>CAJVGC010000060.1:62793857-63033790 GCA_910822075.1 Senecio squalidus
GACAAAGAAAAAGAAATACAAGTAAATTAAATGACAAAAAGACGAGAAATGGTGATTAGTAAGGTACCGCGACATAGTTATGCATAATTGCGACGCATTGTGGAGTTAGACAAGAAGAATGTTCGGAAACACCCAACTGCGGCGCAGTTGGGGTGGACAGCGACGCACCATGAAATTAGAATTCGAGTACAATTTGGAATGCAAGGACTTGCGGCGCAGTACCTTGGTATACTGCGACGCAGCGGACAATTTTTCAGCTTCAGGATTCCGGATTTTTGCCCTATAAATAGAAACGTAAACCTCACAAATAAAGAACTTTTCAGAGGTCGACTCAGGGGTTTAATAATCGAATTTGGAGCTGCAAGAAGGAATAGGAAGCTAGTTTCGAAGAGAGATCTTCAACAAACGATCATTCCAAAACTCTTTGCTTGCTTTTCTAATTCGATTGGTACTATGTTTAATTACTTATTTTGTTGATTTCTTCTATGACATGAGTAGCTAAACTTATTAACGCTTGCTTGGTTAGGAAACTTTTGGATGATTGATTTATGCTATTGGATGTTATATTTGATGTTGCATGTTTAATCGTAGATCCATTCTTATCTAATCTTAACATTGCTTAGTTCTTAACTCTTTGGTTAATTGAAAGTCTTGGGATTCGAGAGAAATCTAGAACTAGGTTAACAATTGAAAGAAACAATTACTCGGTCTATAATTGATTAGAACTTAAGTCATTAGATTAAAACGAGATCGCTAGTTTAATAATTACAAGAGATTGGATTAGACAACTAGATAAAATATTCGAGTTGAAGTTTAATAGATCAATCATAAACATCGGCTTAATTCTTAAAGCTTAGTTATTTAGGACTTTTACGTATTCGAGATGAACGTAGAGTTTAAGATAATTAAAGGTAGCTAGGTATTCGAGGAAAAGTTAATAGAAAATATTCAATTTACAAGTTAAATCGGATCATTAGTGAACTACCCGATACAAGTGTCTTTCCCTTAATTAATTTTCTAAAACATTCAACTTTTCAATCAACGTTTTCACGTCATAATTTACTTTCAAATTAGTTAAGCAAAGTGACAATCCGGTCACAAACACCCAAAACAAATAGTATTATTAATTCTAAAGTTAAAACAACGTAGTCCCTGCGAACTGGATCCGACTTAACGGAACTAAACTGTACAACAATAGGTCCACTGCCTATAAGTGTGTAGTGAGTATTAGCGTATTTCGAGTTTAAAATTAAACTAGATTTTACACATCGGACAGTACAAGCGCGTGGGAAGTTAAGACGTTCAACTTCAAAATGTAAACAACTAAGGGGTTTTTTGTTTCGACTGACGGGCTAATGAGCTTCTGCACATTGTAAAAAGCTCATAAGCTCATTTTTTTCCGGCTTATGAGCTTATGAGGTTAAGCTTTATCTTTAAAAACGTAATAAGTCCCAACTTAATAAGCTCATTTATCGGAAAATAGGTGACATCCGCTAATTTCTCGGTATACTTCTATTCGCTCCGTATTCGTTTTATTTATTTAATTCGTGTTTTGACCCTATTGTATTCTTTTATGAGTCTCGTATTCATATTTATGGTTATCGTATTCGTATCGTATTTTATGAGTATCGTATCTGATATTTTATGTGTATTTATGTCTATCGGGTTATAGCGGGTAATTCGGATCCTTATGTCGGAAACGTTAGTTTTAAGTGCCTTTAGTATAAGTCTAGTATGCTCTTATGATAAGTTTAGGGGAATTATGCCTTAATTAAATGATTAAATTAAACGTTTAAAAATATTTCCCTTTTGGTCTTTTCGGAAATTTTATTACGAAACTAGTCCTATGTCAAATCTATTGCAATATTAGTCCCTCACCAACTATTTGTTTGTATCTAATTCTGATTTTGGCATCATTCACATATTACTCTTCACCAAGAAACAATCACCCTACACTTTCTCTCTCTCTAAAACTCTAAATCACCATTAAACCCCAAACTTCTCTCTAAATATCCGACGATCCAACGTTAAAACTTAGATCCGAGACCGGATTCTTGCTCCTTATCATCATCTTCATATATCCTCCGAGTTTCACCACGATCAAGTAAGTATTACTCGTTTTGATTTTTAACTTTTATCCATTTTCACCCAAACACGTAAATCATGTTTTTAACCGTCCAAACCGAGATTTTATCGAATATTATTGTTCCTTTATGTATTCTGGAATATGGTATTAATTAGGGGTCGAATGGACGTTAAAACACTCGAAAACCCGTTTTCCCGGTCATCTTCTTCTTAACATTTCCGGCCATGCACGTAATAGCCTCACACTCACGTAACTTGAATACACTCACGAAACTTGATGTTACGCCCACGAAATTTCAATGTTACGCTCACGTAAATTGCAATGCTACGCTCACGTAACTCCATTTCGCTCACGTAATTTATACCCCTGGTCAGTAATTTACTATACGCTTAACGTAACATGCACCCTAGTCACGAATTCTATTTATGTCCACGTAATTTCCATGCAGCTGTAACCCATTTCCATATTCACGTAATTCTCATTGGTTATTCTTGCATGTTTTCATGTAATTTGCATATGGAACCAAGTATGTAACCAATTGCATGTGATCCCTCCACATGACAATTTGAAAGCACATTAGTACTTTGGTCTCCACGTGACTTCCTTTTTTCACCAAACTTATATGATTTAATTAATTTACTCAACATGACAAGTATTATTATTATTACTAAACTAATAATACACAATATTTAACCTTCCGAAAAACGTTTTGTATTCCGTTATTTTCGATTTCCTTGGCTATTTTTAAAACCCGTATAAAACGTTAATCATTAAGGCATAACCCTACTAGACTTAGAGATACTTAGACAATCTTATTACGTGATGTATAGGGCACTTAGACTCTTGGAAGCTTGACGGTATCATATTAATTCCCGACATTTAAGGATTTGGATGCTTTGCTATCAGTGAGTTATTCGCTGCCCTTTTTACCGCTTTTATATTTTTTGGGCTGATAGCGTTAACAAAAGTATTTTTATGTTATGTTTGTATTATAGTCGAATATTATAAATTGCATTGGTGCGAAGTACAATGCTTATATATTATGGATATGATGCTTTAGATGATCTCTCCCTATACTTGTACCGCCTTTGTGGTAGTACAAGGCCCCATATACACACCTGTTAACTATTAGCCGTCGACATATATATAGCGCTATTTGGGTCTGACAAAACCCTCACTCTAACGTTATTAGATAAGGGAGGAGCCCTGTCCGTATTTAGAGTCTTATGATCGATTATATTTATCCGAGAACAACCTAGCTTAAGACACTAGGTGGGGTGGTTGCCTTTATTGTTGAGGTTCGGGTGTATTACATATTCCTAAAGCTGTACTCTATCCAAACTGATATTTATGCTATGATATGATTATGTTATTTTATAAAATGAGTATGGTATTTTTATGAAATGTTTATGGTATCGTATGGTACAAATATGAGTATTTTATCAAAAGGTTTTGTAAACCTCAAGTATATTTTTGAAACATCATTTTCAAATGACTTATCTTCAAATCAAAACACTTTTGGGTCAAAACGTATTGAAACTCTTATCTTATTATGTTTTTATTTAGAATGCGATTAATTCACCAACTTTATGTTGACGTCGTATTTTTAACGCTATGTCAGGGATTTGAGGTTACCCTATCTGCTTGCTATGCTTTATCTGACTACGTGGGATTTTGCTGGAATTTATTTTGGTTATTGTAATTCCTTAGTTTCCCAAACTCTGTAGTCGTATTTTGATATTCGGATTACGTTATTAGCATTATACTCTCAAACTCTTTATCTATGCTGATTATGTTTGGTTATTATGTTTGATGTAACTTGAAATCTCTGATACCATATACACTGACTGTACTATGCGGGGTGTGACAGAAGTTGGTATCAGAGCCAATGGTTATAGCGAACTAAGTGACCTTACTGAAGCACTGAGACTATGACCTAGGCTTTGGACCTATCTGATTTACTCTATGTGCGCATTTCTTTCTTAGGTGGGCCTGTATGTGACTCGTATGCTATATGTGCTTTTATTTTGCTTTTTATGTTTTGAGGCCTGCTCGTTTTAGTCGCACGTACAGTTTTATCGTTCTGATTTTATTCCGTTTGATATTCGTAGAAGATGCCGCCTAAGAGAACTTCTACCAGATCTACTAGAGCTACTCCTGCCGCCCCATGCTATGAGAAGGTCGGCAAGGCGAGGTCGCGCCCCTGTGAGACCGGGTGCTACACCTCCGACTTCCACTGCTGTCCCCAATGCTACTTTCTGCTACTCCGAACATCAGTCAGTTGATTGCGGAGCAGATGCAGCAGCTATCCCAGTGATTGTGGCACAACTGAAGAGACACCAGTGCACTTAGGGTTGGAAGAACCTGAGATGCAAGATATTGGAGCTGAAGGTATGGCGTCTGGGTCGCGATGGTTCCGATGTGGGCAGAGCAGTGCATATAGGATCTGGAGGACTTGAATGTTGAGATGGAAGATCCACCCCCGAGGCTGTTCTTATAAGGCCTTTTCTAGACTGCAGACCCGCTGAGTTTAGGGGTACTGAAGATGCAGTTGCTACTCTTCAATGGTTTGAAAGGATGGAGTCGTGTTTGATGTATCTGGATGTGCTGAGGAGAGCATGGTTAGTATTCTACCTATCTGTTCCAGGGTAAAGCCCTCTCTTGGTGGAACTCTGTGAAGAAGGTTCAAGGTCGAGCTGCTGTCACCTTGATGACCTGGGAAAATTTGAAGGTTTTGATGAAGAAGGAATATGTGCCGTCGGCTGAGACGCAGCGTTTGGAAGACGAGTTTTGGACCTCACTATGCCAAGGTTCTAACTTTCGGGGGTATGTGAACCGCTTCTACGGTGTTCTGGTTCCTCGTTTGGCTCGTACTGAGAACGAGAAGATTGAGCGATTCGCTAATGGTTTGCCGCAGACTATGCGAGACCATATCATCTCTCATCTTCCGGTACGCTACAGAGCGCCGTCGTATATTGCTGGTAGTGGGTCGCTAGTGCTATCCGTGGTGGTACACTGCAACCAGTTGTGAGCCGTAGGGATACTGGAAGATCTGCTAGAAGAGATGGGAATAATTCGAGGAAGAGGAACCGTAGTCAAGAGCAGAGGCCTCAACTTCCTCAGGTGTATGCTCTGCTGGTACCTGAAGCTGGTTCTCAGACAGATACCCGAAGTGTGGCACTTGCCGTAGTGCTCATGCACCCCAATGTAGCGTGCTGGGTTGTAAACGCTGCAAGAAGCTAGGCCACACCGAGCAGTATTGCAGAAAGACTGTTGGAGCATGCTATGAGTGTGGAGAAATGGGTCATCTCCGTCAGCAGTGTCCCAAGTTAAAGGACCTACTTCTCTCCTGGTGCTGGTACTAGTGCTAGAGGGAATCCTGCTAAGAGCAGAGCTTTTGCTATGGAGTCTACCGAAGCTCATCAGGATCCTACAGTAGTTTACTGGTACATTTCTTGTTGACGATTATCCTGCTTTTATTCTATTTGATTCGGGTGCCGATAGAAGTTTCATTTCTAGTGACTTTCGCCCCTTAGTAAACCGTGCTTCTAGTCCTTAGAGCCTGCTTATGAGGTAGAAATAGCTGATGGTAGATGTGCCTCTGTTAGGGAAGTTATCCGTGATGTTTCTCTCGTTTTAGCCGATACTCCTTTTTCTATCGACCTTATCCCTATGAAGCTCGGTAGTTTTGACGTCGTAGTCGGCATGGATTGGTTAGCGAAACATAAAGGAGAGATAGTATGTTATGAGAAGCTTATCCGTATTCAGAAGTCGGATGGAGACAAGTTGGTTGTACACGGAGATAAGTCCGGGAAACGCCTTAAAGTCATCTCTTGCCTGAAGGTTAGTATGTTCGTAAGGGTTGTTCTTTATTCCTCGCTCATCTGGTGAAGAAAGATTCTGCAATCAAGATTGATGACGTACCGATCGTTCGAGAGTATTCTGACGTATTTCCTGACGATTTACCTGGAGTCCCTCCCCAGAGACAAACCGATTTTCGTATTGACCTTATTCCTGGCGCTACACCTGTTGCTAAAGCTCCGTATCGTTTGGCTCCTTCCGAGATGCTCGAGTTATCGAAACAATCCAGGAATTGGTAGATAAGGGTTTTATTCGTCCTAGTTTCTCCCCGTGGGGTGCTCCTGTTCTCTTTGTTAAGAAGAAGGATGGCTCCATGCGTTTATGTATTGATTATCGGGAGTTAAACAAGTTGACTGTGAAGAACCGTTATCCCCTTCCTCGTATCGATGATTTATTTGATCAACTTCAAGGTTCTTGTTATTTCTCAAAAATCGATCTTCGTTCTGGTTATCATCAGTTGAGAGTTCGAGAAGATGATATACCTAAGACTGCTTTTCGTACTCGGTATGGTCATTACGAGTTCATGGTGATGCCGTTTGGTATGACAAACGCCCCTGCAGCATTCATGGAACTAATGAACCGTATTTGTCAAGATACGGACGACAAATACGGTTCATTAGTTCCATGAATGCTGCAGGGGCGTTTGTCATACCAAACGGCATCACCATGAACTCGTAATGACCATACCGAGTACGGAAAGCAGTCTTAGGGATATCATCTTCTCGAACTCTCAACTGATGATAACCAGAACGAAGATCGATTTTTGAGAAATAACAAGAACCTTGAAGTTGATCAAATAAATCATCGATACGAGGAAGGGGATAACGGTTCTTCACAGTCAACTTGTTTAACTCCCGATAATCAATACATAAACGCATGGAGCCATCCTTCTTCTTAACAAAGAGAACAGGAGCACCCCACGGGGAGAAACTAGGACGAATGAAACCCTTATCTACCAATTCCTGGATTTGTTTCGATAACTCGAGCATCTCGGAAGGAGCCAAACGATACGGAGCTTTAGCAACAGGTGTAGCTCCAGGAATAAGGTCAATACGAAAATCGGTTTGTCTCTGGGGAGGGACTCCAGGTAAATCGTCAGGAAATACGTCAGAATACTCTCGAACGATCGGTACGTCATCAATCTTGATTGCAGAATCTTTCTTCACCAGATGAGCGAGGAATAAAGAACAACCCTTACGAACATACTCGCGAACCTTCAGGCAAGAGATGACTTTAAGGCGTTTCCCGGACTTATCTCCGTGTACAACCAACTTGTCTCCATCCGACTTCTGAATACGGATAAGCTTCTCATAACATACTATCTCTCCTTTATGTTTCGCTAACCAATCCATGCCGACTACGACGTCAAAACTACCGAGCTTCATAGGGATAAGGTCGATAGAAAAAGGAGTATCGGCTAAAACGAGAGAAACATCACGGATAACTTCCCTAACAGAGGCACATCTACCATCAGCTATTTCTACCTCATAAGCAGGCTCTAAGGGACTAGAAGCACGGTTTACTAAGGGGCGAAAGTCACTAGAAATGAAACTTCTATCGGCACCCGAATCAAATAGAATAAAAGCAGGATAATCGTCAACAAGAAATGTACCAGTAACTACTGTAGGATCCTGATGAGCTTCGGTAGACTCCATAGCAAAAGCTCTGCTCTTAGCAGGATTCCCTCTAGCACTAGTACCAGCACCAGGAGTAGGAAGAGAAGTAGGTCCTTTAAACTTGGGACACTGCTGACGGAGATGACCCATTTCTCCACACTCATAGCATGCTCCAACAGTCTTTCTGCAATACTGCTCGGTGTGGCCTAGCTTCTTGCAGCGTTTACAAACCCAGCACGCTACATTGGGTGCATGAGCACTACGGCAAGTGCCACACTTCGGGTATCTGTCTTGAGAACCAGCTTCAGTACCAGTCAGAGCATACACCTGAGGAAGTTGAGGCCTCTGCTCTTGACTACGGTTCCTCTTCCTCGAATTATTCCCATCTCTTCTAGCAGATCTTCCAGTATCCCTACGGCTCACAACTGGTTGCAGTGTACCACCACGGATAGCACTAGCGACCAACCTACCAGCAATATCGACGGCGCTCTGTAGCGTACCCGGAAGATGAGAGATGATATGGTCTCGCATAGTCTGCGGCAAACCATTAGCGAATCGCTCAATCTTCTCGTTCTCAGTACGAGCCAAACGAGGAACCAGAACACATAGGTCGTAGAAGCGGTTCACATACCCCCGAAAGTTAGAACCTTGCATAGTGAGGTTCCAAAACTCGTCTTCCAAACGCTGCGTCTCAGCCGACGGCACATATTCCTTCTTCATCAAAACCTTCAAATTTTCCCAGGTCATCAAGGTGACAGCAGCTCGACCTTGAACCTTCTTCACAGAGTTCCACCAAGAGAGGGCTTTACCCTGGAACAGATAGGTAGAATACTTAACCATGCTCTCCTCAGCACATCCAGATACATCAAACACGGACTCCATCCTTTCAAACCATTGAAGAGTAGCAACTGCATCTTCAGTACCCCTAAACTCAGCGGGTCTGCAGTCTAGAAAGGCCTTATAAGAACAGCCTCGGGGTGGATCTTCCATCTCAACATTCAGTCCTCCAGATCCTATATGCACTGCTCTGCCCACATCGGAACCATCGCGCCCAGACGCCATACCTTCAGCTCCAATATCTTGCATCTCAGGTTCTTCCAACCCTAAGTCAGCATCTTGCACTGGTGTCTCCTTCAGTTGTGCCACAATCACTGGGATAGCTGCTGCAATCTGCTCCGCAATCAACTGACTGATGTTCGGAGTAGCAGAAGTAGCATTGGGGACAGCAGTGGAAGTCGGAGGTGTAGCACCCGGTCTCACAGGGGCGCGACCTCGCCTTGCCGACCTTCTCATAGCAGGGGCGGCAGGAGTAGCTCTAGTAGATCTGGTAGAAGTTCTCTTAGGCGGCATCTTCTACGAATATCAAACGGAATAAAATCAGAACGATAAACTGTACGTGCGACTAAAACGAGCAGGCCTCAAAACATAAAAAGCAAAATAAAAGCACATATAGCATACGAGTCACATACAGGCCCACATAAGAAAGAAATGCGCACATAGAGTAAATCAGATAGGTCCAAAAGCCTAGGTCATAGTCTAAGTGATTCAGTAAGGTCACTTAGTTCGCTATAACCATTGGCTCTGATACCAACTTCTGTCACACCCCGCATAGAAATGGCGGAACCGAGGTGTACAGTGTATATGGTATCAGAGATTCAAGGTTACATCAAACATAAATAACCAAACATAATCAGCATAGATAAAGAGTTTGAGAGTATAATGCTTAATACAGTAATCCGAATATCAAAATACGACTACAGAGTTTGGGAAACTAAGGAATTACAATAACCAAAATAAATTCCAGCAAAATCCCACGTAGTCAGATAAAGCATAGCAAGCAGATAGGGTAACCTCAAATCCCTGAAATAGCGTTAAAAATACGACGTCAACATAAAGTTGGTGAATTAATCGCATTTATAAATAAAAACATAATAAGATAAGAGTTTCAATACGTTTTGACCCAAAAGTGTTTTGATTTGAAGATAAGTTCTTTTGAAAAGATATTTCAAAAATATACTTGAGGTTTACAAAACCTTTTGATAAAATACTCATATTTGTACCATACGATACCATAAACATTTCATAAAAATACCATACTCATTTTATAAAATAACATAATCATATCATAGCATAAATATCAGTTTGGATAGAGTACAGCTTTAGGAATATGTAATACACCCGAACCTCAACAATAAAGGCAACCACCCCACCTAGTGTCTTAAGCTAGGTTGTTCTCGGATAAATATAATCGATCATAAGACTCTAATACGGACAGGGCTCCTCCCTTATCTTAATAACGTATTAGAGTGAGGGTTTGTCAGACCCAAATAGCGCTATATATATGTCGACGGCTAATAGTTAACAGGTGTGTATATGGGGCCTTGTACTACCACAAAGGCGGTACAAGTATAGGGAGAGATCATCTAAAGCATCATATCCATAATATATAAGCATTGTACATTCGCACCAATGCAATTTATAATATTCGACTATAATACAAACATAACATAAAAATACTTTTGTTTAACGCTATCATGCCCAAAAATATAAAAGCGGTAAAAAGGGCAGCGAATAACTCACTGATAGCAAAGCAATCCAAATCCTTAAATGTCGGGAATTAATATGATACCGTCAAGCTTCCAAGTCTAAGTGCCCTATACATCACGTAAATAAGATATGTCTAAGTATCTCTAAGTCTAGTAGGGTTATGCCTTAATGATTAACGTTTTATACGGGTTTTAAAAATAGCCAAAGGAATATCGAAATAACGGAATACAAAACGTTTTCGGAAGGTTAAATATTGTGTATTATTAGTTTAGTAATAATAATAATACTTGTCATGTTGAGTAAATTAATTAAATCATATAAGTTTGGTGAAAAAAAGGAAGTCACGTGGAGACCAAAGTACTAATGTGCTTTCAAATTGTCATGTGGAGGATCACATGCAATATTGGTTACATACTTGTTCCATATGCAAATTACATGAAAACATGCAAGAATAACCAATGAGAATTACGTGAATATGGAAATGGGTTACAAGCTGCATGGAAATTACGTGGACATAAATAGAATTTCGTGACTAGGGTGCATGTTACGTTAACGTAATAGTAAATTACGTGACCAGGGGTATAAATTACGTGAGCGAAATATTGGAGTTACGTGAGCGTAGCATTGCAATTACGTGAGCGTAACATTGAAATTTCGTGGGCGTAACATCAAGTTTCGTGAGTGTAATTCAAGTTACGTGAGTGTGAGGCTAATTACGTGCATGGCCGGAAATGTTACGAAGAAGATGACCGGAAAACGGGTTTTCGAGTGTTTTAAACGTCCATTCGACCCCTAATTAATACCATATGTCCAGAATACATAAAGGAACAATAATATTCGATAAAATCTCGGTTTGGACGGTTAAAAACATGATTTACGTGTTTGGGTGAAAATGGATAAAAGTTAAAAATCAAAACGGAGTAATACTTACTTGATCGTGGTGAAACTCGGAGGATATATGAAGATGATGATAAGGAGCAAGAATCCGGTCTCGGATCTAAGTTTTAACGGTTGGATCGTCGGATATTTTAGAGAGAAGTTTGGGGTTTAATGGTGATTTTAGAGTTTTAGAGAGAGAGAAAGTGTAGGTGATTGTTTCTTGGTGAAGAAGGTAATATGTGAATGATGCCAAAAATCAGAATTAGATAAAACAAAATGAGTTGGTGAGGGACTAATATTGCAATAGATTTTGACATAGGACTAGTTTCGTAATAAAATTTCCGAAAAGACCAAAAGTGAAATATTTTTAAACGTTAATTTTAATCATTTAATTAAGGCATAATTCCCCTAAACTTATCATAAGAGCATACTAGACTTATACTAAAGGCACTTAAAACTAAACGTTTCCGACATAAGGATCCGAATTACCCGCTATAAACCCGATAGACATAAATACACATAAAATATAGATACGATACTCAATAAAATACGAATACGAATACGATAACCATAAAATATGAATACGAGACTCATAAAAGAATACAATAGGGTCAAAACACGAATATAAATAAATAAAACGAATACGGAGCGAATAGAAGTATACCGAGAAATTAGCGGATGTCACATATTTTCCGATAAATGAGCTTATTAAGTTGGGATTATTACGTTTTTAAAGATATAAGCTTAACCTCATAAGCTCATAAGCCGGAAAAAATGAGCTTATGAGCTTTTTACAATGTGCATAAGCTCATTAGCCCGTCAGTCGAAACAAAAACCCCTTAGTTGTTTACATTTTGAAGTTGAACGTCTTAACTTCCCACGCGCTTGTACGTCCGATGTGTAAAATCTAGTTTAATTTTAAAACTCGAAATACGCTAATACTCGACTACACACTTATAGGCAGTGGACCTAATTGTGTACAGTTTAGTTCCGGTAAGTCGGATCCGTTCGCAGGGACTACGTTTGTTTTAACTTTAGAATTAATAATACTATTTGTTTTGGGTGTTTGTGACCGGATTGTCACTTTGCTTAAACTAATTTGAAAGTAAATTATGACGTGAAAACGTTGATTGAAAAGTTGAATGTTTTTAGAAAATTAATTAAGGGAAAGACACTTGTTCGGGTAGTTCACTAATGATCCGATTTAACTTGTGAAATTGAATATTTTCTATTAACTTTTCTAATGTAAAACTAAGTTCCTCTCGAATACCTAGCTACCTTTAATTATCTTAAACTCTACCGTTCATCTCGAATACAGTAAAAGTCCTAAATAACTAAGCTTTAAGAATTAAGCCGATGTTTATGATTTAATCTATTAAACTTCAACTCGAATAGTTTATCTAGTTGTCTAATCCAATCTCTTGTAATTATTAAACTAGCGATCTCGTTTTAATCTAATGACTTAAGTTCTAATCAATTATAGACCGATTAATTGTTTCTTTTCAATTGTTTAACCTAGTTCTAGATTTCTCTCGAATCCCAAGACTTTCAATTAACCAAAAGAGTATAAGAACTAAAGCAATGTTAAGATTAAGATAAGAATGGATCTACGATTAAACATGCAACATCAAATATAACATCCAATAGCATAAATCAAATCATCACAAAAGTTTCCTAACCAAGCAAGCGTTAATAAGTTTAGCTACTCATGTTCATAGAAGAAATCAACAAAAATAAGTAATTAAACATAGTACCAATCGAATTAGAAAAGAAAAGAGTTTTGGAATGATCGTTGTTGAAGATCTCTCTTCGAAACTAGCTTCCTAGTCCTTCTTGCAGCTCCAAATTCGATTATTAAACCCCTGAGTCGACCTCTGAAAAGTTCTTTAATTTGTGAGGTTTACGTTTCTATTTATAGGGCAAAAATCCGGAATCCTGAAAGCTGAAAAATTGTCCGCTGCGTCGCAGTAACAAGGTACTGCGCCGCAGTCCTTGCATTCCAAATTGTACTCGAATTCTAATTTCATGGTGCGTCGCTGTCCACCCCAACTGCGCCGCAGTTGGGTGTTTCTCGAACATTCTTCTTGTCTAACTCCACAATGCGTCGCAATTATGCATAACTATGTCGCGGTACCTTACCTAATCACCATTTCTCGTCTTTTTTGTCATTTAATTTACTTGTATTTCTTTGTCCAAACAACCACTTCCCGATCATATTTTTCAGGATCTGTCGATACTAGGTTTGTACGAAACAAACGATTAGATCTAGATCTATCGAAGAAGTTGCAGCGGATCAACACTTTGATATTACAAGGTTTTGTGAATAACAGTTTATGTATATGTATATGAATAAGAATGAATAACAAGAACACAAACAGTTTTTCACCAACTCCCCAATTATATTTTGATCAAAAATATAACGAATATTTACAACGATATCAGGATCAAAGACACCTTGATCTTGGGGCACAACCTAGTTTTTCTAGGTTTACATCACTATGCATTTTCTATGCATTTATTCTCTTATTTCTCTATGCATGTATCAAGGTTTTATAACCTTGTTTCTAACAAACTCCTACGAATTCGTAGAAATAATAATTACAAAGATTTGATATCTTTGTAACCTTCCTAGAATATCTCCTTATTCCAAGGTAACAAATCCCTATAATAATGATTAAGATAATTACAACTAAGAATAAAATCTAATCATATCTTATCCTAAATTAATCTTTATCTTCTCAACAGTATTAATTCTTGATAGGGCAGTAGTAACTGTGTTGCAGTAGTAACCAAGTATTAGTGGTAGTAACTGAGCAGTAGTAACTTGTATGAGCAGTAGAAACTTCTATGAGCAGTAGTAACTTTTATGAGCAGTAGAAACTTCTATGAGCAGTAGAAACTGAGCAGTAGTAACCATCACTTAGTCTTTTTCAATATAAATAAGCAACTCCAAAACTACTATTTCTTCACCGTTATCAGTTTATATTTTGTATCATCAAATCACAATATGGATGATTAATTATCCCAACAATATTCAACGTGTTTCTTGAATAAAACACTTTTCACACGATTAAATGCAAACCTTATCATATCCATCATGATTTAATACGAAAAACAACCGAATTACGCATATAAATATATGTATAAATATGCGATATCAACGTCACACCTCCATTGTTCATGAGCTCGATGTGGCGTACATAAGCTAATACAATATTTTTCTTGCCATAATGAATTGGAAAATCTTCAAAACTGTATCTTGACGAACCACAAGAAGTGACTTTCAACAATTAATAAAATTCACTAAATAAAAGATACAATGATGATATTCAAGCATTATCTTGTTGTTATTGCGTTGCTATATCCCATTTTCCTATCTTCCCGGCCATCTTCCCACCATTCTAGAGACTTCTTACGTCATGAAAAGTAAAGTAATACTTGTATTGCTTTAGCTACGGATGCATAATATACACATACACATAGACAACAATTAAGACCACATTAGAACTTTGAACTCAAACTTTGACAAAGTTAAGAAAGGCATGCCTAGTGGAGCCTCCTCTTTAATGAAAGAAATTAATAGAAGAAAAAAGGTAAAGACGCATGGTGATGAAAGGCACAATCAATCAAATCTTGACAGACTTAATCACAAGAACTCGGTCCGATATCTTTTTCACCAGGCCACCACCAGGAAATGAAACTGGTGGGAATCGAACCTCAGACAAATTCAAGTTGGCAATTATCTTGGGAAGCAAAGCAACATACGTAATTAAAGTATGTATACTTTTCTATTAGTTATGCAAGAATGACAACTTTATTATAAGTTAAAGTCACTCCAAGGAAAAGTAACCAAGGAAAAATAATTGTATTAAGATGATAGGTTTGGCCAAGACATATTGTTGTGCACACGGTGATATGGGTTCTATTGAGATTTAGGAGGGGGTCATTTTTCAACCTCAAAACGCCGAGACGGGATATTTTAATCATTGATGTTAAAATCTTCTCATTCACTTCGATATCAAGTAGTCTTAGGAATTGTGTTGTATCGATTGGATTCGTTGGAACTGTAACCCATTATTGCTTGGTAGCAATTCCTTGTAACTGTTTTATTCTTTGAGGGTCTAGTTTTTTGCTAGGCCACTCTTATTCTTATAAAAATTATATGTTCGTTCAAAGAAACAAAAGGTTAATAGACTCTTAGATATAGGTGTTGAAATCACAGTATGAAAATAAATACCAAACCTGATGCAAAACTATAACCAAAACTATATCGCATACTGTAACATATTCAGTTACAACCATACTAGAAACTAACTAGTGAGATTGTTTAAATACTAATCTAACAATACCCTAAAAACCAATAATGAGCCTAAATTAACAGTGGGCCTAAACCAAACTAACAAAAGATGGTCTTATAAGACAGATGAACGGTGAAGGTCATTAAATTAACAAAACAAATGTTTAGTTTAATTTTGAATCTTTGTAATTATTCTCCAAACGGTTACATTAATAATCTATGTAATGGTATATGGCATAATAGGGGACCTATCATAAAGCATCTTCTAAGGCCTGTAACCTTTCTTCTCCTCTCGTTGATTGCCTTAATAGTGGATGCAATGCTTTTGTGCGATGTTCTCATCCAATCTTCAACTCACTTTGTCCCACCGTATATAGCATCGTTGACGTGTAGCGCCCCTGGTGCCCCACTTGATAACATGGGAACGATCTTGCTACATTGTTACACCCTAACCATGGAAGTCTTTATCTATTAGATTCTGAATTTCATTGGATCCTTTTTTCATTATTATCATTTATGTCGTATATGATGCTGTAAGTCATTAGTGTGATACTGTGATATGAAATAATCTTTCATATATCTATTCTGTAAGAGCTGGTTGAAATGATTGAATAAATATTGAGTTTGATCATAGAAATTAGTGGCAAATCAAGGCCATTTTGCCTAATGACAGATCCGTTTTTAGCAGATTTAGAAACTAATATTACAGAAAATGCCTTCTAGACTATTACACTAGAAGATGTTATTTTTATATATTTACGTTAAGGCACTTGCTACGTGTCCTAAAAATTCTAACTATAAAAGCTAGAATATTAAAGTTATAGATGCAAACATGGATCTTTCGTATATCATGCTTTTTCTAGTTTCACATACTCTTATGAAAAGGTAAGGAAAATTTTTTTATATATAAATACAAGCATTGATAGTCTTCAATCTTAAAACCAAGGATGTAAATAACGTAAGACGTGACGTGACGGTATAGACAATCCTTAAGTTTAGCCGGACATTGTGAGGTCATCACTTTTTTCAAGGTGTGACCAGGCGTCAGGATTTTACTATATATTTTATAAATTTTGGGTAAATGACTCTTTTGAGTTGGTGAATATTCCCAACATGATTCGAACTTTATAATTTTATAATATATATATTTGCATAAAATATTTTAACTATTAAGTTATATCAACATCAATCAATTATCAAAAATTCGATTAATAACATATAATCTATAATATAGTCACCAATTTACAATCATATGATCTTTATAGTCATTAAAAATAATAATAACAAAATGTTTTAACTTTCCTTTTTCTTTAAAATTTCATAACGCGTTACTAAAAACTTAGGACGTAACGCGATAAAGCTCGTCATGGCATGTTTTTTAGACGCCACACTTGATAAAGACGATTTGCGTGTTTTCGGGACGGCTATCCCACGCCTCGGCTCCGCCATAACCCGTTATTTAGAACAGTACTTACAACTTTACCATTTGGCCTAAATGGTGGTTGCATTTATTTAAGACAAAAGGCTCTCTGGAATAGAATAATTAAATCAATTCATGGTGATAAATATGGGCACGCTCATGGTATCCGAGGTCTTGCACTACAAAAGTCGTTGGAAATATATCATTTAGCCAAGAATATTAACCTAATGGCAAATAGCAATATATGATACATATGGATCTCTTTCGTCCTGTCAGTACACTTTGGTAATATTTTTGAAATTTAAGAGTAATACACCGGAGAAGATGATAAGTTCATTAAGAAGGAACAACCAAAAAACTTACAAGTTAAACAACTCATAATTGATCATGAAACTGAGCTCAAAATTAAAATTCATCCTCACTTTGTGAAGAAAGGGGTATTGTTCATAACTTCTCTACAATGAGAACTCATCAAAAGAAGTTGCTAAGAAAAGTAATTGAACCTTGATTGCAGTTGTGCCAAACTAACATGAAAGTCAATTTATGACCTGAACCAATTAATAGAGTCTGATATATAACTATATAAAAAATGTGTAATGTGTTCAATTGCTTTATATATCTTTTGTGGGTCTAAATTTATAGGCTAAACACGAAGTCCCAGCATTAGATCATCTACCCTCTCCATTTTGTTTCACAATATGAACTCGATTTCGTTAGTAACACATTAAAAGATTTGAGCTTTAATCGAGGACATATGCATTTTTTGATACACAGGTCCAATATATCATTGTCTAGAAGTGTATCTAATTTTACTATAAAGTCTATTATATATATCTAATTTTACTCTAAATCTCTATTATATGTATTTTACTTTTAAAAATATGCTATTTTATGTATGCAAAAATATGTGTCATCAATATATAAGATGCCACAAAAGCTTCCACATCATCGGTTTGCTAGAATTTTATTGGTTGGATACATAAAATGACGATTTTTGAAATTTAGATACATACAATAGACCAATTTAAAATTAGATACATACAATAAATTTTAGAGTAAAGTTAAATACATTTCCAGACATTTATCCCATTTAGTATCTATATATTTTTGACCATTTTAGTACTTGGTCACTAGTTGTATTATAAAATTTTGGTCACCAAATGGTTATTTTGTGACCAAAATAAGGCATGTCACAAACATTTTGATCACTACATTCTATCTCATTTTCTCTTTATTTTAGGTATAGAAGTTTTAATCGTTATTATCTTAGATGCCAAGAAGAAAAATATTGAACATGACTCCGAAGTGAGTAAATAAAATATGTCACATCTACAGTTATTAAACAATGATCTAATTATTGTAGAATGGTCCTTGAAAAAAGAAAGATATTATCTTAAATTATAGATCATAGTTGCTAGAAACGGGGTTCACTTCGATTAGGGTATACATATCGGGTTCACGGTTGCTAGGTTAAGTGAATCCGACACGAAGGGGTAGTATCATTTCGGTTCTCTCTTTGATACGACGTAGCGTATATTTCGTTACAATGTATACCCTATGCATATTTTCCTATTATCAATAACATTGCCATTCAAGTTTTTCATTGCACATCTTCTAATGTCGAACTTAAACCTTACAAGTTAGTACTCTTCGATCCATGTCCCGCTATTGTGCACTTGATTTGTAACCTTCAGAAAATCAACACTGGAGTCGAATAATTAAATAGATTAACACTAGTTTTATTAGTTACTAAACTTTTATAAATGTTTATAAATTATTAAATTTAAAAATGTAAAGTAATTTAAATATACATTAGAATTTTCGTTCTTACACATGTAAAAATTCACATTTACAAAAAATATAAATCTTGTTTACATTTAGAAGTGTATAAAAAAAATTGGTACACTAAATTTTCTTATACAAATGGGTTGGGAGAGAAAATAAATTGGGTATTACAAATTAATCTCTATCTCTTTAATTGTTGATAATATGTTTCATGTTTATAAGTGTGAACATACATAATGTTTCCACAATTTCAAGTGAAAAAATTGTTTAGATTTTTTAAATTTCTCCTCACCGGTAATATTAAGATTTTATAGACATTTTCAAGCGGTAAACAAATTTCAACATATTTTAAAAGCCTAGAAAACTAACTTAGAAAAAAGAAATTGTTATAGTGCCTGTGTGTAAGAGCTTAAAGTTTGGATTATATCCACTTATGAGTGTAAAATATTTATGTATTTCGAATTTAAACACTCTTTGGTCTTAACAAAATTTTAATTAGTGAATTATTTTTTCTTTTTTTCTTTTGGATCAATGACTCATTAAACTATTATTAATTTTACAAGTTTACATAAATTTATCGAACATATCGTATAAACTTTTAACCTTATCAAATATTTTGACAATAACAAGAAATAAGTAATACTAAAACACACTAGAAATAGTAACAAACAAAATTAACTAAAAACAAGGCCAACAAAAGCCTCTACCGGTAGTGAAAATGATCCACCACTACTTTTCGAAAGAAAACACTCTGTAAGTCTAATTCAATGAGTCCAAACAAAGCCAGCTGATATCAGTTGCCATCATTTTCACTCCATCGTTGTTGGCTTGCTCCATATATAAGGGCCAAAATATGAATTGAGTCAATTGATCCATGCATGAACTACAAGCAAACCTAGAGTGGGATTAGAAACGATGAGAAAAACAGCTATCTAGAAAAAGGAAGTAGAATTATTAAAAAGGTACCAAAAAGTTATTAGGTTAGCGGCATGGAAATTTTTTGCAGATCACGTATTAGGTTATATATGTTGAAGACGATTAGAAAAAAACATATAATTATCTAGCAATCTTTGATTGTATATGAATAAGATTTCCGGCTAGATCACCCTTTCTCTATTAATAGCTATATATTTAGTATTTCCTCTTTAAAAAAAAATCAAAATAGACAAAATTTGAATGACATATTAAGAGTAAGGACTAGATTAGTCTAAAAAGCCACTGCTAATAGAGCAAGATGGATATGAGTGATCGGGTGACAGAAAGATAGTAAGCACATATAGCTTCAAGCATTCAAATTCTTCTATATATGTTGATGTATAATATCATGCAAGAGAACCAAATGTGCTCACTATCTTCTGTCACCACTCATTCCCCTACCTTCCCCGTCACGGACTATATATAGAGAGTTAGAGAAAAAGATGGAGTTATGAGCGGGGGTGACAGATAGAGGGTGAGCACACATAACTTCATGCATACGTAAAAGCATTATTTGCAAAAAGACCATGGGTGCTCACTCTCTTCTGTCACCACCCTTTACCTTTATAATTTTCCACATATATGGATCATATGTAATAAGATTTTAGGTTGCTAGACATATAGCTAGAAACCCATACAGGGATACTAGCATGTAGAAAACTTTGCTAAATAAGCCTATTGGACATCTATCTATTTTGGTTTGTGGTGGTACTGTTTTATTATACCTGAATTCATACTACTGTGTATGATTACATGTGCAAGTAAAAACTAGAGTTTGGTAACCCTTATATAGACTTTTCAAAGGCACATTAGGTGCCCTTTGGAATAAATGTGGTCTTATCTTATAGTTCCTTTTTTATTTATAACATTAATATCGTTCACACATTAATATTTCTTCCAAGGGTAGTATATGCGAGAGAAGTACTAAAAGGCTTGTAGTTTAGTGATATCGGTAGTAGCTTCCAGTATCATAGTCGGAGGTTTAATTAAACCTTATTACTTATTACTTGTTAGATTTATAACATTAATATCTTTTACACATAAAGATTTCTTCTACCGGTAGTATATGTGAGCGAAGTACCAAAAGGCTTGTAGTTTAACGATATCAGTAGTAACTTCCGGTATCATAGTTGGAGATTCAAATCTAGTTAGAGACATGGTTTATCTTTATTACTTTTAGATTTATTAGTTTGACTATTTCAACGATAAGGAAGCATTGTTTTTACCAATGTTTTCTTGTAATTCTAAATTTCTCCAAACCAATAAACACTCCTCATCTTTGCCAACTTTTCAATCCTTCTTCTCATGGCTAGTCGTCATTATTTAATAAGCTTCTGAACCTTCTTACAGATATCATAAAAGGTTTGTCATAACAGTTGAGACATTTAAGCAGAAAGCCCATGGACTTTGTAACTACTTATGTTTATATCACCTACAGTTTATATCATCAAATACTTCGATCAGTGTATATGATAATAACATTCGGCAAAATGCAAATAATAAAAGAAGAAATATAAAAATGAAATAGCAACTCGACTGAAAGCAGCTAGCTCTCGCCCTGCTTCCCCCTTCCCTCTCGATATATAGATGGCTAAATCATCTTTTTATATTATTCAGAGAATTTGTTGATATAGAATTTAAAATCTATCTGACCTTTTAATGAGTAGATGCTAATTATAACAAAACTTTAAGTCTAATAAAACTCCTAGTAAAGTCAAATCTTGATCGCGATCTATGTACTTCTGAAAAGATAAAGACGTATGGTGTTGAAATTAAAGAAATCGCCAATAAAGTCTCAAACAGATTTTCATTACCATGAACCACAAGCTAAGATACTCGATCTTGCGCAGTAAAGCAACCTAAAGTATATATGCTTTTCTGTTAATTATACAATTAACACTACAAGAAACTGACCCTACGGCGACGACAAAAAGTCGTCGTTGTAGGCAAAAAATTGTGCCTAAAGACATGTCCGGCACAGACATACGTCACACCTTTTTTCTTTCTTCCTTAACGGGCACATAATATTATGTGTTAAATATTAATTAAATAATCTAGGATCATTAACTCAAGGAGTTAAGCCTTAATCGGTCATCATGAATGCATCATATGATGTAATGAATCATCCAATGTTGATGGAATCATACCCAAAAGATGGGTGAAGTTATTTTAAACTCATGATTGATTGATATTGAAGATCTAAATGAGAATATGAATATCATCATGAGATTACAAGATGCCAACCCTAAAAATAAACTAGTTAAATAGGCCAATCATATATGTATTAATGTACTAGATTATTGTCCCGCGATAGCGCGGACAAAGATAAAGTTTGACTCGTAAAATTTTGTTTATGTAGATTTTAAGTTATTATGACAAGATAATGTTATACGTATAATAACATATATACGTTTACGTTTATACCTGTGTTGCTTATAGTTAAATAATATATATACTTTTACGTTTATATACATGTTTTGATATTTTTATGAGGAGATTTTAGAATAACAATATGGTAAATCATAGTCTAAATTGAGCGATTTATAAGTAAAATAAACTTATGTTTTTTTTATTTCAGTGGAGATGTAAATGAAAAAGAAAATGTAATTATGTATGGTAAGAGGGTGTAAAATAGAAATAGTCTTTGATGACATCATCAATCTGATCTAACGGCTGAAATCAAAGAAGATAACTCATCCAATGGACCTTACTTCATCATGTGGCATTTAAGGCCACTCTTTTATTATATATTAAAGATTAGCATAGAATTAGTTGATAACTAATATTCGTTTCCTTGTACTTAATCAGATCTATATATATTTTCATCAATGCAATACGTACAAAACCAACATTTTTATAGTGTCGGATCAACCTAGTCATATCCCTCTCTTCTATAATCTATGTAGGACACTTGTTTAAGAATGAAATGAATAATTAATAAGGGAAAAATGACAGCAAAGGTAAAATAAAATACAAATTTTGATAATTGGAGGTACGTAGAAATATTTAGAACCAAAAACGATTATAAAATCTAATTTGTTTCAAAAAAGGATTATAAAATCTAATTTGTTTCAACAAAAGGATTATAAAATCTAATTTGTTTTAAAAAGGATTATAAAATCTCATTTGTTTTAAAAGAGAATTTTTCTAAAATTATTAATCGTTAAATTGAAGTTTCAGGCCTAAATTTTAAGATATGATTAAAACTCTTTTTGAAGATGTGATTTTCTCTAATTTCTCGTGACTTTTTAAAAAAAAAACGAGACGTGTTATTTAATGTTTTACATGTTGAAAACAAGTTAAAAACTGAACTTTCGCAAATAATTCTTTAGTATGCCAAATTCGATTTTCTAATCCTTTTTTGTTCCAAAAATTTTTACATACACTCAAATGTCAAATTGTGTATTTTATGTTACCTTTTTTGGCATTTTGCCCAATTAATAATCAAAGATCAAACTATTGAATTCAGAGAAAAACTAAAAAAGCTTATTGATCTTTATAATCAAAAGTGCATAAAAGGTTTGTTTATAAAACAAATAAAAATAAAATTAAAAGGCAAATGAGCATTTAACTAGACAAAATAAAAATATACCTAGGTTAATTTTGTTTATGTAGATTATTTTTATTTTGTCTAGTTAAATGCTCATTTGTCTTTTAATTTTATTATGTCTACTTTTAATTTAAGAAAATTTAAAAATAGCGCGCTATTTAGAACCATGATATTCTCCCCCGATATGTTCCTAGATTATTTCTCGTCATCCCCCCACCCACCAAGCATCTATCATCTTTGTTCTTTATTTTTCCTTTTTTATAAAACTAAAATATTTACTATTATATTTATTAAAAAATATTTTCGTTTAACATACAAAATCGTAGCAATTTTTGAACTGATAGTAGATAAATTGATAGAACACGTCGTATAAACATAGTCTTTTTACAAACATTGACAATAGCCTGCGCTAATACTAAAACCACTAGAAAATAACAGCAAACAACATTCACTAAAAAACAGCCAACAAAAGCCTCGAACAGTAGTCGAACTGAGCCGCCACTACTTTTCACACAACAATCATCCGACTAAGGGAATAAGTCCACACAGGCCAGCTAATATTAATTGCCTTCATTTTCACCCGCTCATTATTGGCTTGCTGTAACCATAGCTAGATGTCACACCTTAACCATATAAGAGCTAAAATATGAATAAGTTAGATGCTTGGAGAAACCTGCCCATCATGTATTAGATTATTTATATATGCCAGATAGCTAATGACTCGATGGCAATTAGAGAAACCATTAATGATCTGGAGGATTTTGATTGTATTTGTATATGAAAAGATGATTTCCTATTATTTTTATGGCTTAAACGTAGTATGCTAACCAAAGGCCTTTTTACCGGTTGTATCAAGGTGTGGATGTAAGATGCGTGCCATCCTCTATATATTGACGTCGAAGGTTCAAATCTTATCGAAGACAAATGTAAATAGACAAATAGTCATGGTGTATGATAAAATTGTTTTCTGAAAAAAACGTCGTTAGATTACCCTTTTTCTATTAATTTTTTCTCGTTCAAAAGAAACAAAATAGACATAATTTAAATGACATATTAACACTAAGGATCAGATTAGTCTTCACAAAACACACACTTTTCAAGTAGAGCAAGCGAGATAAGAGTGATCGGGTGACAGAAAGATATTGAGCACACATAGCTTCAAACATATAAATTCTTCAATATATGCCACCTAAAAGTATATATTATGCAAGAAGAACATCTGTGCTCACTATCTTCTGTCACCACTCATTCCCTTACATTCTTACCCTTAAACCCCATTATGGACTATAAAGATAGAGATAGAGATACAAATAGAGATGGATATAATGATAGATCGAGATTAGAGCGGGGTGACAGATAGAGCGTGAGCACACATAGCTTCATGCATACGAAGACGCAATTTTTTTGCAAAAAAGACCATGGGTGCTCACTCTCTTCTGTCACCACCCTTTACCTTTATAGTTTTCCATGTAGTAATATTTTAAGTTGCTACATATATAGCTAGAAACTTAAAAAAGGAAACCAACATCTAAAAACCTTTGCTAAATTTGCCTATGGCAAATCTATCTATTTTGGTTTGTGGTTGTACTGTTATATTGTATTGGTAATATGGAATTCATACTATTGTGTATGATTTCATGTGCAAGTAAGAAACTAGAGTTTGGTAACCCTTATATAGAGCTTCAAAGGCACATTTAGTGTCCTTTGGAATAATTATGTTCGTATCTTTATGTGACCTAAACAATTTTTTAGAAATGTATGTATTTAGTACTTCGAAATATATTTTCCGAGGGTAATTTTATATATCTGACCAAATTAAAATCTCCAAAAATGTGGCATGACAATTTATATGGAGGTTACGTATGAAGAGATACATATAAACACGATATTTGAAAGTAATATATATACAATAGATTTATTTAAAGTTAGATACACAATATAGATTCAGAGTAAAGTTAATTAAAAACAGTTTTAAAACGTTATCTCTTTTTATAATTTTGATATTATTCTCACATAAATATATTTTCCAAGGGTAGTGTGTGTAATAGAGGTAACAAGTTGGTACTACCAACATGTGTGTAGCTTATCGGGTATCAGTATTACATTTCAATCTTTTGGATAGGGGTTAAACCCACTACAAGAGAGATCATGTTTATCCTAATCAATTTATTAATTGAACCACTTTTAAGATATGTGTAAGAAATATGACGATGAAAATTATATAGTTTAGTCTGAAATTATAGTATTATCAAATTTTAAATTTATATCATATCACTTATCTTTAAGGATTTGATTGGTCGAATACATTCATCATCGAATATTTAAAATTTAGATACTTACATAGACTAATTTAAACAATTTGAAATAAGAGTGAAAAGAAAAAAAATATATATATAATAGATTAATTGAAAATTAAAGAACTATAAATTTTAAAATTAAAATAAATATATATTTTCAACCACTTAACCCATTATTAAAAATTTTATGCAATCCCCAATGATAACTAACAACAAACTCATTAATGCTATTGTTCTTACCAATTCTTTCTTGTTATTCTAAATATCTATCCAAGCCAATTGACATCATTATCATCTTTGCCAATTTAATTTTCATGTCTTCTTGCCATGCTAGTCTTCCTTTACTAATAAGCTTATGAAACCTTCTTATATAAATCATAAATGCACATGATGACACTAACACCCCTTTAAATTGTTAAGCTTACCCCTATATGTCTTTTTTTTTTCATAAATGCATAAAATGGCGCGAATCAGATGATTATTTTGGTATTTTTGAATTTTCAAGTGATTATATATATATATATATATATATATATATATATATATATATATATATATATATATATATATATATATATATATATATATATATATATATATATATAGGTGGGTTCATTTAAGAACCATCAATTATTTAGGAACCATTTAATCACCATTAGATCATTTAGATCAAAAATTAAACTCAAGGTGGCAATTTTGTAATTAAGTCAAAATTGAGAGCCAAATTGGAAACACCCAGTTAACTGATTGTCACAATTTTCTAGTCTATTCAATTCAAACACACACACACACACACAAACACACAGAGCCTGTAATCTCTCTATCTCTCTCGATCAAAAAAAACTAATTGGATCTCCATTAATCACGACGAAAAAGAATCAAAAACAAAGGAAAACAATGAATGCGAGCATCTGTAAGTATTCCGATTTAGTAAGTTTCCCTATTACACACACACATTCATTTCTCTGCGGCGGCTACTTTTCATCGGCGATTATCAAGGTATAAACTCGCCACCGATCTACTCTCATTTTTTCAGTCCCTATAATCTCAGTCTAATTATTCCGCTTCTGTAACTGTAATTCAAATCGGTGTTAATCAATCCTATTTATCCAGCCTCAGATTTATGTTAAATGATAGTCAATTGTTTCAATCTAGATTTCAATTTACAATTGTTTAGTCGTGTTTAATTTGTTGTTTAGCGTGTAATTATTGATTTAGATCGTTTGTAGTATCCGCGGAAATGAACGAAAGCTACCGATAGTAACAAACTACTTATTTTATGTTGTAACAGGTAGGCTGCAGTTGTTAGAGATATGGCGACGTTTGCGAAACCGGAGAATGCATTGAAGCGTGCTGAAGGTGAATTTTGCTCTCACTTTGTGTTATAGGTTTATGCTATCGATTTGTATTTAGCTTTGTAATTTTATAAGTTGTATCTCCTATGTGCACCACCATTAAGCAACGCCGACTTCACCCCATACATAGAATACTCAACCCGTTTCAATCAACCTTTAAATCTGACCATTTTATTTGGGTTCTTATGGATATAAAGAACGACTACAACTTAGTTCTAAATTTCTTTCACAGGTTCTGCTTACGCCGACCTCCTTCACTCGAGTCTCGTTGCATTATCATTCATATTTCTGTTGCTGCAAACCACCCAAAACTAGCTCATCAACTTATCTGACCATTTTATTTGGGTTCTTATTGATGGCTGTAACAGAAAGACCATGTGGGTTGATTGCAAAGCTATGTGGGTTGATTGCAAAGCTTTATCCTAAGGTGAGTCGCTTTCCTAAATGTATATATTATTCACTATCTGTAACGTTTCTTTAACACAAATGGATAACTTATACTATAAAAAAAAAGTTTTTAGGACCATGAAGCTATAAAAAGCAATCGTATTCTCTTTGCTATTATATATATTTATTCATATAGTCTCAACTAATTATTGAACGACCCTTTATCTCAGGACACGGTCGTGTTTGAACCAAAAATATCCGAGCAGAAACTGTCACACCCCGCTTAGAGCGGAAACACGGAGCGTTCCAGTTAAAGATATCAAGAGTCAAGGATTACAACATACAACCATAAACAAAACATCGAATCATATTAATCATGCCTCAAAGTTTACAAATACAATACATAGTCAAAGTAAACTGAATGTCGAATACAAAATACAATACAAATGTCAATACGCGGATCATACAGGAATTACATCAAGCAAAACGAATTCCGAATACAACAAATATATGATCCCAAAATATGCAAGGCATGATCAACTAAAATCCTCAAACTCCTGAAAAAGCGTTAAAACGACATCAACACAATGTTGGTGAATTATTCGCAATATTAAATAAAAGTTGACCCAATAAAAGATTTAATAATCAAATTAAGTTTCAAAAGCATATCTTGATTTATAACCCTAGTGTGAGTATAGATACCAAAGATTAAACATACACTGAACCTGACCACCAATCCCCTAACCTAAGGCGATGCTATACCAAAGGCAACAAACAATCATACGGCCATAACATCCACTCATAGGTACGTCCTATCGAGCAATGAGGGTGGGTCAAACCCATATAGATCTATATATATGCAACCGTGGGCAAAAGCTAACAAGTGTAAAAGGGGGGCTTACCAAAGCCTAAGAAGCATCTTAATCTAAGGTGATACTAATACACTAGGCAACAAGATATACATCATAATATAATTTCAAATACGCTTTCCAGCACAAAATAGTAAGAGAAAAGGGGCTACGAATAACTCACAAGATAAGCTCGGCAAGGTATCGGGTAAATAATCAATATGGAGCTAACACTCCGCCGCCTAAGTGCCCTAAAACAATACAACATAGTCTAAGTATCTCAATAAATACAGTACGGTTTAGCCTTGTCGGTTAAGTTTAATGTTTAAGATTTATTAAAGTATTCCAACGATTTCCAAGTCGTGTCGTGATGACGGATCCAGGTGACGATGTTCCGCGTCGATAGGGACGATAGGAAAATATCGATAATTTCACGTCATAATGACTATTAGAAAGGAATAACATTCCGAGCCCCAAAGAATGACTACCAGGAATATCGGTTGAAAGGAATACTGTTACCAAAGTTTTATTGAGATCGACCAAAGTCAACGTCAAAATGTTGACTTGGTCAAAGTCAAAGATGTTGACTTGGTCAAAGTCAAAGATGCTGACTTGGTCAAAGTCAAGGATGTTGACTTGGTCAAAGTCAAAGATGTTGACTTGGTCAAAGTCAAAGTCAACAATTTGAAGGAAAGTCAAAGTCAACGTAAAAGTCAAATTTTGATATTTTAAAAAGTTTAAAATATTTTGAATGAAAATAATTTGAGAACGATTTTAAAAGAGTTTAACGAAACAAATACAATATTTATCATCATTTGAGATTACGATCGCATTTTTGAGAAAAGTATATTTATCAAAAATATATACGTTTAGTGAGCATAATAATAATAAATATTATGTTTATGATAGCGATTACGTTTTTGAGTCCAAAAATGTATATTTGTTAATAGTTACTATTTTTACGTATAGTAATATACTTATATGTGTTTTAACGTGTTTATATAACGTCTTTTTAGTCAAAAAGTACATAATAATTACGAAAAACGTTCCGATAATTTTAATAAAATTATTTTAGTAAAATCTATACATTTTTATCTCTTATAAACTGAGATGTCAAGATTTTATATTTATTTCTCATTTTAAATTGATTTTAACGTTTTAACGTTTTAAATACGTTATAAGTTTAAATAAATAGCTAAACATGTCAAATAAATATTACAAGTTCAATTTTAAATATTTTTATGCTTTATTACAGAATATAAAGTTATGAGAATTTTTATAAAAGTTTTACTTTATAATTTTAACCATTTAAACATTATTTTCGGTATATTTTATGTTATATTTAACCGATTTTTACGTAAAGGTCCGAGTATGGTCAACATTAATAAAGTCCAATAATTTCGCTTTTTAATTACGATAAAGATGGTGAGTTCAAAAATATAAATTATACGTCAAGAAAACGAGATATTAAGATTTTAAGGAAAAACGAGTACTACCGACGTCCTCCGCAAAATCTACACGATCTCCGCCGAAAGTTTCCGAAAAGTTAAAGCTCCTGAAAACGTACATAACGCAACAAAAACGAAGGTTAACGGGTCAACGGGGTGAAAGAAAAATGAAAACGAAAGTCAAAACGGTAGAAAAACGGGTTACCTAGGACACTGACCTGATGGTGTCCGGACAAACAGCCCCGTTACCGGGTAAAAGTGACCCAGCTCGGTCTCGTGTCCGAGCAAACAGCCCCGTCACCGAGTAAACACGACCCGTCACCGAGTAAACACGCCCCGTCACCGAATAAACTTGACCCAGCTCGGTCTTGTGTCCGAGCAAACCGCCCCGTCACCGGGTAAATGTGACCCAGCTCGGGTAGATCGCGACCTGGTCGAAAATTAAGAAAAAAAACGCGTTTTTTGTTAGAATTGCTTAGCATGGATTCAAGGGGTTTTAAGGGTGTTAATATAACATACTTACAAATGGTTTTTGGGTGGTTAACACGTGTGAAAAGTCCCGAAACCGAATTTGCTCGTTAATGACTCCAAACCGAAATATGAAGATGAAACTTGATTTTTGGCTTTAGAGCTTGAAGTTTCTGAGTTGTTTCACTTCCAGAGGATGTCTAAATGATATAGGGTATAGAGAGATGGAGAGAAAACGAGTTAGAGAGGGAGAGGAGTGAGTTTGATGTATTTGGTGTTATGTGATGTTGTTGATGATAAAAGGATGAAAGAGAGTTGTTTGGTCACTAGAAAACAAGAAGGATGGCAGGAAAAGAGAGTTCTTCATTGAGATCTACAATCTCTTCCAAGTTACCAAGGCATTAACACCAAAATGGGTGAGTTTTGTCAACTTATACAAAAGTTAACCCATGGCTAACCCTCTTTAGTAGGTCCACACCATGGCTAGAGCCATTCCACAGCCCCATGGCTCACCCAAGTCGGTTAGGATGCAAGGAAAAAGCTTGGTTGTGAGTTTGGTTAAGTTTTGGTTAAAAAGGACTAAATTTGTAAAAGATTTACCGTTAGTTACCGTTAAAGGACTAACTTTGTAATAGATTTAGTTAGAGGACTAACTTGTAATAGATTAAGTTAGAGGACTAACTTTGTAATGAAACTTTGAAATATAATTTTCTTAACCGACGATTACGGCATAAACACCCTACTTTACTAACACGAGTATACTAACTATTAGGCACTTAGGTGATTCTAAAGCTTCCGTCTCGAGAGACAAAGTAAATAAAACACATAACCCGACTCAAATGCAATAAACGTGAGTAAACATAAAGCGAAATACGAGGGTCCAAATCATTGCGAATAAAAAGAGTAATAAACAATAAATGGAAAATACCTCGAAAAGACGGATTGTCATAGAAACCACCACCATCTCAGCAGCAGGGACAAGTTTCTCCATCAGGGCCAGAAGCATGACCAGCAGCTCTATAGACGTCAAGATTTTGAAACCAATATTGTGCAAAAGTGTACCTAATATTCATAGTATAGTAAAATGTGTATATGCACTACTGTACAGTTTTATAAACTTCTTCAATATTCATATCTGCGTTGTAAACAATCGGATGTTCATTTTAGTGACAAGACTCGTCACTTCAATAATGAAACATAATAATAAGTTTGGCTTTGTACAATCTATACACTAGTGTATGCACTATATTCAATAATGTATACGATGTATTCTCTATTGAATACATCGTATAGTTATAAGCATATGTTTAAAAGAATGTTAAACTTTTTTTTAAACACTATACACTAGTGTATACACTATATTCACTAATGTATAGTTATACACTAGTGTATTTATACACTATATTCACTAATGTATAGTTATACACCAGTGTATTTATACACTATACACTAGTGTATACACTATATTCACTAATGTATACGATGTATTCTCTATTGAATACATCGTATAGTTATAAGCATGTGTTTAAAAGAATGTTAAACTTTTTTTTAAACACTATACACTAGTGTATACACTATATTCACTAATATATAGTTATACACTAGTGTATTTATATACTATATTCACTAATGTATAGTTATACACTAGTGTATTTATACACTATACACTAGTGTATACACTATATTCACTAATGTATATGATGTATTCTCTATTGAATACATCGTATAGTTATAAGCATGTGTTTAAAAGAATGTTAAACTTTTTTTTAAACACTATACACTAATGTATACACTATATTCACTAATGTATAGTTATACACTAGTGTATTTTTACGCTATACACTAGTGTATACACTATATTCACTAATGTATAGTTATACACTAGTGTATTTATACACTATACACTAGTGTATACACTATATTCACTAATGTATAGTTATACACTAGTGTATTTATACACTATACAGTAGTGTATTTATACACTAGTGTATACACTATATTCACTAATGTATAGTTATACACTAGTGTATTTATACAATATACACTAGTGTATACACTATATTCACTAATGTATACGATGTATTCTCTATTGAATACATGGTATTCACTGGTGTATATATAGACATCACTGGTGTATATATAGACATTATATTTACTAGTGTATATATAGACATTGTATTCACTGGTGTATACATTGTATTTCTAGTTAATACACTAATGTATACACTATATACACTAATATACATTGTATTCACTGGTGTATGTATAGACACTGTATTTACTGGTGTATACATTGTATTCACTGGTGTATATATAGACACTGTATTTACTGGTGTATACACTGTATTCACTGGTGTATATATTGTATTTACACTGGTATACATTGTATTCACTGGTGTATACACTGTATTCACTGATGTATACATTGTATCTATTTATTAACTCAACGTATATACACATGTGCATACATAATATAATTTATTAGTAAATTCTCACACAAACATTACTTAAATTGAATCATTAACGACTTTTCTATATTACTTCAACTAAGATAAAATACATAAAACTCAATCGTCTATACATCATAATTACGTTTTCAGTGATATATTCATAAGATTCAAACTTTTATTTATTTATTAAAAATTGATAAGATCTCGACTTGCATCCACTTGTCCATTCTTATGTCATTCATGCTCCGTCAACATGTTCATAGCGGGTACCACCTACAAAATAACGGAAATAAAACTTATATTAATAACTAAACATTATTACAACACATGAATAACAACATGTCCATACCTTAACAAGCAAAAAAAAACATTATTGCATCAAAAATGATATTGTATTTACAAAGAAATACACCGTATTCACTTGTGTAAGTGTTGCATTTACTTATCTATACATTATATTCACTTAAACACGACAAAACGCGACAAAAGAGCCATGTAATATGAACATAACCACATAAACACGACAAAATACAATAATAACCTCATTGAATATTCATATGTGCAATGCATATTACTAATACCCCATTGGGGACTTTTATCAAACACTTGGTGTGCATAACATTAAAGAACTTTTTTCATAGATACAAAACATCACCATCTTACTCAGAAATTCCAAATGAATTTTGCTTCATTATGTCAACTAACATACAAACACCAAACAACAAATTAATCAAAATTGGAAAGTCGAATTCAAGGACAAAATAAAGAAAAACACATGTATTTATAATTAGGTGAGCTTAATTTGCTCGAATTCATCAGATTTTGAAGATCAAAACCCCAAATATATAAAAAATATATATAATTTTAGATCAAAAAGAAAAGAATTTCGACTTACTTTCAGTTGTATCCATATATCGATTGCATCTTGTAAGTTACCAGGTAATGATTTTTAGAAGAACTATGTGTAGAAGTCGATTGCTTGAAGAAATTGAAAAGAAAAATATGAATCATGAAATTGATTTTGGAGGATAAAAGAAAGAAACATGAATATGGGGTGAATTTGGGGAAAATTGATTTGATATGATATGTTTATGAAGTCAATTGACGATTATACCCTTTTAGTGTTAAATTCTCCTTATATTTAGATCTAAGGGCAAAAAAATGGTTCCTTTGGTTCCTAGTTCTCATTTGAAACCAAATATATATATATATATATATATATATATATATATATATATATATATATATATATATATATATATATATATATATATGTGTGATTTTCTCTTTCTTTTATCTAACATAGTAAAATGAAAGTATGTAATATGGGAGGTTCCTCTTTGAAAAGGAGCATAAACTGAAAAGATAAAGGCTTATGGTGTTGAAATTAGGCCAATAAAGTCTCAACAGATTTTGCATTACCATGAAGCAAAAATTAAATCTCTAGATCTTGGGCAGTAAAGCAACCTAAAGTATATATGCTTTTCTGTTAATTATTCAATAATAGTAGATTAGCATCATTTATATAAATAGATAATTAAAGACTAAAACATATGTTCGGTGCAGAAGTCGTTATGTGTTAACTATTACTTAAATAATTTAGGAACAATAATCAGGATCATTAGCATAATGATTTAAGCCTGAATCGGTCATCATACATGCATCATATGATGTAATGATTCATCCCAAATGCTAATGGAATCATTAAGATGGATGTAGTTATTTTAAACCGATGATTAATCGTTATTAATTGACCTAAATGAGAATATGAATATCATCATGAGATTACAAGATGCCAACCCTAACATAAGATAAATAGGTCTATCATAAAAAGGTTAGCATATAATTAGTTTGTAATTAATCTCTATATATTACGGAGTATCATAAATTTATGCAAATATTTTAGGTATCGATCGGGACTAAGCATATCCCACCTCTTAAATAGATTGTCCTCCTTTGGTGAACCATGTTAGAAGATAATGTTTGTTTAAGAATGAATGGATAATAGCTTGTGTATGTCATCAATTTAATACAAATTCTTTTATATACCCCGTATTCTCAAAATTTATATTAAGTACTATGAATTGACTAATTTTCTATTGAGTCCCACCGATGACAAACGTTATCTCCAAACATGTACCCATTTGATTCCATATTCTTCACCACATATTTTGGACCTAAAAAATAATATATCTTGTTTAGAAAGGAAAAAAGATATGTTTACTTTGTTTGGTCAAACAATATATTTTTGTTCTTTAGAATTTTTGGTAATATAAAACTATTAAAGATGCTACAATAAGAATTTTAATGACGTGTAACTTCCCTGGTGCTGCACTTCTGTGTTATATGGATATATATTTGATTGATTGATTTGCCATGAAATTCTTTATCCACTATAAATTTGGAACCGTTTAAGTTTATTCCATTTTTTGTCCTTCTAATAACTCTTGTTCATATTTAGTATCTTAAATCGTATGGGATCCGACCTCTAAGGATCCCGTTAAGACCAATATGATGTGGTAAATCACGTAATATAATAGACAAAACCAGAAGATATAAAGAAAAATTCATGTATAGAAGACAAAATTGAGAGTTGAACAATCTCGATATATAACAATTATGAATCGTTTTAAACACTCTTTGATTATAGTATTTCGTCTTTGTATGTCTTGGGTTTTTACGAATATATTATGTTAATAGAAGTGGCAATTATGGAGCTTGAAAGCACTTCGTGAAAAAGGAAGATACACGATGGTTGAATGGTTAATTTCGGCCTAGTAATCATGACCCCATGGTTCTTGAATCCAACATAACTCTCCATCAAGGACTAGACACAATACAATGTTCTCCTCTCTCGGACATACATATTTGAACTCGTGATCATTTTATCAACCAAAATGCTTCTTGATTGAGTCAACCGGACATTTACGAGATGAATAAATTAAGAATATGAAACGCATATGAGGATTATGCGTCTATGTTATTTATACAGCATTTGAGGTGGTTTTTTTATTATTGAAAATTAAGAATTAGATGGCTAAATTATTCATTTATTTTTATTTTTATTTTTGTTATTAATTTGTCAATCACTCTTTCTCTAACAATTATTAAACTTTCCAAAATACATATTAATTTATATTTATTTCCTACAAATATTTGAATACAATTAAATTTTAAATTTAGAGTTATTACCTATTTGTTAATATCATACCCGAAGTTACATTACATAGTTTACTATAATTTTATTGGTCATATGTCTTTTTGCCCCGCTGCATCGCGCGGGTTTCCTGCTAGTTTTGTTATAAACAGTAAAGACTGTCGATTACCAAAATTTCAGAAGTGTAAAACACGTATTTGAACATTTTACCAAACGTCACATTTACCATAGAAATAGTCGAATAGATCAAAACATACTTGGGATTGTATGCGCTGAAAAAGAGACCCGGTAACCTTCTAAGAGGTTCAATAGGTTGGGAATGAGTTTGGATCTGTTCTGTTTTCGTTCAGCAAATTTTAACTTTTTATAAGAAATATGTATTACGGTGTTATTCCTTTGAAACTCAGAACCAACAAAATATAAATGTCAATCGAAGTAGCAACGGAAACTAGTCAAGAATATTATATAGGATCATTGCATAAATGCAAAATTCCGGTATCATTACAATTCAGTGTTGTTACAGGGCAATAGAAACCCCAAATTCAGAAAGAATATAATTTCACATTTCTCATGTATCCAAATCGGAAACTCTTAAACTTCGGGAGAAAAAAACGAAAAAAAACAGATGTTCTAGTGAAAAATATAAGATACAACAACAATATGCAATAGGCAAAATCTGATGAATTACTTGGCCTGGAAGTACATGATGTTTAAAGCTCGATTTTCAATATCATCTTCGGTAATTCTACCCTCAAACCAACTATTAATCATGCTATGAGATGGGCTTTCTGAATTAGTGTCATTTGGCCATCTATCAACCAACTTAAAACCAAAACAAGATGCAGCTGAAAGTATAGATTCCTCGTCAACTCTACGAAAAACATGACATAATATAAGTGCTGGTTTTAATCCCTCATTGTCGCCTTCATTTTTTGAAATCAACTCTTTTGCAGTTTGAAACAATGGCATAATTGCTTCCGCAACATAAGTTACATCAGTTCCAATAATAACATCAAAACCATTTTCGCCACTTAGTTTTTTAACTGATTCTATATGTTCTTTGTTACCCCAATTTAGTTTCTTGATATGTAGCTTTGATTGTAGAGATTCTTCAAGATTTGTCGTGACGTTTTCTTTTAGAAGTTCTAATGCTTTCTCATCTCCGTCTGTGGGGACCACAAAGTGGGCGGTTTTGGTGGCAATCATTGAGCAGATTCCTCCACAGCCTGATCCTAATTCTAATACTTTTTTCCCAGAAACTATGGTTTGGTTTGAAGCAAGAACGGAGGCCATTAGTCGAGCTGATTCCCATAGCATTAAACCTGTGGATTTGCATGTGTGTTGAAACTCTTTAGAAAGTAGTTTGATCTTAAAGTTCCAGTCTCGTAACTTCAACTCCATAATCTGTTACACAGAGATCAAGAGTCAAATATGATTCAGTTTAGTACTCCCTCTGTCCCAAAATAAATGTCTCAAAAACAAACCGGGTGCGAACACACAGTGAAATAATTGCACTTTTCTAAAACTGCGTGTGGACATTTAATTTGGAATAGAGGTAGTATTTAATATTTAATATGACGAAACAGACATTCATTTAGACGTTTCCACAAAAACAAACAGTCTGATATAATACATATTCAGACTTCAGAACCACCTCTGCAAGCTTTCTTATTCAGATTCGGACTAAAAACCTCTTAAAAACAAACGTCTAAGAGAACACATAACTTAAATCTATTTTGCATTTTATCATAATAATAAAGTTGGTAATAATTGAGAATCGAACTAGATTCTGACCTCATCCCTCGGTGAAGAAATACCGAACATTTCAAAAGCAAATCCCTCGGATATGTCGACATCAAATCCGTCTTGGGGATCCTTTGAGATTTTACGAATCTCACGATTACCACTGCCCAAACGAAAAGCAGCTTGCACCCAACGCCTACAATAACACACACATAAATATATACATATACATATATACCAATCACAATTATTTTAATTAAAGATTACTTACCGATTCATTACTATCTCACGTGAACGATTTTCTACTTGCTTGCAACACACACCACACTCTTCAGTGGTGAACCCGTTTTCTTGAAACAAACTTTTCAAGAATTCCTCAGAGAAGTAGAATACACGCTAAAACATGAAATTTAACAAAGAACAGTTATATCTTATACGAAGAAGAAAATAATTTAAAAGGCTATAAATATGAAAAACAAAATGTAACTTGAACTTACAGTTCCGTCACCTCTGACAAAAAAATTCTCACTGATCTTCTGATCCTTACAAGTAAGCCTTTCCTTTTGAGTGAGAACGAGAATAATTTAATCAATAACAGTACTTGAAGCAAAATTTAAAAAAACATATATAGTTTCATATATCAATGTATAATTGAACCTGAGCAAGATCTCCGGTAGCATAGTCGCGGAATAACACGTAACCATTTGGCTGTGCATATGTTAACAATTTATTAGAATTTTATTCTAGTAAGTGTAAAGACTAAAATCATAAGCGGGAAAAAAATAACAATCTTACTTTCAAAATCTTTTTGATATTCTGCAGTGCCCAAGGCATCTTTTCAGGGGATACTGCGGATAAGACAAATATCTGCTTAAAAAGTCAGCCAATCACATAACGTTGATCCCAAAGAGTAACAACAAAACCATCTAAAATTCAAAACTAATACCATTGTTACAATGTCAACGGAAGAAGGTGGTATATTGTTCACCAGGTCATCGTTTGTTATATCACAAGCAAAAGCGTTTATCTTTGACTCTTGAAACTCTTTATGTGCCTGTATTAAGTAAAAGCGAGCAAATTTGAAGATATCACGATATAAAATCTTGTTGCATGTAACCAAATTTATCAAAAAAAAGAAAAGAGAATATTAAGAAACAACAAACCTTGACCAAGTCAACTGCACGAGGTGAGAAGTCACAAGCATGGATATATATACCAGGGTAGGTTGCGGCTAAAGGAAAGATGGAGTTTCCTGCTCCACATCCGACCTGCAAATCAATGTAAGCATAGATTATTTCAAACAAGAGTTGAGGTTTTAAATACTAAAACTGCATAAAATATAAAATGATAAGAGTCCTTTTGACGCGGAATATCTTCGGACAGCAGATTGTGTAATATATGTGGCAAAATGGGTGGGTTGGCCGGTTGGGTAACAGGTTTAAGGTTGGATCAGGTCATGTAAATAAAAAAGTGTGAGTCGAAACGGGTAATTTGTATTTATTAACTGCAATATTTTGTTTAATAATTTATTTCTTTAATTATTTATAAATATAAAAAATGATAATAAAAAATTATAAATTCTATTTGAAGTTTGACCAACTATACCGATCATTTGTGCTTTTCATTAACAAAAATGCAACACCAGGCCCCTTTTTTTCCAAGCCATTCTACCCCGTTCTTAAATACATGTCGTTGTGTATCAGCCCACTATGACCTATTGAAAGTACACATATGGTCTAACTTGACCCAGAAATTTTTAATACACCTCCAAACTAACCCGATTTTGAGCTTCTTGGTTGATATTGGCGTGTGTGAGCTTACACAAGAAAACTGATAATATGTCCCCGACACAAATCCAGAGGGAGAAAACTGTATTTGCTTTGAGAGGGGGAGCGAGAGAATTTGCACACAGACTAGTTTTGACCAGAAACTGTTTAGCTTGTTTTTTCAAATAACCTGTTCTGCCAGGACCCGTTTTGACCCGTTACCCAACCACCCATTTCCAACCTAATGTAAGATACTAGTCCTAAGATAACTAACTTAAAAGAAAAATGGTGACTAATGAAACAGGATTATAAATATACTAATAAAAATACATTCATTATCAAAATTAAATTGCGCAAAAGACAATATCACATTTGAGCCCTATGATTCACAATTACAATATGGACCAATTAACATACGTATCATTTTTTTCAAGGTAACATAAAAAACAGAACTATTTACCTCCAAAACGACCTTTTCCTCTGCCTCCTGAAATAGCACGAGCCATTTTAGATTTCTTACATATTTCAAGTTCCTGATCAACTTACGAAAGAGATATGGAAATACTTTGTGCACTCACAGAGAAATAGTGCCCCCATTCTTTATCCAAGTAATGTCGATCCTTGAAGAACTGTCAAATAAATTTGCAATCTTATAACTTCTAAACGAAACTAATAGCATTTAAAAACCAAACTGTTGGGTGCACACAGATTTTGTGCAGCTATAAGTATAGAGGATAAAGCAAAACTAACCCGATCTTGATGGCGTTTGTAGAAGACATCCCAATATTTCTTAGCATCCTTTTCATATTTCGCTATAAAATACAGTTCAGGACTTGCAATGAATAAAAATTTAAAACCAACGTGCAATAATGTGTATGCAGGAAATATACCTTTCCAGAAGGGAGTGACTTCATTACTTGGCGTAGAATATATCTGTATTTTTGGTTTTTGCCCGACGCTGTTTAACGCATCAGAAGCCATCCGCAAACTGTTAACAAAAAACATATATACAATGACAGTTTAGAAAACTCCAAATAATATAAATCAAAGGCGTCAAGTCAGGATCCTAACTAGCATTGTTTTCATTTCAGCAAGTTCAGAATCGTATGATCGAATCAAGATCCTACCAAAATAACCTAAGTTTATTTCTTAGCTGTTGTAATTTATATTATATATTAATTATATGAAACTTAATAAACAAAAATCAAACACATTAAAAGTTGTGCAATTCAAGCTCAGGTGTCTTAAATTTAAAATCGAACACAAAACCATGACTCAGTTGGGACCGAAATTAAGTATAGCTACATATACTTACAAAATGTACTTTCGGTTTTGACCCTATAAGTAACTATACTTAGTTTTGTACCATATGAGTCATGGTACTATTTTGATAATTAGGTAGCATAATGACCGGATAAAAATGATGACATGGTACTTATGCGTACAATGCCACATAAGCTACCAAGTCATACTTTTTACCTGGTCATCTGGTCCGGATGACCAAATTTAACATAATGTCATCTTTTAATGACTACTCCGGGACAAAACTAAGGGGTGTTTGTTTGGGCTTATACAAGCAGCTTATGGTTTATTAAAATTTCGGCTTATGGACTTATTATTGTTTATTATGTCATGACAACGGTAATAAAATGGAAAAACTTGCAAAAAAAAACATTATAAACATACAACAAATTGTCGCATTAATCACACATCGAAACATATAAAATAAAATAAAATAAAATAAAATAAAATTGGGATTTGGGAAAACTTACGTTTCTAGAATGCCCAAACTAGAATCTGGTTACTGGAATTTTTAAGGGTTTTAGGAAGATTAAATTAGGTTTTAAAATACCCATTTTAATTTATGTTTTAATTTTATATCTTACGCCCCTACACTTTACAGAAAGTCTCATTACACCTTGATAATATTATTTTTTTAATTAAGGTAACTAAAATAGAGGGTCAAGTACATTACCATCAATATATGGTACTGTTGTGTTATCATTAAATAAACATTTACTTGATTATCGTGATTAGAATTCGTTGTGTTATTCATCTATTCAAAGTCGTCCCGCAAATTTTGATGGTTCTACGTAATTAAAGATTAGAAACTTTTAAGTACTAATAAATTTGCAAATATATATATATGTATATCTATCTATACCGCTTATAAATGAAACTTCAAATTGAACGGATGTCAAGAACCTCTTTTATGAAAGGCTAATTAAATAATTTTATTACCAAGATACCATCAGAAGTAGGTGATTTGGTTCCATTATGGTATGACTTTGGAAACAAGATGAATTTAGCAACTCGAGTTTTCTTAGATACATCATTTCAATACAAAGAGCTAGTTTGTAGACGAGTTTCTTAACCTACTCAAATGTACATCAAATTCAGTATATCATTACAAACTTCCTATTCTGATATATGACAATACCAACAAAAGCAGAAATAAACTACTTTCGATATTGTACATATTCTTTATACCTATATTAAAAAAAATAGTAAACTCAGCCAGAATACAATTCAAAAAAGACCCCCCCTTAACGAAATAAACAAAGAAAACAAAGACTAACAACGCTCTTTTTTTTTATCTCATTCTCGATTCCTGAAATTTCATTTATTATACAAACGGGGACAATGTGGATGTATATAGGGTTTATTCTTCACTTTGTTTTTCCTGTGTTTGTGAACTTGTGTTGTTTGTGTTGTTTGTGTTGTCTTCTTCCACTGTATTACTACTATTCTCGGTTTCTTTGACATCTGTTACTGCTCCATTTTCAACTGCAGGAGATTTACCGTTCTCAGATACGTTCTTTGTCTCGGTATTTAGAACTCTTTTTGGTAATTGTCTTGAGGAAGATGTTGATAAAAGACGATTTAGTCCCTCGAACAAGTAATTGCCATCTGTAATAAGGGAAGAACCTCCAGGGTAACAACGTCCAAAGCATGTAGCACAATGTGGATAAGCCACCTGAAATATACATTTCATAATCAAAGATACAACTTCATTTTTTAGGTGAAGTACGTCTTGAGCAGATTCTGATAACACTACTAGAGGTGGCGATTTTGAAGATTTAGGTGATATTCTATTTCCAACAGGTCAAATGGGTCAAAAGTCACCAAAAGTTGAGGATTTCTGGACAGGAAATGTATAAGGTCAAACAAACCCTTTTCTACATGTTTTAAAAAATTACCCGTTACCCGACCCGCACATTTTGCCACTTCTTAATTTGGTGATAGTTTACCTCGATAAATGCTCGGCACATAGACAGGAAAAGGACGGACTCATTCTCCCTAAGCACCCTGCTAGTATTGTATCTCAATAAAGAATCAGAAACAGTGTGCAACCTCTTCACTAATTCTTGAGCAAGGATATGTTTCAAACTTATTGGGGCACACGGCCGTAGCTCATTCATTGCTGCGGATACGCCTGGATTCACAAACAAACATATATCACCAACTCATTATTAGACCTATAAAATGTGAACATGGAGAAGCGGTACAAACAAAAAACAAAAATGCAAGTGAGATTAAACCAAATATACACTACTTGTCTGAAAAATTTTTATTTCGAACTGCAAAAGTATAATCAGAAAGCATGAAAAAATCTTTGTACACGTATGTATCACTTGGACAAAGACGAGAAATTACACTATAAATAATCAAAGTTAAAGACAACTTACCATTAACGAAAACAGCGAGAGGTGGATGTTCCATTAAACTTGGTGGGGGTGTAACATCTTCTTGACTCTCTTCACCAAAGCTATTGGATGAGAAGCCAACTGCTGGTAATGGGACCCATCGATGAGAGTCCAAAACCAACTGTACTTAACAACAAATAAATCCATCAATGTAAGATATTTTCATCATAAATATAAGAAACAAAATTCTAACGAACCTGAAAATTCTCCACTGCTGTACTCATATTCTTTGAAAATAGGTTTAAAACAGCCCTGCGTATGTGAAAAAAAATCAAGTTGTGTTCTTTGTGATCCACGACCAGAAACAAATAAACATTGCCAAGAAAAACCAGGTGTAACTTACTCTTCAAAGAGAGGTGGAAGCAAGCCTCGAAAATCCAATCCAACCCAACCCAAACCCATAGCACAATACTGTGAAGCACAAAGAAGATCAATATTAGGTTAAAAATGTATTATCAATAACTATCACTTTACCAATTTCATGAGGCGTAACAATCCAATGTCAATATACGAGTCTAGCACTTACCATGCACTGATCTAATATATTGGACAAAGACCCGCCTTCGGTTATCTTTGGGAGCATGATTTTAAGAGTTTTAAGGTGAGAAGCAATCTGGTGCATGGCCCAACTGAAGAGAAGTCCACCATCATAGTTCTCTTCACTACCTGATGTATCATCGGCGAATATGGCTCGATATTGGTTAACAACATCAAAAAGATGCATCCTATGACAGTTTACCATCCCTTTTAGGTATTCATACGCATTTCTCTGATCTAGGTCATCAAGAATCCCAGACAACCATGACTCTCTGCATCTCAGAAACTACGCCACATAAAATATAGTCATTAGCAGGTAATTAAGTTAGACTTGTTAGAGGAGATTACTTCGAAATGACACCATATACGAAACCTCAATAAGTGAATAATTAAATACATGTGAGAAATGAAATATGGATACCTGTAAGCGCATTTCGTACTCACTATATACTCCTATCCTTCGTAGATATCCAATAATGCGAAGACATTCTGGTAACTGCAATACAGAAGCCATTCAAAAACCTGTAGACTGTCATTGACCCATTTACTTATGAATGGTCAATTTGGGTCGTGCTTTGGCTCATAAAGGTCAAAATAGTAAATAAAAAAAAGAACTAAATGGGTCAAACAGGCCAAACAGGTTGAAAGTCACCCAAAGTCAATTATTAATGCACACAACCTCCTAAGCTGTTATATTCAAATGTTTATCAGAAATAGTACTGCTTTTCTAATGATAAATTCATAAATCCAGCATTGATTATTTACTAAAGTCAAACAAACGAGGCCCGCCTATCATGCCACCTCTTGAAAACTGGGATGCATGATACATTATAATTATTACCATCAGTATTATATCATCATTCTTATTTACTTCTAACATCAAGTAATCGTATATAATAATAAAATTGGTTGTGTTACCACGAACTTACCTGAATATTTGATCTCAGTTTCTGGAGAAGCTGTGACAGCAGAGACTGGGTAGTTTGTCGAACTTCTGCAGCGAGTGCTTGAATAACTGGTAATCTTAATGAACAAATAATAGGAACGGAGAAAATATGAGTGCCAAGTAACGAATCAAACTAATGCTTTGAGGTTGAAAGATAGGAAGATGACTTTGTGATTAACATAAAAGAAAAGAGAACTTACTTTGGATGCATTGTCGACAGTTTGCTAACATAGGCTTCCAGATCTAGAGCTTCATCATAATTTCCATTCCTCACACACCTAAAGAAAGTCTGGATTTTTAAAATTCTGAGAAAAAATCTTGAAATATAAAAAACAAAATTTGAAATCAATTAACATTAGTTGTGTAGGGGTAAATCGGTAATAAATAATTACAAATTAAAAGTTCATATCAACTTGTAGCTATTGAAACCATAAATGTGGTATATAACTTCTTATATTGATATATGTCCAAAGAAAAGCATTTCGAGGGGGGAAGGAACTATTTGTACCTAGGACAAGAAGTAAAGCGATAATATTTCAATTTCGTAATACTTATTCTACTCGTTCCTACCGAATGTCTTACAGGCAAAGCTATTGTACTTCATATGTACATTATATACAACTCAAATCATTGGATCTATATACTTGGCTAAATCGATTGGAAATTTAGGCCTTACAAATAGAAGCCACTATTTAGGTCTTATCATGCGATCTCTATGGATAGATTAAAAACATACGTGTCCATAAGCTGAGGAATTTCAAGTAAGTCAAGCAAAGTACTATGATTTGCCAGCAGTGTTTGGTTCATCTTTCTCTTCTCCAATATATTTTCTGCAGAATCAATGAACTCAGAGCAGCCAGAAGTTAGCTTTGGAACCTCTGCAATCTGCACAAAGAAGAATTCATGATTTTGCATTGTAATGGCAACACAAACTTCGTAAGATTAATAAATATCAGCAGCTGATTAAGCTTCTAGTATTGAACCAGCAGGATAGCAAAAAAAAATACTTCATAAAACAACTCGTTCTTAAGCCATTCAAAGAACGAGCACAAGAAATTTAATATTTAAACCTTCCTAGAAAAACAAATCTCAAATTTCTAAGAACCCAACACCACATTCACCAATACAGTTAACCGCATATTGTGGCCCTTTGATCAAACCCAAAAGGAAAAAGAATATAAAACGGTTGCAAAAAAATCATAAAGACAGATAAAAAGGAAGGGAAGGAACCATGTCCATGTTCCTTACACATAATCAACATCATGACATCCATATTTATACTCCGTATAAGATAATAAGTAATCTTCAGAAGCACAATGTGTAACATGACAGACAAATATGGTTAATATTTGAAAAAAAAAGATTCATTGAAATAAAGGTTTATGGGAATACGTAGATTCTAATTTGACAGGTTCCTTTCTTAACAACTATACACAATTTCCGTGAGTTAAGGTAATGGTCATTATGGTCGCAGTGGCAAAATCCGTGAAGAAGACACTTCAACTTCTTCATGGTCACTATATAAGGTTCTTCTACAATAGGTTGAATTTCATTCTAATAGGCATTTTAACGTTTTTTGTCACAACCTTGCTGCGATAAGCCATAAATCTCATAAAGTAATCTAAGAAGTTGTCAGAAAAACTCCAGAGAAGTCAAAAGTACAATGTTGTTCAACGTAATTAAAAGCCAAAAATTTCATCTTTACATGTATATAAACTTAAAAACATGAATCCACCTTATTAGTTCTTTAGCATCTGCATTTCTTTCCAAGGAAAAATAACTAACCTCACAAATCACAATCAAATCATTTACTAGTAAAATCCACATTCCCACGTACCATTAATGTTCAACTTCCTATTCAATCTCCACATTATATTAACAAATCAAAATCCTATGACACAAATCCGTATTACTTGCAAGCAGAACCCAATGATAGGCGAGGAACTCTCATATTCAGTGACCAATTAGTTAAAGCATCTTCAAAAATGAGCTCACAGATTTATCTGCCATCGTACATTCATGCCTACCCAAACATTGAGATTCTAACTATTCTCATCGTCAAAACAAGACGTTTTACATTTCAAATGCACAACTAAACAAGACCTATCACCAATTCACCGCTAAATAATGCTCACTTCGATTTGTGCACTTATTACTAACTTTACAGCATAGGCAATATATACAGATAAGTAGTATACCCAAACCCCATTCACCTACGAAATACACGTAAATTCTAATTTAAACATTATTAACTCAAACTTACAACCATACGGCATAAATCTTACAACAACTAATCTATCTATACAAACATATACATATAATCAACCATATATCTATAGTAGGCACATTCAAAGCTATTACCAACGATTCGAGATGTTTATCAATCGAAGACACTTCATGACGGATTGAAACCAACGCATCGGCTGCGGAAATGAACGTGCGGTAATTGTTAACTGCAACTTCCTGCATCTGTCTCCGAATTCGCTCGCCGTCGACTCTGAGAAGCTCCGGTTCCTTGTGTAGGCGATCGAGAGTGAACGATAGGAGTTCGGAGACGTATGGTTGTTGAGAAATGGAAGCCATTGTTGATAGTGACGGTGGACTTCCGGTTTCCATTTTTGGTGATTTGGAATTTTCCGATTTGATTCAGGAAGATCTGGCAAGGACTGAAGGTGTATTTGTTTTTCTTTGGTCCATGAACCCAAAACGGACCGGTTATCTTTAGTTTCGATCTAGTTTATTTTTATTTTATTTTTGTTACCGGAATAAAGTTATTTATACAATAGATTCTAATTGTTTCGTAAATTATAAATTTTGTTCCGTTTGAGACCATTGCACGCTCATGATTGTGGCGCCACGATGCTTGAAGGTCCTAATGCCTAATCTCAGTTTTTTAAAGAATAAACTCTATCGTCGAAGGCTTCGATAAATCAATTCCATTAACTGATATTATTCAGATTTTTTCTATTTTTTTCTAAAGATAAACACGTAAGAAGTCGAAGTCGATAGGAATTGAACCTAAATGTTAGTCCTTTATTACTTACTATAATTTGTCTCACAAACTATCTAGATTCTAGGGTGTTAGTTTTAGCTTTTTTTTCTTTTCTTTTTTGCTTATTTGTTTATCTAACTTCAAGCTCTTTTTTTTTGCTTATTAAGTGACTTATGTACATTTTTTGTTACACTAACAAATCATATCTAAAAGTATACTTTTTTACATGTGAATAATTATTTAAAAACGAAAAGTTATAATTATTGACGACAAATGAACAAAAGAAGATAAAAAGATAAAAGATCACTCTATATATTAATTTATGTCTCAATACTCCCAATATACTACAAGTAACATTTTAGAGCAAACAAAAACAAACAATTAAAAATATATTCTGTAATTTTTCCGAAACCATAATATGAAACTCACATAAGAACTAAAAATGTAACATGAAAAGATACCAACAACAACCATATAACCCCTACTGAAAAACAAGCAGCATTTGAATCATACATGTAATACGGATACGGGTAATTATTTTGTCCAGAACCACCGTTACCAGCTCCAGCTCCAGCTCCAGCTCCAACCATGGGTGTCGAAGGGAAGTAGACGAATCTAGGAGGTGATGGACCACCACCATTGTTTCCACCCGTTGAGATATAAGCTGGTGGTGGATGAGACTTTGCTAGAGGTGGACTCATACTTAACGGTGAATCAAAATAGTAAAACCGTGGTGGTGGTGGACCATCATGGACTGGAGTTAAAGTTGGTGGTGGTTTGGATGGAACAGCTTGTGGAGATGGTGGTGGCTTGGACGGAACAACTTGTGGAGACGGTGGTGGCTTGGATGGAAATACTGGTGAAGATGTTGGCGGCTTGGTTGTAGACGGTGGAGATGAACATTCACATAGCGTATTTGTAAGATCATCCGCGACAGTTGTTGCAACTCTTGCAGACATGAAGAGGAAACAAAACCATGTAGTTGTAATAAACATTTGTTGTTCCATATGTATAACTTGATACTTCAGAAACTTGAGAATGTTTAGTTGCTTTCGGACTTTATATACGTTTTAGAGCATGTAAGTTCACCGCCGTCGTCTACTAATAATCTGTTTTGATTCTTTATATCAGTAATATATTCCAAAATCAAAACCAGTATGATTACTTTAAGCTGGATCTGTTCTTTTTTGCATATTGTGGGAGTTGAGTGATGCATAATTCTTCTTTTTCTGATGCCTTTCTCTCTACACAATTAATCTTTTGTTTCCTACAAGTTTTTTTCTTACAGGTTATATCGAATTTCTTTAGGTAAAAGTTTTCTCGGTTTTAAGTGTATCTACATATTTTGTAAACTTAATCGTCTAACGTTTGAAGTGTATGGTTACTACGAGGCCGTAATGGCCAGAATATACATTTATCTCTAGTGAGACTCAAATTATCGAGCTCAATAAAAAGGCACGCCTTTATGTACACACCAGTATCCCGCTAAGGCGCTAAACTAAATTCAATTAAGTTATAATCCTAATCATTATGTGAAAAGGAATAAAGAAAAGGTAATATTAGTACACTTTTAACTTTAATTACTTATTCAACACAAGAATCTTCAACTTTAATATATGCTTTCGAGCAAGTTTTCATTCGGTTACTAATCACTGGCCTTCTCATTACTGTTTTTTTTTTTTTTAAATATGTATTTTTGGCTCGAAAATAAGAGATTGTAAAATGAAACGCAAAGTTAGATATAGTGTTGTAAAAAAATGACAAATTAAAACCGAAGAGTAAACCTAAACGAACCAAATAGAAAAGGAGGTTAAACGCACAATATCTATCCAGAAAAAAGTATTTGTTGTCCTAAACCGTTGCAGCCTAAGAGAAGCTTTACAAATCATTGTAAAGTACAGTATACTATTCTTTCTTGAAACATTGGTAATACATTTGACACATTTATATTAGTTTTATTTCCAAACATCTCTCAATACCGTATATTGTTTTTAGCTTTTTGTTTCCGGCACCTAACAAAACCCTTATTGTTACAAAGAAGTGCAGATGTGCAAATACCGTCTTTCAGGAAGTTTGACCCCCAAATTCCTTCTGAATGTCGCCGAAAGATACAGTAGCAGATCCCCGCCGTTTGGCCTTCTGCTGAGACTCGTGTTCTCTCCACCCTGTCATGTATATCACCTGTATCAAAACAAAACCAAAACATGAGACAAAATGCTATAATCAGTAAAAAAAAAACTATAAGTACGTTCATATGAGTATATAAATGACTCGTGTTCACATATACCCTCACATGACTCAAAGAAGCATTTAATATTTGGTAAAAGGGTAAATATATCATTTTACCAAATCTAAGTTGCAATCAGTTAACTTTATGTTAAATTACGTGTTTTGTCTGATTGACAATTATTTTGTTAGCATCAAGGGTTTATTAAAAATCACCTGAAAAGTTGCAGGGATGGTGCCGTCTTCTGCTGCAAACATCGACTCATAGACAGCAGCTGTGGCCAGAGCTGTGTCCCTCTTTAAGAACTAAACACATTCGTAAAACACAAATATAAATAAGACTACAATATAGGAGAGAAAAGAAAAACACGAAAAATCTTACTTTGACTCTATTTACAAGAGCATTAGTTTCACCCATTGCCCGTAAATGTTCTATTAGCTCCAGAGCTACATTTGAAAGAGAAACGAATGAGATTAAAGTTTCTGCGAATATCAGGCAACTGACACATATTTCTTTAGTTAACTAACTAGTTTATTTCCCGCGTATACGCGGATAACTTTATCGAAAAAAATAAAAGTATCATACATAGAATAAACGAAAATTTCGTATCATTAATAATACATGATAATATAGGTTGTGATGTCAACTATTTTTTCGTTTCGGTTATATGTATGTGTTTTCCACTTCACTGTTTAATTCGTATACGTAAAGAACTTTATCAAAAAATAATATAATTTTTACATATTAAAATATTGAGTTCGGATGATTTGTAAAAAGTCAATTGAGAGTTTCATTCTACTAAGATAACACCATTTCTTTCTTCACAAATCGTCTATTTTTTCTATGAAAGACGTCGTTTTTGGTCATTTTATCTATTAGTTCTTGAAATATTTAAATAAATTTAAACACTCAAAACATACGGTTATCCGAATCATACAACTTCGAGAAGCTTAAGCACGTTGAATATCACATACCAACTTTCAAAATGCACATCTAAACACCGTCTTGTTCAGCATTGAAAAAAAAACCCCGCTCACAGTAGATTAACACAAACTATGGTTATGGACTAATGTTTCTTGAGACATATACGGAAAGTATTTATAAGCCTCCTATTCAATCTTACGGGACTATATTATTTTCCATGACTACTTACAACTTAAAAGATAAGAATTTGGTTTTAATGCTCACCACTATTATATCTAACCTGGTATTCATCCACATCAACTCCAGGAAGAGTGAAGCCTGCCCTAGTCAACAGATTCCCCGCATCTCGCACCTATTAAATCCAACAAAAACTTAAGCTTAGTTACCACAATCGCATCTATTAATTTGAACTATTTTTTGAATAAATTTATTTTGAGTATCAGCCAGATTTTGGTTGACCCGCAAAAACCTTTTTAACTGATTTTTATACAAAACTTATAAAAGATCAATATACTGATTACAATGATACAAAACAATATTATCATAACAGTAACATAAATCTTCGATTATAACTATTTAGGAGGTTTTACGTGTAAATAGACGACTTTGGGCAACTTTATCCATTCGACCTGTTTGACTCGTACCCCTTTTAGATTAAAATAATAATCCTGTTTGAGATAAAACATAACCCCAACCAACCCATTCATAAGTAAATGGGTCAAAAATGCCACCTCGGTGTAGAGTATCTGAGCAAATAAATAAAAAGATCTAAAAGAATGTATCACTAAAAGCATTGTGGTACATATATACATAATATTCGTGTGTGTCTGAGGAATAAATATACTTGTGCTAATGGCGAGATTCGTGGACTGACACCGCCTTCACGCTCCATGTGAGCAATAGTGCAGGCAATTCTCAGCTCTCTATAAATAAACTGATCAGAATCAGACACCACTTGCCTAAAAAATAAACTTTGGAACAAAAAATAAAAGATAACTAACTTTAGTGTTTCTCCACCAAAAATAGAGGCCAAAAACAAGCCATCGGGTTTCAAGGCCAACCTACTCTGTCACACAAATAGAAAATATCAGCTCATTAGTTCACCTACTAACCAGATCCATCATTACAGTTGGTAATATGGGTGCGGTGTTAAGGTTGGGTAATGGGTGCAAAACAGGTACAACGGTTCGGTCAGGTTGGATGGACCTATAAATACTTTTGTCCAATTTTGTAAAGATTTAAACAAATAACTAGTTTATTGAGTATGATCACAAAGATAGTTTGATTATTACAATGATAATCTGAATTTTTGAATAAGAAGATTTAGTAGTTGCATACTTGCTATCGACCTGTTTCCATTTTGGGTAAGTTACTCTACTTGACCCATTAGAGTTAAAACATAACCGAATCGACCCATTCAAAAGTAAACGGGTCAAAATCAACCCATTCAAGTAAAATATAAGGAAAACAACAAACATCAAAATAAATGGTCGACAACAAAGAAGCAAAAGAACATAGAATATAATTGAAAAATGAAAAAAAGCTTTCAAGAAACAAAAAGAAGCACAAACCTGAATCATTGCTCCAGGAAGATCGTTAGTCCAGTGGAGTCCCAAGCAACTTATTACTAAGTCAACAGAACTACACACCACGAAAAAAACATTCAAAGTAAGTAAAAGCTCCAAAACCAAGACCTAATATATCTAAATTACCCTTAATTTTATGAATAGTTTTATCCGTATACCTTTCTTTCATAGGTAAAAATTCTTCATCCCCTACCATAAACGAGGTTTCAATGTTATCACTAGCCAAATCCTTTTCACCATCTTTACACAGTTTCACCATGTCATATGACGAATCCATCATAATAAGCTTTTCAATGCCACCTAAAACATCAGAGAATTTGCTTTTAAATCCCATCCCATTTTAACGTTTCGTAACAAAACTTTTTCTAAAAAACACAGACATGTTTAGAATCTCACCACGCCCACGTACCGAACGCCTAATCGCTTCCAACGAACCTCCCAAACATAATGCAGTAGGAAACGTCTTCTTGACATCCTACACCACAAAATTTATATTACAAAGACAAAATATGAAAGACATAATAAATTAAGAAAAGCGTGTAACCTCCAAACGATCAAGAAGATTATCAGCGACAGTATTAACCAAAGAATCTTTTCGATTTATTAACCATGCAGCTCGATCACGCTGCCATATTATTAAAATCCAAACCAACCAAAATTCGTTAAGCAATGCATTATAATCAAATGATAGTGTACAATATATGCTTATTTCAAACTGCTAATTTACTTCAAAAGAAAAACAGATAAACAGTTTTTCTTAACGAATCCCTAACACCCTATATTACAAAAAGTCAAATAATCGAAACCTAAAAAAAAAAAAAATTTTTTTGCTAAACATAGCTCCTGAGGTTACGTTTAAAAAGTTCAGACACGTATAATTATATTTTACATTAATAATAACCGACCTACATTTAAGGATAACTGTAACACCTTAGGCAAATCTCACATTGGCCGTGGACAAGTGTGATGCCTGAGTATATGAGTAAACCTTAGCATTTCATAACACGGAGCGTTTTTGTGGTTACAAGCACTACAGTTGTTAGAAACTTTGTAGTTAAGCGTGTTTGGGTCATAGCATTTCAAGGATGGGTGACCCCTTATTCGTGGGCCTTGTGTCGAAACAGACGATATCATGGTCGTGGAAAGGTAGGGTGATACAATAACCACTTGTAGGTACAACATTATTATACGTATCCGAATTCCTTATTCATAGACTCGGGCATGATTGAAGTAAATTATCTAAAAAAATACCTAATTACTACACAAAATTGTTTTGATTAAGTTAAAGTTAATTACTTTAACATTTACATAAACAAATTAAGAAGAAAAAAAGAAGTGTGAAATTAACTTGTTTGCGTTTGAGATGGCGATCGAAGATTTGGACTTTTGAGCTTTGAATATCATTTTCAGCAGCAGCTGTGCAAAATGATTTTGATTTTAGTAAATTACGAACAATTAGGTTTCCGGTCACTTTCCTCATTTTTTCCGGCAATAGACAGTCACCACCTCACCGTGCACCGTTGGAGAGCTGTTTAGGTTTTAAATCTTTATTAAAAACTATTTCTAAAATTTAGTAAATATGATAAATAGTTTTATGAGCTTATTTGATTTTTTATAAGTTTATAATTCCGATTATTATTGTTTATGAGCTTATCAAGTTAAGTTTATACCTTAAATAAGTCGTAAGTTCAACTTAATAAACTCATAAACCAAAAAAAATGGACTTATAAACTTGTGAAAAGTTAGATAATCTCATAAGCTTGTTACATAAACCGAGACAAACATCCCACAGTAATATTAATTTCCGTCAACATTCCAGTACTATAAAACCAACTTGGATAAAAGAACGAGTTCAGTTTATATAACAACCTGTCCATTTAACCTAACGAACCAGTTGGTTCAAATAATCTTTTATGTGTTTCTTTAAAAATACTTAACAAATCTTTATTAATATAAAATTTTGGTTTTACTTTGTATTAGTAACCATATTTTACTTGTAATAGCGCATTTCGCCATATAAAAAATGGGTCTTCGGTATTATTAATATAACCGTTCGATTAGAAAGATAAGAAGAAGAAACCTTAGGAGCACAAAATGCACAACTGTCGATGGTTGAAGCAGAGAATTTGTGGGATGATAGGAAGTCGTGAACTTGTGTTGTGAATCTCAAGGGCATTGCTCTTATAAACTATGAGTGTGTTACATTAGGGATGGCAATAAAACCCGTACCCGACGGGGACCCGATACCCAAATCCGAATTGACCGGGGAATCCCCGAGTTGACCGGGTATGGGGATGGGGATGGGGAATCCCCGATATTAAAAACGGGGATGGGGCCGGGGATGGTAAAACCCTTTGGGTACCCGTACCCGTACCCGAACTCGTACCCGAAATAATTAAGTTTAAATATATCATTATTTATTATAATCCCAATAATATATACTAAATATATATACCGTACCAAACTTTTCATCTTCCCTGGAAATTAGGGAGTCACCGATTCTAACTGCCATATATAAATGAAAAATAAAAAACCCTAGCCTCTTAAACCACAACTGCTAATCTGTAACTGCTACATCATTCCTACGGTTTTCACTTTCCAGGTTGCAACAGGTGAACGAATATTGTCAAGGTTTACACAATTTGACTTGTAGTCTTGTTCTTTTGTTGCAACTAGTTTTGAATTCTTGTTGCATGTATGAATTATGCAAAACTATTTTTGAAGTATGGATGTCTAGACATTTCTTTTTTCTTATTGTAATGTTTTTTTATACTTTGTTGGTTGGTGTTACAGTAAGGCTAATTGCCGAAAAATTTATGTAGTTGGATAGTTACAAAATACTTAATACGTGAGAAGGAAATCCCCGTCCCCGATGGGGATCCCCATCCCCGATGGGGATGGGGATGGGATTGCAATTTTACTCCCCATCGGGTATGGGGCCGGGGATGGGGATGAATATTGAGATTGGGGATGGGGATGGGAAACATGATCCCCGAAATTCCCCGACCCATTGCCATCCCTAGTTACATAGACTTGAAACGTGTCTTTTCTTTATGAGAAAAGCCGAAGTTTTATTACTTTTTAATATTTTGTAAACGTATTTAAAATATGATTTTAATGGTTAAACTATATGTATTTTAATAATATGATTCTCGGTAAACTGAGTTGTTAAACTATTATTATTTCACCATCATTATATATCATAAGCGCATTGACGTTAGGGAATGGAGATGTTGCGGACTATTCGCGTAGTTAAGAAAAGGTTAGGGACGAAACAAAACAACGAATATAAACATAAATTTGTGTAATTTACTCTAAACATTGATATGTCATACATAACTCTTTTAAGAGCACTCGGAGCGGGGATGAGGTAGCTTCCGGCGTGCCTAAGATGGTAATGGTCGTCGTGCGTCGTCACCACTTCAGGATACTCGACGTTGGAATCTAGCGTGAAAGAGGCGACGGTGAAGCTGGTCCGTGGTGGGAGCAAAACATGGATTTCTTTTTTTCTTTTTTTTACTCTCTTTTATTTAAATAAATTACCAAAAGAGTGTATTTTAGTTTAGAAAACTTTCTGTTTTCTTCTATTGTTGAACTTGAAAATGTTTTCATGGTGCTTTTTAAAAAAAGAAAGGGGTTCTTTGATTTTGGAGGGAGGTTATCAAAGAGTGTTTTTTGTTTTTATTTTTGGTTGTTTTTTTTTTGTTGTTTTTTCATTAAATTTGTTTATATTTAAGAGAGGTTATATTTTAAGGGTCGAGATAAAGAAAGACTATTAAAAAAATTGAGACCAAATGGATCAATCACGACTCTTCATTTCAAAAACCCATCATAACTTTTTTTTTGTTTAAAAATTAATTATCTCATAAACGGTAAATGTATTAAACGAATAAATTGTACCACTAAAACGAGCATTTTCTCCTCTTTCTATAGAGCACCCACTCGATATACTTTTGACGAAAAAAAATTTCGGGTTTTTTTACGAGTTTTGAAATTTTATATTACAAATCACTGTTTTATCATATGTGATATTAGTAGTTTGACATATTATTTTTTTGTTTTATTTTTGATTTAAGTTGAATGTATGTAATATAACAAATCTATGTTTCGAAACTCGTATTTAGTGTTCAAATCATATGTGATATTGTCTTACGAATTTCAACATTTGGCCATAAACGAAAAAATAAAAGTCGTCAAAATTCGAACTTTTTTCTGGGTCTATATAGGTCATACATTGTATAACATTGTTTTGTATTAAAATTCATATTTAGAGTTAAAATCATGTGTGTTATTGTCTTTTAAGTTTTAAAATTTTACATACATAATATCATATATGATTTATATTTATATCATATATGATTTACAATAATATCATATATGATTTACAATAATATCAAATATGATATTGTATTATCATATATGATTTTAGTATATATCACATATGATTTATATTCATATCATATATGATTTAAACTAATATCACATATGATATAGTATTATCATATGTGATTTTAGTATATATCACATATGATTTATATTCATATCATATATGATTTACAGTAATATCACATATGATATAATATTATCATATGCGATTTTAATATATATCACATATGATTTATATTAATATCATATATGATTTACAGTAATATCACATATGATATAGTAGTATCATATGTGATTTTAGTATATCACATTTTATGTCAAAAAACGAGAAAAAATAAAACTAGTTAAAATTCGATTTTTTTTCTAAATTTAGGTAGTTTATACATTTTATAGTAATTCTCTTTTATACAATTTTACGTAATGATGTAAATATCATATATGATATTATCGTTATAATTTCAATACCTATAAAAAAAATATAAAAAAAAAGTCGTAAAAAGTATATAACACCACTGCTCTAATTAAAGATAAAAACGAGACGATCGCAACGGTGTATTTTGTTTCGTCTAACGATCAACGGTTTGTGAGATAAATTAATTTAAAAAAATAAAAGAAAAATGTGTTTTGGTTTTAATCTTAACCATTAGATTAAAATGGGATCAAGGGGAAAAATGATGTTTTTTTGTCTCAATAAATTACGGATCTTAATTGATCTTTTCTGATATATTTAAATATGTGTAACAAACTTATTACAATAAAAAAGAGTTTGTATTAGTTTATTATTTGAAATTTTGATAAAAGAAAAAAAAAAAGATTGGGGCGGAAAGTCATCACTACGGTCAAATCTGTGGTGAAAGATCCGTGGTGGGTTGTGGACCTGTAGCCACCTCTCCCACTCCTTACGTTCTAAATAAGTTTTGCAATTTTCAGTAGCTTACATATGTATGGAATAAATTTTTCGCAAATGGTCCTTGTGACCATATATTATTTTCTCCTTTCGTTGCAAAATATTTAAATTATGTCATTCATCCATAACGTCTCTATTTTATAATAACGGTGATCTTTAGATCAAGTGAAATGACTAGAATACATTTTATCCATAAAATTCATTTCCATTATAGTTTTTACATCATAAAGAAAATATGTGAACATAAATAAAAGTTATAAAAAAAACTTTAAAGGAAAAATGTTATTAAAAGTGTTTTAGTGATATAATGTAGCTTTGGACCACCTTGTTATAAAACAAGTATTTAGATACTTGCGTTGCGGGCATGAAGTTTTTATTTATTTAGTTGTACCGATTTCAATCAAAATATATTAAGTAGGGATATACGTTCACTACTACGGATTCTTGTTTGGAAAAAAAGAAAAAAGAAAAGAAAAAAAAGATGAACTACAAAACCTAGAACAAACATAAACATTCAATCATTTTATAAACTAAATCATAATAAACAACAACTCATAACTGATCCCCTAAAAAATAGGCAAAAAAAACAAAAGAAAAAATATTTTTGACACAATAGGGTTTGAACTTGCACCAATCTGTTACATAGGTCGCCTCTAACCATTACCACACAATTCCATTTTGTTTCAACTCTAGTAAAATTGAATATAATAAAGAATTTTGTGAAAAAAATAAAAATAAATTTGACATGGGAAAGATCCAATTCAAGTCACCAAGTTAAATGGATATGGACATGACAATTTTTGCAACATAATGTTTTGTTATATTCTACGATAAATATAGTATTTAAAAAAGAAAGTAAAAAGTTTCAGGCTGTGATATTTTTTACTTATTTGACTCTTGAAAGTTGTCATATTAATTTTTTATTCATGAAAACTGTAATTTTGGTGGATGAAACGGTAATCTGTTTTTGATAAATGTATAGTATAGTATAGTAATAAAGAACATTGAGAATAAATAATTAAAAAAAGTTAGGAACCAAAAATGTATAGAATAAAATATCCATTTACGTAATTTACATCTAATATATATTTTAGAGATTGGTCACGGGTTCGATTCCGTTCCCACTCACAATTGGTTTTCAAATGATATGTGATCATTACCTCGGGGCTAGTCCTTGAAGAAGGGTCGATTGGATCCAAATAGATCGCGGAGACAGGATTACTTCGCCGAAAATAAACTTTTTTTTTTTTTAAATATCATACTTGTTTGTAAAAATTATTTCACATTTGAATTTTTCTCATTATATTAACTTAAATTGACATTATCATTAAAGTCATATACATACAAATTTTAATTTACTGTAGGTAATGTTATTTCATTCCATGTCACATTAAATTTCAACAATAAATGCAGTTATAAACTTATAATAAAAAGTGTATATAAATATACCTCACAACATAGTTTATAACAAACTTGTATCAACATGACTAAGTGCTTAATTATCACCACATTTGTTGTGTTTCTCATGAGTTTAGGTATTTTTCATTTTCTTTCATTTGGATTTAAATTTTTTGTTAGTTACAAACGATATGCTTAACATGTGTTCTAAATATGCAGGTATGGGACGTGCAATACCCGAATTTACTTGTTGGGACGATCTTCTTATACTTCCGATATGTAAACAACCTAGATGTAGTAATCATTGCAATAAATGGTTCAACGATCCCAATGGAAAATGTGTTAATACAATTCAGTGTCGTTGTTATTATTGGTGTCCTCCCCGACCTAATTCCCCTAGCCCTTCTCCTCCAATTAATCAATAAACACATATCGTAAAGTTTATTAATGAATAATATTAAGAAAGTTATTGGTTATTGTCATAATATCATTGTCACTACATCATTGTGTTGTTATAACCATGGTGCATAACAATATAACATGACCAAAATGATTCAAGGATGGTATGATTGTATTTGTATTTTACCACGAGGTTGAGGTTTTTTATCGTACCAAATGTGCATACTTTTTCTTTTCAGGGTAAATTTAATTTACTAGAGTGTAAGGAAATTAAATATAGTTAAAACTTTCGTTATCGACATATAAATTAATGAGTAAAATACATAAATTGTTTTATTGTAAATCTATCAAACTTTAATTCAACATATATAAGATTAGCAAATTGCTCTATTATATTTTTGTAATTTTTAAATTTTGTTATTGTATGTATTTAACCAATTAAAAATCTTTAAACAAATGACATAAATTCTTACATGACAACTTATATGGATGTCATATATGTTCAGATACATAAAATAACGATACTTAAAACATACATAAATAGAACCCATTCAAAGTTTGATACATTTACAATAGCTACAATGTTGGTTTAGTTATGAACACTATTTACGCATTTTGTACTAGAATGGACGGTCATTTAAATATTATGTTAGATTTCTTGAAATGATTATTTTGCGTTTTTCTTGAATTACATATATAATCTATAAAAAGGGTACAAAAAATTATCTCGAAAGATATAATCGATGAAATATGCAATCAAATTTTATAACCAGCCCTCCAATGTAAATATTAAACTTAAAAACAATTCTTCTTCTTTTTTAAAACAAGCCATGTAAAGTGTAAACATGGTTAGTATCGTCCTCGTAGAAACACATGTATATAACTAAAAGATCTCTCAATCAAATATTGCGGATTTCGTCTTCTTATCCTAACCCAAGAGATTTCTCAGGGCTCGTAATACCTCGAGGATAGGCCAATTATACCAAATACGATATGAATTAAAAATATGACATTTCTTAGGTTGTCTGAAAGAAATTATTATATACATAATATCTTGAGTATATTTTGATAATGTGTAATAATATGACAGTTCTTAGGCCAAAACAAAACGTGTAATAATCTTTTGTTGGTAACCCTTAGGGTTGTCGGCATCAAAATCATAAAAATAGACCAAGGTTATTTTCCGCTAGATGAGTCTTTTTTTATATCAAAGTTAGTAAAATTGACAGGAGGTACAAACTTGAAAGGTCATATGTTAATCTATTTTAACCACTCACGTCTATTAATCGATAAAACAAAATAGAAACTTGTTATTAATAATCACATTTAAGTACTTTAACATGAGTAACGACATATATATCTTAACATATACTTAAAATAATCTCATTGTCATTTGTCATTCATGTATAAAATGTTAAGAAGTGGTTCTTATTTTAAAACGCGGGTATGAATGTCAAACGATATTAGACTTATCTCTATGTATATGTTTGTTTAGACTTCTCTATCTTACAACATTTTCAATTACACATTGATGTGTTTGGTTGATGGGATAATAAATATATGACCGAAAAATATAGGCAATTAGAAAGGAGGGCCAAGCATGTTGGGTAACAACTTAACAATCTTTTGGTACAGTTAGCGGAAATTGGTTAGAAAGTGCCAAACATGATTATAAATTGACATGTTTCAATAATAACTAGGCGACGGGTTTAACCATCTTCTTTTTAAGCTATCATTTTACATTTCTGCAACGTCATTCACATCCCATAACCATAATACATAGGTTGATCTTGTTGACGGATTTTGGTATGGAGGTTAACTTAACTTGACCCAAATAGTTTTTTTTTCCCGGAATCTATAATTTCGTATAATTATGAAGAGTGTAAAATGATACTATTAAAAAATTTAAAAGTACATTTTGAGCGTTTTTAAACCCTGTTGACCCATTATCTCTTTAATGTAATATCTTTTGCACATTTGATCCGTTTTATTTTGGATGGTAGTTTTTTTATTTTACACAATTGTCATATAACTCGATCATAAGTAAATGGATCATAATGTCTACCTTTAACGCGCTAACGCACACGATATGTAACGTCTTCACGGACGGTCATATTGAATGATGGAAAGCGAAACAAACAATCAAATGAAACTCTGTTGCTTGTTATATCTGCAACAATTGCATGTAATGACAAAATCCCACATCAAATACTAACCACAAACATATATACATGTATACATGTGACAAAATACATGTCGACTGAAGTACTTTTCATTTGAAATCGAACACTAGTACAAATATATTTTAATTAATTTTTCTTAACGTAGTTTGTAGACTGTAGTGTACTAGTGTCGGTTTCAAATTTATGTAGAGAAATCCACGATTTTATCAACTTTAACTTCTGAACGGATGTTTGTTTTAGCTTATTTTTAAGTTCGTGATTTTATAAGTTAATTGTTTCAAACGTGTTTAATAAGCTTATTTTCCGGCTAAAAGTTCCCCATAGGTACTCAACTGCAGTTTTAAAAATTTAGAGACTGCACCATTAAATTCAATTAAATCATATAAACGATTTTTTAAATTAACTTCAAATTAAATAATACCACTTTGATAACTTTAAAATTATAAAAGACATTCACTTCCTCATAATCTATTTTAATATAAAGATTAAAATACTTTTATTTTAGTCATTTCATTCAACCAATTATAAAAATATATGATATAATCTATAAAGTTAAAAAAAAGATTAACTAATTTCAACCCAGTAGACTAAATATGTACTTATACATATATCAATTGAGAAATATAATATGTTTCGAATAAATAGTGATACAATCAGGTTAGTTACCTCCTTAACTTTGTTTACTTTTTATAACCTTTTAAGTTTTTATATAAACCTTTTGAGTTATGCTTTATTTCAAATTTTAAGTTTTAACATTTTTTCTCAATTACACTATCAAATTAGACTGTCAAATAAAATCCGTTGCAACACATGAACATATAAGAGTTGTTTTAGGGCATATGTTTGTGCTTATATAAGGGGTTTATGACTTATTGATATTTCGACTTATGTTTTATAATTCCAGATTTTTCGTCTTATGTAACCATTTATGGACTTATTACTGTTATGTCATAATACACATTAATAAGTCCATAAACGATTATATAAATCGAAAATCCAAACTTATAAAACATAAACCAAAATATCAATAAGTCATAAGCCGCTTATATAAGCACAAATAAACACTCGATACTAAACTTTTAACATCTAAAAGTTGTAACATGGGATGGGGCCAAGACAAAGAAGTCAAAATCTAATTTGCATCTATTTTTCTCAGAAAAAACATTATTATATTCACATTCTCACTCATAATATTATAAACTAGAGAGAGGTGATTTTAGTTAAGGTAATAAACCATAAATCACGGAGAATATATGTCATAAAATTTATTAGAGATCTTGGTACACCTAAAAAAAATGGCATAAATTCTAAACTCTCAAGAAACATTCCAACAAATTATTATAATGAAGAAACATAATATTATGTTTTTTTTGATTATTTTGGTTGGATTTATTAATGTTGTATTAGGAAATAATGCATATCAATTTAGTAATTATACTAAAGAAATGCTTTCATTTGTAGAAACTTTTTCTAATTATTCCCAACAGTTTTCTGGTTATAAACCTCTTTATGTTGGTCTTACTCTTATTCCTGGAGCTGCTGCTAAAGGAGCTGGTATGTTTTTTTTTTTTTTTTTATGTTTTATTATTACTGTTATTGTTGGAATTTCGACTTCAACAAACCTGAGGGAAGCCGCGGAATACAAGAAACTTCGATTATTATTATTATTTTTTCTAGATTTGAACCTACATTGGTATTTTTGGATCAAATCTTATGATCTATATTGAGTTTCTTTGCAGATTTGGGTGTGTGTGTGTGTGTGTCTGTGTTTGTTTTTTATGTTTTTGAGTGTGTTTTAACTTTTAAGCCTATGTTTTATTTTAGGTTTTTTTTAATGAGATTCATTGTTTGTGATTTAAGCCAACTTGTCCAAGATAGGTTAGTGGTAGACCTGGGGTCGAATGTTCTTAGGTAAACATCTTGAGTACGGTTGATAGGGGTGTTCGATTGGATTTCGGTCCCTAAAATATGAATCTGAACCATCCAAACAAACTTAAGATCCGAACCGAACCGAACCAAATTACTATTCGGTTGGGTCGGTTTTTAAAATTCGGGTTTGTATTACTATTTAAATGTATATCCCAATAATTAAAACGACACTTTTGTACATATGTCTTAAAAAAATATTCGTAAAATACGAGGAAAAGTTGAGATCATTGTCCTAATTCGTTAATACGTAATAAGAAAAATATTAATATTATAGGTATGAAACGATTACAATTGTACAAAATAAGTAAATTAAATTGTTATTCGGTTCTTTTGGACAATTATGAACCAAAAACCAATCCAAAATACTAATTCGTTAATTCGAAAAACCAAACCATATAGTCCAATCCAAATTGCCCAAATAGACAATTCGGTTTTATCCAAATAGTGAACACCCCTAACGGTTGAGCTGGGTCTGTATGGTACCAAATACAACATTTTAATAAAATTGGTATTTGTTGAGTAGGATAGTGATTTTTTTGGAAGCGTTTTGTTGGTATCGAGTACTGTACCGAAATGCATTGGTCCGTATTGTACCAAATATAATACTGAATAAAATGGGTATTTGTTTTATCGAATACTGAACTTTTGAAAAATATGGTATTGGACTAGTGGGCACTGAACTGTATGTATTTGGGCGGTACCAAGGACTTTGCTCACCCCTAATCTTGATATGACCATGGAAGAGTTCGAAAACGGCCACGTTTACATTGTTTTGTGATTTACATTTTTTTTTACTTGAATTTTCAAACTAGTTGGATTCAGGATTGACACTTGATGTTTCTATATATGCTTATGCTTTTGTGGTTTCCAATTTGTCATAAATTCGTCTATGTTGGTTACAATTTTAAACAACAAGAATGTAGTATCATTGTGAGTGTAATTTCACTTTTACAGTATGCTTGGACGGAACAGTACCTGGTTATCATTTTCACCGCGGATTTGGTTCCGGTGCAAACAGTTGGCTTGTCCATTTGGAGGTATGTGTTTTATTTAAATAAAGTTATGTTTTGTGCTTTCATTCGTTCATATGTTGTATTTGATCCCCATTAAGTATAAAACCCCATTTTTTAAACCAAGCATTCTGTCATTTCCGGTGTTACAGGGTGGAGGATGGTGTAACAGTATTAGAACTTGTGTTTACCGAAAAACAACCAGGCGTGGTTCATCAAAATATTTTGAAAAACAGTTGGCTTTTACAGGAATTCTAAGCAATAAGGCTCAAGAAAATCCAGGTTTCCGCTAATAAAACAATTATCACATTATCTTGCGATTTTTGGCTTAATTAACCATATATATACTTCTTCAGATTTTTTCAATTGGAATCGAGTGAAGGTTCGTTATTGTGATGGCGCCTCTTTTACTGGGGATTCGGAAGATAAGGTAAGTAATAAGTTACCCCTACATTTGTATCATACACTTGTAGAATATTATTTTAATACTAATGGAAACATATCGGTATGATATTGTCTTGTTAGGCTCATAACCTGCAATTTAGAGGACAAAAAATATGGTTGGCTGCAATGGAACAGTTAATGTCTCAAGGAATGCGGTATGCTAACCAGGTATTTCTTAACCGTCTGTTTTTCGTTGTTTAAAGTAAATTCACCTATTTGCCTATTTATGGAAAACATACCTTTTATTGTGCAAACCCTATGAATTAACTAATACAGAAACTGAAATCCCGCAAGCATTATAAAAATGAAACCTGCCAACATTTCAAATTGCCAAAATGGAAGAAAAGTAACTCGACTACTAAATACCAAGAAATTAACTTCGTGCATTAAATCAATGTCAGTGTATTGTTGAGGGTCAAACTAGTTTGTTCCATCGTATACCAAAGAGTATCAGTTTTGACCCGTTAACCCAGCCCATTCACTTTGGATAGACAACTGAAAGCAAGTCAAAACACATATTCCTTAAAACAAACATCAAATTTTCTTAGGTCCACATAACTTGACCATATATTACTCGTACGAAAAATGTAGTTTTGACCCGTTCCCACCCATTTTTCCACATCTACAGAAGACTGAAAGGGCCCATAAGTAACTTAATGTACATGACTTTGACACGAAACACTCATTTTGTGAGCTCTACGTGTTGTAATAGAAGTAGAGGTGGTAATTTTGAACCATTTACGCTTTGGTTTGCATGTTATCTCAAACGTGTAAGTTAAAAATCCTGGTTATATATAGTTTAATGCTTACAACCATATGCTTATAATCCGTATATTTAAGTTAAAAAGGCGAAAAGCTGATATTGCAAGACTTGAAAGGAACAAATTAAGGCTCTTGAAATAAATAATATCCTAGCTTTGGCTCTTCCCGTAGTGATATGAGATGTGATTGTTAAAGCATAATATAGATGCGAATGTTTGATTTCAGGCACTTCTTTCTGGGTGCTCAGCTGGTGGTCTCGCTTCTATTTTACATTGTGATGAGTTCAGAGGTTTATTCTCAAGAAGAACTAAAGTCAAGTGCTTTGCTGATGCTGGAATGTTCATGGATGCGTAAGTTTTAACCCATTTATTATTAATGGATCAATTTAGGTTATGTTTCATGTCAAACGAATAAAATACATTAAGACAATGGGTCGAAACTTTATTATTGAAATGGGAAATGCTGATGTTGGTTTTGCAAATATAGGCGCGATGTATCTGGCGGACGCACACTTAGAAACATGTATCATGGTGTCGTTACTTTGCAGGTACTTTTTTTTATTATAGCTTGTTTATATCGTTTCATTAAGATAGGAACTCACTTTGTTATGTGATTAGTCGTTAAATAATTTGTGGGCAGGGGGCTGGTAAAAACTTGCCAAGAACTTGCACCAACCACCTTGATCCAACTTCTGTAAGTCATCTTCTCAATTTGCATATTTTTATTATGCGTTGTTTTGGTTCTCACACTCCCCCGTTTCAGTGCTTTTTCCCGCAAAACATAGTATCGAACCTCAGAACCCCTATGTTCCTTCTCAATGCAGCTTATGATTCTTGGCAGGTAAATACTTTTATGATAGCGTGTGTTTGAAATTGGGCGTAGGTTGTCAACTAGTAAGGTAAATAACCAATATGTATCATCTGTAATCTCAGATTATCGCGAGTTTAGCTCCACCATCAGCTGATCGTCGCGGCAATTGGAAGTTATGTCAAAAGAACCCTGCAAATTGTTCACCCTCGCAAATAGATTTCCTTCAAGGTAAAGTAAAGGTTTTTTTCCCATATTGTCGGCATAAACATATATATTAAAATAAACTTAATGTTATTCGTTTTCTATACTTTGAGCAGGATTTAGAAACCAGCTACTGAATTCAATCAAAAGATTCTCGATGTCCAAACAAAACGGATTGTTCATAAATTCATGTTTTGCTCATTGCCAATCAGAAAGGCAGGATACATGGTTTGCCGATAATTCCCCACTTCTTGGAAACAAGGTATTACTAGTACATTATATACTATCATCTAACCACGCGACCAAGTTATAAGCCGTCCTGAAATCCTCCCAAGAGGTCTCATTTGGGTGGCCAGGGAAAGGGTTCGGATAAGGTCACGGGGATTTCCCGGTTAGGCCATTTACATCTGAGTAAAAAAGACTCGACCTCCTTGGTAACCTTAATAGGGACTTAGGGAGTCACAACAATAGATATCCCGTTCTGAAATGATTTGAAATGCTAATAATCACTTTTATATGATGTATACAGGCAATTGCATTGGCTGTTGGAGACTGGTTCTTTGATCGTTCAAGCCCGAAACAAGTTGACTGCCCGTATCCGTGTGACAAAACATGTCACAACCTCGTATTTAGAGCATAATGGCAGTCATCCGAGAGCTCATTACATCATTTATAAATTATTTTTATAGATACTTTTCTGTAGCTGATTTATGTATTCCTCATCCATTCTTTTAAATTTAGAGAAGTGTATGCAAGAAAGGAGAATGCAAAACTTGTACTTCATGGATGTAAAGATGTTTTGGAAAATGCACGAGACGGTTATTTATTAATATAAAACCGAATAAAGTGAGTCCAACTCTAATACGGGTTGTTGTTATCATTTTCGGTATTATTATTTTTACTTTATTATTATTAAGAGAAGATTGTTATACATTATCGACCTCTCGATAGATAGTTGATCAAACTAAATGTGCGTTCGACATATGCAGGTACGGGACTACTCATGGCCGAATATAGATGTGTCAACAATCATGTTATTCTACCTTCATGTACAGAATATAAGTGCCGTAATTACTGCATTGCAATGTTCGAAAGTCGTGATGCAACATGTGTTAATCCAATCATGTGTCGTTGTTCGCATCCATGTTCTTCCCTCTCTTCCCAGCCTAATTCCCCTCACCCTTCTCCTCCCTTTAATCACACATTGTAAGGTTCGATATCTATGAGCGTTATTAAGACTATATAAGAAAGTTATTGGTCATTGTCGCTAACATTAACGCGCTGTTATAATTTCTTTCATTTATTGAATTATCACACTATAGACAACAATAGACCAAAAATAACACCAAACAAAACATCACAGTTCAAATCGGTGAGCATATAAATGAAAACATGTAATTATCGAGACATAATAACATTGCCAATTGTTGTCAAAGTGTAACATGGTCAACATCATTTTAGTTCAAAATCCAACTAAAAACTCATAACCAATCAACGAACAGTGCGGATTCTATCTTCTTGTCCTAATCCAAGAGACTTTTGAGCGTTGGCAATACCTTGAGGATCTGCCAATAATACCAAATTCGATATGAATTAGATACGGAGTATTTATTAATACCTTGTTTTATACTTTTATAGCAGATTATGTAACCATCGTTCAAGCTGTTAAAATATGAAGTTTGGAGGCATAGTGATTAGGGATGGCAATAAAACCCGTACCCGATGGGGACCCGGTATCCGAACCCGTTTTGACTGGGGAATCCCCGAGTTGACCGGGGATGGGGATGAGGATGGGGAATCCCCGATATTAAAAACGGGGATGGGGACGGGGATGGTAATACTCTCTTAATACCCGTACCCGTACCCATACCCGTACCCATACCCGTACCCATACCCGTACCCAAAAAGTATCAAGTTTACATGTCACTTATATTAGTGGGCCCTAATAATATTTCATTTGATATTCTGTACAAAACTTTTCATCTTCCTTCATCGATACTACCAATCATATATAAATAAAAAATAAAAAACCCTAGCCTCTTATACCCCTATACCACACAAGTACACAACTGATAATGTTAATCTTCATAGAAGACGACTGCTGATGCTATATTGTTCATACGAATTTTTCAACAAGGCAAGAATCACTGTTAAGGTAAATAACCTATAATCAATCCTTTCTTTATCATCATTATTCAGACCTATAATTGATCTTTTTAAAGATTAAACCATAGTTGTATCAAGTTTCAAAGATTAAACCATAGTTGTAATCTATTGAAAACTTTAAGGATCTCATTTTGTAAAGGGTTGATTTGAATTCACATCTTAGTTTCCACAATTTGACTTGTAGTCTTGTTCTTTTGTTTCAACTGGTTTTGAATTCTTGTTGCATGTATGAATTATGCAAAACTATTTTTGAAGTATGGAAGTCTAGAAGTTACTTTTTTCTTATTGTAATGTTTTTTATACTTTGTTGGTTGATGTTACAGTAAGGCTAAGTGCCAAAAAAATATGTAGTTGGCTAGTTACAAAATACTTAATACGTGAGAAGGAAATCCCCGTCCCCGATGGGGATCCCCGTCCCCGATGGGGCTGGGGATGGGATTACAATTTTACTCCCCATCGGGTATGGGGACGGGAATGGGGATAAATATTGAGATTGGGGATGGGGATGGGAAACATGATCCCCGAAATTCCCCGACCCATTGCCATCCCTAATAGTGATAGGTACTTACCATAGAACTGTGTGAATATGCGCGTAAAAAAGCTTAAGTTGCGAGAAACATTGTATTGCATTGAATAAGGTAGGGGTTTCACGATGGTATCAATGCTGAAAACCCGCTGTAGGAACTGCAAGTAAATGAAAGAACAATGAATTCAGGAGAAATATACGATGAAGTGTTAAACTCAACTATAATAGAAGTAAAAGCTTCACGTGATTCAATTTTCTATACTGCTGTTGTGAGCATAACAATATAAACGACCATAATCATAAAGACAGGAGACGTAAAGATGAGAATGTAATGGGTCTCAACCAAAGAGCCATAAAAATTATAAGGTTTTGATAATTAATTTGTTCAAACCCTAGCCACAACATACAACACCCGACAATCATGATAGTGTAGACCGCACAACAAACTTTGAAACACCCCACACTTGTTGCACGAAGCTCCCATTGTTAATCATAAAACAATATAAACCAACTTAAGAAACGACATGTCCTGATTATCATCAATAACAAAAATCAATAATAGAAGCTATAATAGTATCTAGAATATAGCCAATCGATTCACATGAACGAAACAAAGTTTTCTTATTCCACGAACAAACATGACCGAGGGTCTAGACTATAGAGACCCTCCATTCAAGCTTGATCCAACATGTTCATTGAAGAACTGACACGTGCAAAAGATTTATGTGATTCAATTTTCTCTACTATTGATCATAATCAAAACAATTAAGTTTTTTTGAGTTTGAGCTCATGATTAAACCGGTTTTGATTAACCTTGCAAAAAGTCAAATGACGATTAAATGTTTTCGGTGGTAGTCTGTGTTATATGCCACACGTATTAATTAAGAATCAAAACTATGATAATTGGTCATCATTTAAGACCAATTACAATATCATTTTGCGTATTTGGCAATTACTGTTAAAATATACGGTTGCACAAGTTTGATAATCGATTTACTGATGCCTTTCGCTACGCTTATTGTTCCGTCATTCCTATTCATTATCTATGTTCACTACATGTTACAAGCCCTAGCTTATAGCTTATTGAAATTTCGGGTTACTGTTATTATGTCATAACAAACAGTAATAAGCCTATAAACGGTTAGAAAATTTGAGTTTATGAAACATAAGCCAAAATATCAATAAGCCATAAGCCTCTTATATAAGCCCAAACAAACACCCCCTGGTACATAATTTGACCTGAAAATTGCGCTGGAAGCTATATCGGAGTTCGGGATCGATTTCGAGAACATCTTCTTCAACAAGAGAAGCATTTTTGGGGGTTTTCTTTCCAGGGATGTGCATAGTAGGTGTAGTCCCTGGTTGAGCGGTGACTTTGAGCTTAGCATCTTTGAATTTATCCCGTTGATCATCGCCGCCGGTTCGCCATGGCGCCGATGCTAACAATTCCTTCTTCCCCATTTTTTTTTCTACAATGAGTGTGTGTGTGTGTGTGTGTGTGTGTGTTTTGGATAACAAGGAGAGGGTATGGTGAGTGTGAATTTACATAAAACATCCTTTACTTTTCATAAGTTGTTAAATTATCGGACCGGACCGGGTCAGACCGAAATTGAAAAATAAAAAATATTGAAACCGATAATGGAGGGATCGGTTCGGGTTCAGGTTCAACATCGTTTTGAAAATAATCATTTTACATTTTGGTTTGTTTTGGTTTTGGTTCGTTGGCTAGACAAAAAGATTTTATAGCACTCGTAAAAATTTGTATAGAGCGAATATAAGGATTACGTAATAAATACACATCGCTCTTTTAAGTAAACTTTTAGCCATGGCTACTATAGACTCTACCCATGCAATTAAGACTTATTGTCAAGTATTTGCTTTTCTTTTGGCCGAGTTTCAACCATACTTGACGGGTGTTCTTATACCTCATTTTCTTGTTTGTCGTTGTATTTTTCGTGTAGACTTGTAACCTTAAACTAGTGGATAAGGTATCTATACTTACTATATATAAACATTTAAGGTCTTTTATTAAAAATGAAATGACTAAATTGTCCCTTTATTTTCTTGTTATTATTAATTTGTCAATTAATCCTTGCCTAACAACTATTACTTTCCAAAATACAAATTACTTGATATTTATACCATACTAATATTTAAATACAAGTTAAATTAAAAAGTGATTTTCTATATATTAATATAATAACCGGAGTGACATAACATACTTTTAAAATAATTTATCGTTCATAATTGTTTTGAAAGCAATATCACACGAGTTTCCTGCTACTATATCATATGAATATATCTACAAATTTCACAGGGTAAATGTTTTTTCTCTTTCCATATTCTAAAGTCGGAAAAGTAACAACTTCTTTGAGCCTTTTTTATTTGTTTTTATAGTTGAACTTGTGAAGAATCGAACATAATTCTTCTTTCTTGCTTTGATAAATATCAACTATCCATCACTTAATCACCCCTATGTAGTTCACAACTATTATGTTTATGTTAACGGAATATAACAATTTTAAATCAATTAAATTGATGGTATGCTGCAACAGAATAAGTGGTTTGTTGAAGAATAATATCTTAAAAATTAACTATATAAATGTAATGTGTACTCCAACCATTCTAAACACCGTCAAAAAGTGTCAATCGAATGCATACGTATAACTGTTTAACCGCTCATAAAATCTTTAGTATTTTTCATATATAAATATAAATAAAATACATTAGGTGTAACAACTTAATTAATCGTATAAGTGAAAAGGTTAAGTGATAAAACGGCTAATTCTATTTTATAAGTTTTCAATTTTTTCAAAGGTAACAATTAGTCAAATTAGTCGTATCTCCACTCTTATATGAACCATATTTCTTTTTCGAAGTTTTGAAGTTTTTTTTTTAAGAAGGAGAGATCTACGCCATTAATTTAGTTCACTAGGATTAGCATCCATTCAATCATAGTCATCCATTCAATTCAACATACTTAATTATGTCTTTTAATTATTTATTAATTTTGTTTGACAATTCATATTGTATTCATTTAATAATAATGAAAATATAACATCTTATTATTTAAAGAAAACTCAAAATATAACCATTTCAATTATTATTTAAAATATAACCATTTTGAGTTTAAAATGCAAAATATCACGTGGTTATAGTTTGATATTGAGATTATATTTATATATCATGTGGTTTAAAATGCAAAAGAGTATCATAAATTGTAAAAGTTAATCAATTGCAAGTACTTTTTACTTAGTGAAGCAACCGAAATTTAATACGTTTTATGTTTTTGATGTCTAATTAAAAAAGAAATTGGACAATATTATTCAATATAAAAAAGACAATATATATAATATAAAAACCAAAATTAATTTTAATATTCTTTGACTATTTCAAAATATAACCATTTTTTTTAAATACTCAAAATAATAAATACCCAATAATCACAATATAATGTAACTTAAATACATAATATGTAACCGTCATTTAACAATCAATATAAATACAATCGATCATCATTGAAAAGAATACACCAAACCAAAAAAATACTAAAAGAATATATTCACATGGACTCTCTAAATGACCTTATGAACGCTTTTCATGGAACAGCAGGAGCATCGATGTTTTTCATGAAACACGTTCAACTAATGAGATAAAAATGTTGTATGTATTGTTTATGTGTTGTACATGATATTGATATATACCGTTTATGTTTGTATTTCAGAGGGGTGTTGATAAAGACACCCCCCCAAATTTTTTTTTTGGTTATCGACACCCCCCAAAGGGTCAAATCGATACTTTAAATTAATTTTTTTTTTAATTATTATTTCATTTGTTATATTTTTATTTAAATAAATTATTAAACTAAAACTTTTATTTATTTAGTTTTGATGAAAATCAAAAAATTAAGACAAAATGTTATGAAAATATAAATGTTATTACCGGTTATGCGTGTTATATAAATATGATAACTCGAAATCTCGTTTTAATTTTATTTATTTAAAAGTTTAAATTATTTGACGTGACTAAAGTAAAAGTAAAAGAATATATTCTCTGCTTTTCTGTTTGACGCGACTAAAGTAAAAGAATAAGAATATATTCCCTGCTTTTCTGTTTGACGCGACTAAAGTAAAAGTAAAAGAATATATTCCCTGGTTTTTTGTTTATAAACGAGAATTTATTCTCACATTACATTTCATTCTCACCATTACATTTCAATCTCAAAGTTTATAAACGAGAATTTTCACTGGACAAGGTTTAATCTCTGGATTTTCTGTCAGATTTTTATCCTTATCCCAAACTCTATAAAAAGAAGACACCATGCACCTAAACTCTATATCAAAATCTCTATAATTCGTCCACAAACTCACCAAACACAAAGTTATAATGTCTCGTATTCCTGAAGATTTCTTAACACCAAAAAGATTTTTACCATTCTCGGGCACTCCATACGTTGATCATCACTCTTTACACAATTCCCTCTTTGATCGCTCTCGTATTCCAGTTCACGACGTTATATTTATCCCACCGGGCGCCCCTGTTGACGAAGACGATGATGACGACATTGTGTCTCCACCGAGCAGCGAAGAAGCTGCGGGCGCCCCTGTTGACGAAGACGATGATGACGACATTGTGTCTCCACCGAGCAGCGAAGAAGCTGCCAAAATCAACGCACCGTTGCCGACCGTTGTTGAGAAGGACATGAAAAAAAAAGAGAACGGCTGGGTGGATTACTAGTGTTTTTCTAATGTTCTTTATATTAGTGTTTTTTAATTATCTTTTTATTATTAGTTTTTTTTTTAATTATGTTTTTTAAGTAAGTTTTGTAATGTTCTTTATATTAATTATGTTTTTAATTATCTTTTTTATTATTAGTGTTTCTTTACATTTCTGTCTATTTCTTTACATTTCTGTATTTTGTTATGAGTAATGTTCATTTTATTAATATATTTATCTTAAATCTATATTTTTAATTTCTTTACATTTCTTTTTTATAATAATAATAATAATAATAATAATAATAATAATATAAAATACATGGGGGGTGTCTATAGAGAGGAGGGGGGGTGAGGTTATCCTCCCCCATTTCAGAGTCATAAGATTTCTAAAAAGCGGAAAAGAGAAGAAATTTTTAAAAAAATGGAATTGGGACGAAGTAGTTAAACTTGACGAATCCGATGAAAAAGTTATCATATATATTTTACACTTATTCTAATTACACGATACTAACCAATAATTTATTTATTTATTGTTCTTTTTTTGTGTGTATTTTATAGGATCTTTTGGATATGGAAACTCTTTTTGAAATAGGAGTTGAGCAAGAAAATTCTACATTGCCAAGTGAAGTGCAAAATATGATAATAGATGAAGAGGTTGTAGTTTATGACATATATTACATTCTTTAGTGTAACACAAAACCAAACCATTTAATCTTTTATAAATTGTAAGATTCTATGGATATGCATACTCTTTTTGGATTAGGTCTTTTTGTGAAAATACAAAGGTATTAGTTAATTCTGACAAATTTTTTAACCAAGACGGTTGGTGTCTTCACATCCAATGTTGTGTATCAAGAAGTTTTACGCGACGAATAAGGTACATACACCTACACATGATTACTTTTTTTCTTTACGATATATGTATCGATTATAATCATTATTCATTATTTATTTATCGCATGATAATACTAAACGTGAGGGCTTAAAGATGTTTTACCGTATTCATAAACGTATTCAATTATTCATTTTTATCAATTGTAATTTCTATATTGTGCTTGAATATACATTTTCTATATAATAAGTTATATCAGAATAATTAGCAATAATTGCATGTTTTAATATTATATAATTTTAATGTTATATAATAACATACTTTGTTTAGTACCCCACCATGTAGCTCGGGTTTGTTACTAGTTTAATATAATTGAAATCAATCATGATCAATTTAGTACAAAAGAACAAATAGAAAACTAATTTGACCAAAATAAAGTTAAGATGCCAATCTTGTGTTTTTCCTATTAAAGTGTCTTACTCTTTACATGTAAAAATGTCTATCATACATATACTTAAAACTCATATTTGATTGTAAAACAGCACGTTTATTGTTTCATAATAATAGTACCTTTATTTTCTTATCAAGGAAAATGGTATACGTCACCATTAAATGCCCTCCCAACTTTAGGGGTAAATCGATATCTCGGATAACAAATGTCTAGGTTTAAATTTAAGACATCTATTATAAATTCTTAACTATTTACCGCTAAGCTACTAGCCACCAAGAAGGGAGATTTTCTAATTTACATAGATAAAACGCTTTAGTTAATTCAATGAAGTCAAAAATATGTATCTAATTTTAAATGAAGTTAATCGCATATTGTTTATATATGATAAGTATTAGATAGTAGTTTTCGTCCAAACATTTCAAAAGAGCAAACATATTAAAAAGTTTTCTCTAGATTATTTATGATATAAACGGATTATACAATATGTTAGACTCGTTAATTGCGTAAATTATTTGACATCAACTCCAATTATATATACCTATCAAGTTTTCCTCTCATATTTCAAAAAGTCACCGTCCCAGCCCCTTTCCTAGAACTTTCCCTCCATTAAAATACTACTCAAAAAACCCCATTCACACACCCTTTGTCCCCCACATCTTCATTTTATCACATTTTTAATCAATTTTTTCACACTATTTTATTACTTTTCTTCACAATTCATCATATGGGTTTTGTTTTTTTTAAACTATAATCCAATTGGTCAATTCAACAATCCTCCTTATTTACACCAATCACCATCTTTCTTGTTCTTGTTGTGTTCACATTTCTTTCAGACATTTTGTCAAACACCTTGTGGGCATTAAACTTTTTCAATATTTCAATCAATAAATTTTTAAAAAAATTTAACAAATTTGTTAGTTTATGAATTGTTAAACTATTGGTAAAAGATTTTGGATGGAATGAAGAGAAAGGGAATCGATTTGGGTTACGATTTGAATCTTGCGACGACTAGCGACGGAGGAACGACGGAACAAAAAGGCGTCGGTGATCGCGATGGACCGCAGCGACGGTTGTGGGTTAAGAACAGATCAAATGATTGGTGGGAAAAATGTAACAGTGCGGATTTTCCGGAAGATGAGTTTCGAAAAGCTTTCCAAATGGGGAAAGAAACTTTTGAGTTGATTTGTAACGAATTAAAAGCTTCTGTCGCTAAAGAGAATACTATGTTAAGAAACGCGGTGCCTGTAAGGCAACGCGTCGCTGTTTGTATTTGGCGTTTAGCGACTGGTGAGTCGTTAAGACTTGTTTCGAAACGATTTGGATTAGGGATATCTACGTGTCATAAACTTGTTTTAGATGTTTGTTGTGCTATTAAAGATGTGTTGATGCCTAAGTATTTACAATGGCCGAGTAATGAGACGTTGAGAGTGATTAGTCACGATTTTGAAGCTGTTAGTAAGATACCGTGTGTAGTTGGATCAATGTATACCACTCATATACCTATAATCGCTCCCAAAGTTAACGTTTCTGCTTATTTTAATAAACGTCATACGGATAGAAAGCAAAAGACTAGTTATTCAGTAACGGTTCAAGGAGTCGTTGATCCAAAAGGTGTGTTTACTGACGTGTGTATAGGGTGGCCCGGATCAATGCCTGATGATCAAATATTGGAAAAATCCGCACTTTTTCAAAGAGCAAACGGGGGACTTTTGAAAGGTGTTTGGATTGTTGGTGGTTCGGGTTACCCTTTAACCGATTGGGTACTTGTGCCATACTCGCAACCACATTTAACATGGACTCAACATGCGTTTAACGGACAAATTGCAGACCTTCAAAAAATATCTAAAAATGCATTTGCAAGATTGAAAGGAAGGTGGAGTTGTTTACAAAAACGAACGGAAATGAAGCTTCAAGATTTACCCGTGGTTCTTGGTGCGTGTTGCGTTTTGCATAACATATGTGAAATGAGAAGTGAAGAGATTGAGCCCGACTTAGTTCTTGAACTTTTCGATGATGAAATGATTCCTGATAATGCGTTGAGGTCTGAATATGCTATGAAGGCGAGAGACACAATGGCGCACAATCTTTTGCACCATGATCACGCTGGAACGTCTTTCTTGTAAGTTTTTTATCACGATTTTTTGAAACATTATTCATGTGTATTCCACTTTCTAAAAATGTACGAATATCTGAATTTACAGAAAAGTTGCATACACACAATTATTGTAACTCGATTCTTATACTTGATTAAAACAACAATGCATTCCTTAGATTTTCTCCATTTGTTTTGCATTTCGGTCATAACGTTTATGATATATAGTTCTTGATATCTTACGTTACTTATTTGCATTTTAACTGGTTAAGCGACAATTCGTTATTTGAACAGAACTTGTATACGATTTTTCTTTTTAGGTCGTGGGAATATGTTGAACATCGATACGAATGTTGTTGTATGTGTATTTACTAACTGATTTATTTTAGATAAGGTAATGGTATCGTTCTTTTTAACGAGTTGGTGGTTAGAGTGTTAGACTAAGACAATTAGTATAAGAGTTCAAAACACAAACTGAATCTAAATTCTCAAAATAAGATTAGAAACCAAGATAAAAATGTTAACACGAGGCTGCAAAACTTAGCAGATACATACAAATGGTTAACGAGTTGACGGAAAACAAACCTAAGGCATGACTACGTCTCTGACGGGTCCTCTTTTTTCACCAAGGCTCCATTAGCATTTCCTTTTTTCTTGAGCTTCGAGCCATTAGTCTGCGACTTGGGGCATATCGAGCTTATGTGCCCCACCTCCCTACAATTATAGCAAATTCGTTTCTTGCGTTGCGCCTGTGCTGTGCAATTTCGGAGAATGTGATCCGGCTTCCCACAACGACTATTAAACTTACGTGTCTTGGCTCCTTGTGCACTAGTCTAATTTTTTCAAAGCCAAGGAAAGGACGGAACAAATCTTTTGCCAGGCGTCAAGGAACGATATTTGTATCAATCAATCGATATATTAGTAAATAGGTAACATTTTCGGATTCCCCATGTACATTGCACGATATTTCAAGATATTTAGGCATTTAAACTACACTTTGGGCGACTTTGACCCGTTTAACCTATTTGACCCGTTCATAAATAAATGGGTCGAAATTGACACTTGTAGAGGAAAGGATACGAGATACTTCTCTACGCGAACAGTCAGACGGTAGTCCATCAACAAACAAAACATTTCCCGTTACTACTTGGTCCAGCATTGTAATTACTAAAACTAGATTCAGAACGAACATTAATGCCCGTGACATTATTTACTCCATATGCTCCCGGTCATGATGGCACGATCTTAATAACATCGACTTGTTACCTGCTAAAATATCAATGAAATAAACATATGAACTAATACATTAATAGCATTTTAAGTTCTTACGTCTTTTTGTTGATAATCACTCGAGCTAGTACCGTGATAATGAGATAACGGCCATGAAGGCCGGGGCAAAAACGTTGATGGATCAGCAGGTATATGAAAATGTCTACTGTTACCAACATAACAACATACTGGTTAAAAACCTAAATAAATTAAACTATCATTGTTTTCGGTATATTCACATAACCCGGGTTACAAAATTTTCAAATCTTTATTCCTACTATGCTACAAAAATGGGTATGTGATAATTAGTTTTTTTTTTTAAATAAATATATGAGTAGAGTGACTCAAACGTGAGTCTACCACGTATTAATCATGTGTCTCAACTATTCGAACAACATGTCATTTATTAGTATTTTTGTTTAAAAAATTAAGGTCTACTAATGTGATACAATTAATTGTATAAAAACGAAAACAAAGACGTAACACCTTATTTAATATTGTAATCCAAAAATAGAAAAAATTACAAATAGGAAAAGAAAAGGTTTACCAGAAAAGAAAACTAAAACAAAAATAAAAACATTTGATGAAAACATAACAAGCAAAGAAGTTAAAACATAAAATAAAATAAAAACTACAAAAGTAACCCAAAAGCAAAGGGAAAATAATTTTAACCAAAAAACTAAAATTAAAACCTTATTTATTTATTAGAAAGTCACTTACTCACACACTCATTAATAGCATCTACAATATTAGAGCGTAATACATTGATACATCATCGCTCAATCTTATATTAAATTTTGCTATATAATGTATTACATTCGCATTTCATATTAATATGCTATAAATTAACTTAAAATATGTAATTTTATAATTTTTAATGATATAATATACTTAAAGGTCCCACTTTTCTCATGCATCAGAAACATTATCCGTGCAAGCTTTTTTTCACTTTCAATCCACTCTAAAAATCAATATCCAATTAAATTTTGCTAAGTGTCCATGGACACATGTATTACACTCTCAATTACACACATTATGGATGCTCTAACACAACGAATATTTATATTAGTCCGAGACCGAGATTGAAACAACAACATTAAGGTTGATGTGACACGACAATATGCCGTTAGGCCAAAATCTTTCGTTAACCTTATTTTCTTTTTATATTTTTCTTTAAAGAAACAACTTCTTTTTCTTGAAAGAAAAGGAATTTTTTTTCCCTAAGTATCTTAGCTAGGAGCAGCCATCCTGACCGCTCCACTATTTACGGAATAGTAGTTATAATCACATAAACGGACTAGAAACTTATGAGTGTTGATAAGAGTTTAAAGTTTACTTTTCTTTTTACAGTTCACTAACTATTGTTTGTGAGGCTATGAATAAGGAATTCAGATACGCATAATGAGATTATACGAATGAACAGTTAACCATAAATGAATGATCAGTTCTTTGAATCCAAGGCAGTTATTATTAATCAACGCAATTTGACCAGTTATTTAAATGCAAGACAGTTATTATCAATCAACACAATTATACGTGTCCGATCATTTTAAACATAACTTATTCAGTTACATACTTTTGCTAATGAAAAAAATAAATAATATAAATAACTTTCAATAAATATATTATTTTAAACTTTTATATTCATTTACACTTTTAAGTTTCAACTTTAGTTAATTTATCAAACACGTTTTAGCTTTACATATAAAAGCTCTAGACTAGTTGTCTGATGCGGACGATATTGTATTAGCATCTTTTTTTATCCGTTATTAATCCGTAATAATTACCATGAACATGAAATCTTCATCTTTATATCTTTTAAAACGAAAATATGGTAGCTAGAAACCTTTAAACCCCTCGCAATCAAACTCAACTCGATACCATTAGCCACCGATCATTTTAGACTCACATTGATCGAAAAGATTGATTCGGGATTGTATATGATGCTAAACCCTGGTCTTTTTGATATCGGAGCACCATGCATATAAAGAGGTTAAATACCAATGGAGATCAAGGGGAACACGAGTTCATAAACAATATTTGTTTTCTTTTATAAACGTAAGTCCATAATATGAACTTACGTAACATAAGAAAAGTAATGCATAACAAACACAGAGGTATAGGATTGTAGAGTTGAACCAATTTGCGAAAAGCTTTGAGAAAACAAACTACATGCGCTAGACATGCAAGATGTGATGAACAAAAAAAATTTACAAGTATAAAGACGGAGAAATTAGAAACCAAATGTACTGAAAAACAATCGAAACACTAGGCTGCAAGTCCTCACTGCTATTGTTGTTCCTTACTTTACATTGTACCAGGTGCTTCCTTAATATCATCACCACCGTCCTCCTGTATACAAAACATCAACAGAAACAAAAACGAAATAAATATTTACATCCAAATTGTCTCATCTAAAAACAATCATGTAAATCGTAAATTTGTGTATAAACTATGAAGTAACTACGAATTTACTAGTTTATTTTTATGTTATAAACTTGCTTTTTAATTTTACATGTTTGTCTTTCATAAATAATAATAAATAAAAAATAAATCCAGATTGTCAAACAAAACGAACCAAAGCATTTCATTTGGAAAAACTAGCCAACCGTTACTGATTGGTGAAACATCAAACCAAGCCGGCATTTAGATCCGGTGAGAAATCCATTTCACATGAAAGATCAATAAAAGGTAGGAATCGAAGTTATAGTTTGCAATCTAATAACCAATTTTCTAGATACATTGAATCATAAATATATATATATATAAAGGATATATTTTTAATTTTGTAGAACTAATGAATCAAATTGTATATCTGTTGAATCAATGTCTTTTCTCACCGAAAATGAATTTCTCATTTGATCCTACTTCTACGTTTTAAATATGTGGCTACTACTAATCGTCGTCTTCATCTAGCTCACTAGCAACAAAATCAAATTGCCAACAAGACGAATACAAATTATGTGCGACAAGACTATCGACAGCCGAATCAAGTAAGACACTAGCACATAGAGAGTTGACGAAGAACATACCTGACACCACATCTCTCGCCTCATCCTTATGTCGTTGACGGGTCCCCTCACTTCTTAAAGGCTCCTCTAGCATTGCCTTTTTTGTTAAGCTTCGAGTACTCCATCTTTGTCGTAGGGCAATTCGAGTGTTTGTGTCCATGCTCCCCACAACCATAGCAAACTCGAGGTTTATCTGTACAATCCTTTCCCAAGTGGCCTTGCTTCCCGCAACGGAAACATCCTTCAAAGATACACCACTTTCGCTCTTTTGGAGGTTCATGGCCATTCTCCGAAGCCTCCACCTTCACTCTTTTGGAAGATCCTGGTGATCCTTCGAATCTCCGTTTCGGTGATCCTTCAAACCTCCTTTCTGATGATCTTTCAAACCTCCTATTCGGTGATCCTTCGTACTTCCTTTTCAACATCATCGCTTCTTCATCTTGAATTGCTAGCTCTCTCTCCCTTTTAGTAACAAGATAACATTAAAAACTTATAAAACGTCGTAAACAAACAAAATTTTAGTTTATAAGATTTAATTCAGTCCCTCCCTCCCATATCTAGAACTAATTCACTTAAGAACCCAATAACGTTTGGTAATGAATCACAACCAGTTGATCTTTGCAATATATTCATGCATTCAATAGTGTAGTTACCTTGGAATCACGGGAGTTTGCTCCACTCTATCAGAAGGTAGTTGATATGGATCTCGTTCAGAAGGTAGTTGAAATGGATCTCTATCGGAAGGTAATCTAAGTTGATCTCGTTGAAATGGATCTCTATCAGAAGGTAGATTAGGTTGATCTCTATCAGGTAGTTGAAATGCGTCTCTATCAGAAGGTAGTTTATGTGGATTTCTATCAGATGGTAGTTTATGTGGGTTTCTATCAGACGGTAGTTGAAATGGAAAATGAGCAAAGTGTATCCGTAAGGCCGCTAAGTCTGGTTTCCTGTTGTCAAACTTGTAACCTGCTTAACATCCCATACTCCGTGATTAACTTCTCAACTTTGGCAAACAATCATCTTCAAAACAATTAAAACCTAGAAAACAAAATTTCAAATATATTAAATTGGCCGAACCTTGAAGGGCTTTCAAAGCGGTCGAAGCGTATTTGGAATCCGTAAACTCAACAAAACAAAGAACCGTGGCTTTATCTGCACTCTGCAATTCATAATAATATGATATATCAGTAGAGAATTATCATGTTAACCTCATGAGCTTTTCAAGTACGATAACTGCTCTTCCTTATTTAAAAAAAATCACTAAACAAAAATATTATTACAGTTTACAGATAAATAGAATAAAACAAACATACGAAGAAAACAAACATGTAGTTCATACTAATTTAAACCTCGAAACACCAAAAAAAAGATTACTGACTATCAAACTTACATGTCGTGGCTCCTTGTGCACAACCGTAATTTCTTTAAAGCCAGGGAAAGGACGGAACAAATCTTTTGCCGGGTGTCAAGGAACAAATTCATACAATTAATATTTTTAACTAAAAACGCATTAAAGGTTGAGGATGTCACGTCAAGATTTGACAAAGTTCCAATTTAGGATGTCCCATGTAAATTGCAGCAATTTAAACAGAAGAAAAAAACTACTTTTTCGCCTTTATCATCATCATAATTATTGGCACAATTAATTTTGGTCAATAATCGAAGGGTTTATCAGGTTAACTTTCAGATACCCTAGATTAACGAAGCTCTATGCATCTAAAATAGTGGCAAGTTCAACTTTAGGTGACTTTTTCGACCACTTTTAAGTGAATGGGTCAGAAATTAACATCTCTAGTAAAAAGGATACGAGATACTTCTCTTCGGGTACAGTCAGTTGGAAGTCCATCCACAAACAAAACACTAGATTCCTGTCTTCCAAGCGATCCACCATCAGCTTTCCTCGAGGAATCAGGTCTTTCATTTACTATACTAGGAATTCCAGGACCAGATAAAACATCAATTCTTCGTAAATATTTCTCTTCCAAATCAGACACGTAAGGATTATTATTATAGCCAGATGCAGGACAAACACCAATTCCAACCATATTATCTACCCCGTAAGGTCTATCCCGATATGGCGCCAATATCTTTAAAACATAACAAAACATTAACTTATTAGTTAGTATCATATCACATAAACTGATATATAAACATATGAAACACTTACATCGTTTTGTCGAAAATCAGATGAACTACTCATATGATTATGAGAAGACGGAAATACAGGTCGGGATGATATTGTCGGTACATCAGATGGTATATAACCAGGAATTGCTGTTGTTACAGAGGGAAAAAAAAAAGACTGATTAGTGAAAACTTGTTTGGCTAAGTGCATGAGAATGTAACAAACTTTGCCCGATTTATTTTCACATATGATGTGTGCATCAACTCTTATTTTTGCTGACGGGTAACCGGTTTAACTATTGGATATTTCTCAAAAAAAATCCGGTTCTTACATCATTTGTAAAAAAATAAAAGTTAATACACAAAATATAGTTTTTAAGAGTTTGATACACACAATAGCAAAACAGTCAAAGTTTATTACATTTTTCGCTTACTTAGCCCAACTTGTATTAGACCACTAGGGCTTGCCCAAGTGGTTATAGCATGCTGCCTATTTGTGGGAGGTCTCGGGTTCTCGAGGCTCTCTCAGGGTGGTAATTTACAGGCACAAGTCTCTTGCATGATCAGGGGCTAAGAGGCCTTCCAATAAACCTCAACTTGTATTAACCAACATTTTTCGCTTACTGGATGAGTCATAGGGGATTCGTAATGTATTATTTTATGAATATTTCGAAAACACTAAAAATTTACATATAAATTTGTTTAAAGGGGGCCGAGCACCCCTAACCCCCTTGTCTCCGCCACTGATACCGAAACACTATACTATGTTGATTAACATATTATAACAAATAATTATACAAAAATAGTGGATTTTAATGATGAATTACAGGAATTAGGGTTTATAAGAATAAGAAGAAAACCTGTTTGAATGGGAGTGCGATAACGCGAATAAGGATCCGACATTCTTCTTGTTCTTGTTCTTCGTTAAATCAATTTTCCCCCAAAAAAATTCTTGTTTTTTGTTTCTTGAATTGTTTTCCGTTTATATACCAGAAAATTGGAAATGAACAGAAACAGCGGTTTGGTTTTGGTTCTTTTGTTTCAGTTTAGATGGTCTTTGTGGTTTATCGCTTTTATCTAAATAGTGTTTTGTAGTTTGGATTTAGTTTTTGAGTCGAACGTGTAGATAAATTCTATATAACTAAATACGTAACTATTAGCAAATCAGAGGGATCGATATTGTACCGTGATGAGTTTTGAATCTTTGACGGTTATAAACTATAAGTCACAAGCAGAGGATCCGAATAAAATAAACTATTAAGACTTAATTTGTTATATCCGACAAACTTTGTAAGCTATTTATGTTACTTTTATGTTTGTTAGTTATAGACTAACTTATAGTTATAGTTATAGTTATAATTATATATTTACTAAAATTTATCTATGAATATTGTTATTGGCAAATGACGTTTTATACAATTAATAAGTTTAACATATTTTATAAATCGTTCATGCCATATGAGACTTGCCTTTACACTTTCGAAAATATTAAATGAAAAATGTAATCGGATCAAATCACAAGGACGGCTTAATCAATTAACTCCAAAAATAATTGGAGGAAATAGACAAATTGGTGGTGTATATAGATGAGAGGAAATATGGTATAATTTATTTAAACTTTACTTGAATTTTTAGACTTAAAAATATTAAAAAATTTAACTAAAAAAATATATACATAATATACGGACTAAAGGATATGTCCCCTTTATTGCGATGTCCTTGGTATTCCGGACCGCCGGTAAGATCAACCATTGCTCTATTAGTTAAGTGTGAATGTTTGATATAAACAAGATACAGTTTAGCTACAAACTTTAAATTATAAATCAACTCATATTAAAGGACCGTCAATTATTTGTCTATAACGTTAAATTATCTCATAGTTAATTAATAATGTATAAGTTTATTTTCACAACTTATGTATTAATTATTGTGTAATTTAGCACCTAACTTATGTGTCTATCATTTAGTATGTGTTATAGAATATAGTATACTATAGTACTAGTTGTTGGTGTTATTAATTATTTATTATAACGTGACATTCAATTTATTCATTTTTCTTCATTCACTCATTTTTTGATTAGTTAAAGAAGATGGTATTTTCATGGAAGAATAACAAGATTGTTATGATCCCTGCAAGTGAAGTTCAGTTGACACAAGTCGAATACGATTTACGAGAAGTTAAAGGTGACTCATTCGTTCGTTATATATTCGTTATAAAGTTAATGGTTTGGTTTGGTTTGCTGAGTTTGATTACTATGAATGAATTACTGTTGTAGCTCCAAGGTTAAGTGGATTCTTGCTCAAGTTTTTTGCTAACTTGATTGAAACTCCGTTTATCGGTTCTTTGATCATTTCTTATATGAAGAAGGAGAACAAAATGGACCAGGTCGGTTTTTCCTTTGACTTACTATTGTATATCGTGTTGAGATCATGTTTATTGTTATATTGGGGCGTGTTTAAATGAGAACCATTAAATATTTAAGAACTATTACGAATCACTTTTTAATGCGTATTAGTAAATGAATGTCATACATTGACATTTTTTGTGAAAAATGGTTCGTAATGGTTCCTAAAAGTTTTAGTAGTTCTCATTTGAATCCACTCCGATAATATTTGTCTAAAATTTGAAAACTATATAGATGTGTACCATTTCGATGTTTATTTATAGCATTTATTTACAGATTCTAAAGAATAGTGTGATACCCGAGCCACCCATGTTCAAACCCGAGTTTCCTCCTCCTTCTTCACAAGAAGAAGGTGGACTAGCGGTTAGTCTTGGAGAAGACGGAAAACCTCAAGATCGACTTGAATCAGCATTGAAGTGTCTCCCATACCATGATCCTGCCACCACTTTGAATCATGAACCAGCTTCTTCATTTCGCTACTGGAAGATTCGTGATTATGCATATGCTTACAGAGCGGGGATTACAACTCCATCAATGGTAGATTTCCTATGATGTACACTCACATTTCCTTATCTTGTCTTTATTACTTAATAAGAAATCCGGAAACATTGATTAGGTTGCCGAATATGTCATCTCAGCAGTGGAAGAATGCAAGAATATAGTACCCCAAATACCGTTGTTGATTTCTTTTGATGCTGATGAAATAAGAAAGCAGGCTCGAGAATCTAACCAAAGGTTTCAAGAAGGAATTCCATTGTCGATTTTGGATGGCATTTTTATGGCAGTCAAGGATGACATAGATTGTTATCCTTATCCATCAAAGGGTACACATATCCTCGTATCTTCCTTCTAACAATGTGAAAAGTTGAGTTTAACGGTTAATAAGATAAACAGGTGGGACGACATGGTTAGATGAGATACGCGCTGTTAACAAGGACGGGGTTGCTGTATCCAAGCTAAGAAGCTGTGGTGTGATATTTGTTGGTAAAACCAATATGCATGAATTGGGTATGGGTGACACCGGACTCAATCCACATCATGGGACACCAAGAAACCCGCATGACCCAAAAAGGTATACAGGAGGATCTTCATCAGGATCCGCAGCAATTGTAGCATCCGGAATTTGTCCTGCTGCACTCGGATCAGATGGTGGAGGTAGGTTGTATATTAACGCGTCTATTTCCACTCTTGGTTTCTCAAGAAAGTTAATCTTAAATGGCAGGTTCAATTCGAATTCCAGCGTCCCTTTGTGGTTTAGTGGGGTTGAAGACAACTTATGGACGAATCGACATGAGAGGGTGAACTTTTTGAATCTTACATGAAAACGTACTCTTTTCCTTTTAAACTGTTATAAAATAGAAATGTTCTTTCGCAGAACATTATGTGGTCCTGGGACCGTCGAAGTTATTGGACCAATCGCATCAAGTGTTGATGATGTCATGCTCGTGTAAGTGACTCGTTATGTTTCTGTGTAGTCTTTGAGGTCTCTTAACTCACCCATGTATTGTATTTTAAAATAGATACGCAGCAATGTTGGGATCCTCTCCTGCTGATAAAATCAGTTTAAAACCGGTATGTAATTACAGAACCGTTTATTTTCACATTTTGTACATCGGTGTTTTCATGTAATTGGATTATATGCAGCATATCCCATGTTTGCCAAATTTGTCATCAAATGGGAGTATGACCGATGGCATCCATCTACGATTAGGGAAGTACACAGAGGTGGTCTTTTGTCCCTTAAGTTTTTTACCGAACCAATTTCCATGCTATCGACTAATTCAATATCAAATATGAACTATCTGTATCACTCTTTCAGTGGTTTAACGATGTAAAATCGCCTGACATATCTGATGTGTGTGGAAACGTTCTTACTTCATTATCGGAAATGCATGGATGTGAAGTAAGTCTATATATATCTACTCGACTTCTTCTATATTTTTCAGGTTGCAAACCTGTTTTTGTGGATTACATGTTCCTTTTTCGTGATTCAAGATAGTAGAGATTATCATACCAGAGCTTCAACAAATGCGCATGGCACATCTCGTTTCCTATGGTTCTGAATCACTATGCTCATTAGTTCCCGAATGCCAAAACGGGTATGTTTATAAAAAAAAATCCGAGCGTTAAACTATTTAGTATTTGTAAAAACTTTGTTTGTTTTCTTTTCCTCTCATACAGGGAGTTTCAGAAACTTGCACTAGATAGTCGTATAAATTTGGCACTTTTTAAGTCATTCACAGCCTCTGATTATGTTGCTGCCCAACGTCTTAGGTAACACGACGTTTTTATATAATAAACTTCATATAACAAAGCAATTACAGTTAACTGGTTACAGGAGGAGACTAATGTATTACCACACGGAAATCTTTAAGAAAGTTGACGTCATTGTTACCCCTACAACCGCGTAAGATAAACTCACCTGTTAAATTATCTAAAGAAACTATACGTTGATTCTCTAATTTGTTGGACCCATATTATTTGTGACCCTCATTGATCATTTATCCTTACTGATATGATGACTGACGCTAACTGAAATCTGTGTCTAGTAAATATTCGATGGACGTATTTACCTTACCGACACTATAGATTTCCCATTAGGTGATCGGAACTATGAGAGCTTAATGTAAACACTTAATAAACACCAGGGACTAAATATTACACACTCCTAATTTGAGTGTGTATATAAAGGGACATAATAAACCCTTAGAAGGGTTGGCTCATTCTTACACCATCATCCCTTTCATCCCATAACACACAAAAGGTGTTTCTCTCTAACGGTTCTAATATAACCAAATACCATCCTAATACGATCATCTCATTCTGGGAATCATGTCTAACCTATTCAACAACATCCCAGGATCTTCAGGAGGTATATAAATAACATGAATCAATCTGATTTAATCCAACATGTGGTATCAGAGCCAATGGCTCGTGATTATCCATTGGTTCATGTTTATTTATCGCTTGGCTATTGCTATTATTGATTCTGCAACTTATTTGGCCGGCGGATTATGATTTTTGGGTGAAAAATGGGATTTTTGGCGCTGGTGGCGGCTGCTGCAACCCTAATTTCGACGAACTTCGTTCGTGCGAATGAAGGCTCATTCGTACGAACCTAATTTGCTCGTTCGTACGGATGAAGCCCTATTCGTACGAACCTAAATTGTTCAATAGTACGAATCTGATCGGCTCATTCGTACGAACCTGATTTGTTCGTTCGTACGGATGAAGCGCCATTCGTACGAACCTGACTTGTTCATTAGTACGAATCGGATTTGTTCATACGCACGAACGTAACTGTTGATCCGTACGAATCTGGGCTAATACGTGCGAACCTAGGCTTACATTCGTACGAACTTCACCTTTCATCCGTACGAACCTAGCTTACATCCGCACGAACCTGGACTTACATCCGTACGAATCAACACTCATCCGTACGAATATAATCTCATCGTACGGATGAATACAGACCCTATTTGGTCGTTTGTTTAAAGTCTTACTGGTTGCCTTGACCCGTAAGGGGCGCTGCCCCTTAACCCCGCAAGGGGGCGCAGGCCCCCCTTGACCCCTGCCTTATTTGTAGTGGTCACCTTATTTAGTCACCTATTTTTAGTGACCTTATTATACTTATGCACTAATATTCAGTCTTTGTTGCCCAAAGGTCCAAAGGTGATTCCTATGATTGCATTTTTTTCCTTTAGCATAATAAACACGTAGGATATTAATTCTGCCCAAAGGTGATTTAATATACTGGTGTGCTAAAAGGATTCTTATTATGACTTAAAACACGATGTTCTATTTTGTTGCCCAAAGGTCAAAAGACAAACATAGTGTTGCATAAACCTTATGCTCATAATTTTACTTAGATATTAGTTATTTCTGCCCAAAGGTGATGTAACATCTAAGTAGAGCCTTACTTTAGCTTATTATTTTGGTGTTTTTTAATAGGCTTACCTATCACTAGCTTCATTACTTATATGGTCTTAGTCTCAGGAACATTACTATTAGGTCTACTTATTTTAGACATTACTATAGTTCTATTACTTTAATGGACATTACTTAGTCTGCCTTATATAGCTAACTCTGTCACTCTAAAATCTTCTATAATTCGTATCATAATCTTATATCCTCCTTTTCTCCACTACAGCAAACTTCGGCATTGAGGCACTTACTGGTGCTAATTTCACTACTTGGAAGGAACAACTCTACTTAACTCTGGGAATGCTCGACTTGGACTATGCTATTCGCCATGATGAACCCGCCGCTATTACTGCTGAATCTACTGCGACTCAGAAAGCGGACTTTGAGAAATGGGAAAGGGCGAATCGGCTGTCCCTAATGATGGTCAAGAACTCAATTCATTCCAGCATCCGAGGAGCTATCCCTGATAATGACAAAGTGAAAACTTACCTCACATCTGTTGAGGATCACTTTAAGGGATCGTCTAAGGCAACTGCGAGTAGTTTAATGCTACAGATGCTGACTCTTAAATATGTAGGGTTCTAACGGTGTCCGTGAACACATAATGAAGATGGTTGACATGTCTCACAAGCTTAAGAATTTGCAAATGGAAGTCTCAGATGGCTTTCTTGTGCATTTCATAATGACTTCCTTGCCTGCTCGGTTCGACACTTTCAAAGTGAATTATAACGCAATGAAAGATAAATGGTCGATAAGTGAACTGATTGCTATGTGCGTTCAAGAGGAAGATCGTCTTAAGCACATTCAACCTGAAGCTGCTGTTCACCTTACTACCACTTCAAACCCCAAGAAGAGGAAAGGTAACTACAGTAACAAGACTGAAAATAAAGTCCAAAATCATGGTGCTTCTACCTCTGGCCCTAAATCCTCGACAAGCAATACTAACTGCCCATTCTGTCGCTCCAAAGGGCACAGACAGAAAGATTGCTCTAAATTCAAGGAATGGCTAGCTAAGAAAGGTAACATTCTTTACGAAATATTTGATTCCTTTACTACTGATGTTCCATTTAATACATGGTGGGGTGACTCTGGTTCTATGGTCCATGTGACAAATTCATTACAGGGATTCCTTACAATCCAGAAGCTACAAAAGGACCAAAGAAAGCTTAGAGTTGGAAATGGTGATCTCTTAGATGTCGAAGCCATGGGGACCTTAAATTTACATATGAATACCGGAAAGTGTATTAGATTAATAGATACCTTATATGTACCGAGAATTACTCGGAACCTTGTATCTATATCTAGACTTGATCTTGAAGGTTATGTAATTACTCATGGTTGTGGCAAGATCACTTTTACTCTTAATAATGAATTGTTTGGTTGTGGTTTTTTGGATGGATTACTGTATAAATTAGAACTAGATCATAACTTCTCACAGTCTTTGTTGTCTCTTAATATTGATGACATAACTAAAACAAAGACAAAATCACCTAAACAAGCAGAGAATTCCTCCACATTGTGGCATAAACGTCTCGGCCACATCTCACGAGATCGCATGACACGACTCGTAAAAGAAGGAATATTACCCTCTCTTGATTTTAGTGATTTTGAAACATGTATTCAATGCCCCAAAGGCAAAATGGCTAAAGGGAATAAGAAAGGAGCCACCAGATGTTCCAACTTGTTGGAAATAATTCATACTGATATTAGTGGCCCCTATCCCGCATCAATAACAGGACATACCTCATTTATTACATTCATTGACGATTATTCACGTTATATGCACCTTTATTTGATTAAAGAAAAATCTGAATCCTTACAAACTTTTGTCGATTATAAAACTTTGGTTGAAAACCAACTTGATCATAAGATAAAAGTTGTCCGATCAGATAGGGGAGGTGAGTATTACGGTAAACATACTGATATTGGTCAAGCTCCTGGTCCTTTCTATAAATTTTGCAAGGAACAGGGCATAATTAACCAATACACCATGCCAGGTTCTCCTCAACAGAATGGTGTTGCTGAAAGGAGAAACCGAACTTTAATGGACATGGTGAGAAGTATGCTCGCCAACACTAACCTACCCAAATTTCTTTGGACTGAGGCCTTAAAAACAGCTGTTCATATACTCAATAGGGTTCCATCAAAATCTGTCCCTAAAACTCCTTATGAGATCTGGACAGGTAGGAAACCGAGTCTAAAATATATGAAAGTATGGGGCTGTCCTGCCGAAGCAAAAGTCTATAACCCTAACTTAAAGAAACTGGATTCTAAAACCCTTACATGTTTCTTTATTGGTTATCCCGAGAACTCAAAAGGTTATCGGTTTTACTGTCCTTCTCACTCTACCCGCATCATAGATACGCAATATGCCACTTTCCTCGAAAATTCAGAGATCAGTGGGAGCACGACAAATCCTGATTTAGATTTGCAAGAAGTACAAGAAGCGGGGGGAAACCACTCGTCGGTTATTACGATTCCTCCGATAATTCCTCTTGTACCCAACGCTGCTCCCGATATACCTGGATCTCCTAATGAACCGGTTGAACCTCCTATGCCTCCTAATCTAAACGTCGAAGAACCGCTTGTTCCTGAAGAACCCGTAATTCAGCTAAGGAGATCATCAAGGGCTCGCAGAAACACTAATTTTGATGATTTCGAAACTTATCTGGCTGAAGTCGAAAACATTGGGAAACTTACTGATCCAACCTCTTACCGAGAAGCTATGAATAGTGATCAGGCCGCTAAATGGATTGAAGCCATGATTGAAGAGCTCAAATCCATGGAGCGTAATGGCGTTTGGGTATTGGTTCCACTCACTAAAGGATCCAAAGTAATTGGATGTAAATGGGTGTTTAAAACCAAATTAGACCCGAATGGAAACGTCGAACGCTATAAGGCCAGACTGGTTGCAAAAGGCTTTACTCAAAAGGAAGGAATTGATTATCAAGAGACCTTTTCCCCTGTCTCTCGTAAAGATTCCCTAAGGATCGTCATGGCACTCGTAGCTCATTATGATTTAGAGTTACATCAGATGGATGTCAAGACCGCTTTCCTAAATGGTGACTTGCAAGAAGACGTATACATGCGGCAACCTGAAGGATTTATTCCAGAAGGTAAAGAGCACATGGTCTGCAAGTTGAATAAATCGATATATGGGTTGAAACAAGCATCACGACAATGGTACCTTAAATTTGATGAAGTCGTAAAATCTGATGGCTTCCTAAAGAATCAAGTGGATCAATGCACCTATCTCAAGATCAGTGGGAGTAACTTTATTATCCTTGTTTTGTATGTGGATGATATCCTACTTGCAAGTAACAACTTGGATTTGCTACATGAGTCGAAGCGAATGCTTTCGCATAATTTCGACATGAAAGATCTCGGTGATGCCTCTTATGTTTTAGGTATCGAAATAAATCGAGATAGACGCAATGGTGTTCTAGGTCTTTCCCAAAGGGCTTATATTGACCGTATTCTAGAACGCTATAACATGCAGCACTGCACACCCACTGTGGCTCCGGTAGTTAAAGGGGACGTATTTGGACCTCATCAAACTCCGAGCACTGAAACTGAGAAGGCTGAAATGAGGATGATACCTTACTCATCTGTAGTTGGGAGCATTATGTACGCTCAGGTCTGTACTCGACCGGATATCGCTTACATCGCTGGTATGCTGGGGCGTTACTTATCTAACCCCGGATTAGCACACTGGAAAGCGGCTAAAAAGGTTCTACGATATCTGAAAGGGACCAAAGACTACAAATTAACTTATAGAAGAAGTGACAACTTGGAAGTAGTAGGTTATTCTGATTCTGACTTTGCTAAATGCAAAGAAGACCATAAATCTACTTTTGGGTATATTTTCATGTTAGCTGGCGGACCAATCTCTTGGCGGAGTCATAAACAGAAACTGACCACAACGTCTACTATGATGGCTGAATATGTTGCCGTTTATAATGCAACCTGTCATGGGATGTTGTTAAGGAACCTGATCAGTGGACTCAAACTCGTCAACTCAATTTCTAGACCATTGAAGCTTTACTGTGATAACTCAGCTGCTGTAACTTTCTCGAACAGTAACAGTTCGACTGGCGCTGGGCTGTATCTCGACACAAAGTATCTGTTTGTACGCGAACGGGTTGAGGAAAATGTTCTTTGTGTTGAGTACATAAGTACACATGACATGCTAGCGGATCCGATGACCAAAGGTCTTCCTCCTAATATATTCGTAGGACACGTGTCGAATATGGGGCTTACAAAAGACTTAATTTAATAGCATTGTTGTACTTATTGGTCATTATTATTTATTAATGAAAAATTTTCCTCCTTATTCAGATTTTGTTTGTCTATTATATACACCTTATGCGCATAACTGTGTTGGACATTATTATAACAAAATTTGTCTTAGTTAGTCTATCATTGCTTATTCAGTTTTGAATTTGAGTCATAGTTTGACTAGTGGGGGTCCTGAGTAGATGTTCTTCTCTACGACTGTACTTATCAACTATGATTTCGGTTTTAAACAAAATGAGTATTATCTCGTACGGACTTATCAATACTCATAGATAAATGATCTACTCGGTCAAGTGGGAGAATGTTGGACCCATATTATTTGTGACCCTCATTGATCATTTATCCTTACTGATATGATGACTGACGCTAACTGAAATCTGTGTCTAGTAAATATTCGATGGACGTATTTACCTTACCGACACTATAGATTTCCCATTAGGTGATCGGAACTATGAGAGCTTAATGTAAACACTTAATAAACATCAGGGACTAAATATTACACACTCCTAATTTGAGTGTGTATATAAAGGGACATAATAAACCCTTAGAAGGGTTGGCTCATTCTTACACCATCATCCCTTTCATCCCATAACACACAAAAGGTGTTTCTCTCTAACGGTTCTAATATAACCAAATACCATCCTAATACGATCATCTCATTCTGGGAATCATGTCTAACCTATTCAACAACATCCCAGGATCTTCAGGAGGTATGTAAATAACATGAATCACTCTGATTTAATCCAACATAATTGACCTAAATTTTTTTTAGCACAACGGCACCTATGATTCACCCAACTGCACTTGAATGTGGTGAATCAGATCTCGAGGTAACAGGTAACCTGATGAAATTTGCAGTAACAGCAAATGTGCTCGGATTCCCTGCAATTTCTGTTCCTGTAAGTGTTGTTTATGTCATTTAGAACCTTATTAATTAACGTCAAATCTTAAAACAAATGTTTTTTTTGACAAAATCGTGCGTTTACAGGTTGGTTACGATAAACAAGGACTTCCAATAGGCATACAACTAATGGGTCAGCCTTGGGGAGAAGCGGCAATATTGCGTTTGGCTGCTGTCATAGAGGTAACTTACAACAGACCCATAACTAATATTTGACTTTAAGTTCACTAACACGGCGAGTATGTTGCTCGACTATTTTCATTTTCAGCAACGATGGAATGAAACTAAGAAGAAACCTGTAATTTATTTCGATGTCATAAAGGGCCGTTGATCCACTGCTTATGGTCATGCTAGAGTATTTGCTGATGTAAAATAGTCTACATTTTTTTCGTCTAGTTTCATTTGTTGTTTTGGTGTTTTACCAAACGTGGTATAAGAAAATATTCATTACGACATATTATGTTACATGGTATCACGGACTTCACTACGAGATTGCTCTTCTTTGAACAATTTTTTTATGTGTTTGGTTTCCAACAATCAGAAATCACACTAAAGTTACTTATACTTAAACACGTTTTTTATATTAGATACAAACATACACTATACGTTTTTGTTCCACATAAAAAGATCAATATTATACTAAAATAATAATATGACTCGATATACCGAGTAAGGATAAAAGTTAAAAATATCTATAAATAACCAAACCGAATATGATTCTTTTTTGTAAAGAATTTAGTTAAGAAAATCCAAATTAAATTCTTGAAAACATTGTCAAAATGAAACTTAAAAGGACAGGGACAAGGTTGATGTGTGACACATGATGTTTGGATAATTGACCAAGGACCAACTTGGTCAAAACTATTAACCAACGAAAATCATAATAAATCTTAAACACAAAAATCTAGAATGAAGACTTTATTATTATATTTACTAAATTAAGGTATAGATAATATGCAGTCATTATATATTGGTTGCTGATCGTAGATTTTAAACGGATTTATGACAGTTTATAAATATTTTATTTTTTAACATAAAAACTAACTCTTAACAAGTCTTAAAAGTAGGGGTGTTCAAAATATCCGTATCCGAAACTCCGAATCCGAAAATCCGAAAATCCGATCCGAAATTATCCGAAAATTCGGATATCCGAAATTTCGGATATCCGAAAATTCGGATATCCGGTTTTTCGGATTCGGATTCGGATAGTGATATTTCGAAATTTCGGATATTTCGGATATCCGATTATCCGAAAATCCGAAAATATATATTTTTTTTTTTAGTTTTTATAGTTATTTTATAGGTAAATGTAAATATTTTAGTGATTTAATAACATATTTAGATAAATATATGTAAATATTAAATATTGTGGTTAAAAAAATGTATAATAAAATTTGGAACAAACAAAAAATAACACAAAAAAACAAAAAAGAAGATATTTTTAAAATATTTCGGATTTTCGGATATATTGGATATCCGAAACCGGATATCCGAAAATTTCGGATATCCGAAATTCGGATATCCGAAATTTCGGATTCGGATTTCGGATAGTGAAAATCACTATCCGAATTTTCGGATATCCGATTTTGAACACCCCTACTTAAAAGGCTATGATTATCAAATCCGTAGTATTAGTACAACATAATCACATCCATTAGTCGTAAATTATCAATAATTTATATTTCACGAGTACTTATTAATTTGTTGGTGTATATCATTACTCGAAACATTGTCATCACCAAATATATACCAATTACAAAGACATTCGATTTTTCATAAAATATACTGATTAAACCGCATATATCTGAGTCTAAATCTCGAGATAATACCACAAGAAAAAGTTCATGCTTGACCAATCTTAAATTCTTATTTAATGAGTCAAAACATGAAACAAGATTAGACAGATCAAAACAGCTGTCATACAAATAACCGATCTAGTTTCATGGGCTTAGCATACACCCTTTTACACCAGATTAAAACCCTTTTTACACACACACACACACTACACCTTTTTACACACACTGTGAGTTAATACTACTAAACCAAAAAGGGCTTCTTGAGGTTTCCATTTTAGCTTATTTATAATAATCACACACACTGATTTCACTTTAACTGTGTGTGAAAAAATGGAAGAGGGAGTAAAAGGGATTGAAGATGAAATTCAAGGGTCAAGTTTGACCATGGAAAAAGTTGCTGCTGCTAAACAGTATATTGAGAATCATTACAAGACTCAGATGAAGAACATTCAAGAACGCAAAGAAAGGTTTTGTTTTTTTTATAAAGTTTTGATTTTTATGATACCCTTTATGTTGAATTAGTGAAATATTTGTTGATTTATGTAAAAATTGTGAATCTTGAAATATTGAATTTAGGTTTACTATGTTGTTTTTTGCATTTTTTTTATAAAGTTTTGATTTTTATTATACCCTTTATGTTGAATTAGTGAAATATTTTGTTTTTTTGTTGATTTATGTAAAAATTGTGAATCTTGAAATATTGGATTTAGGTTTACTATGTTGTTTTTTGCATTTTTTTTTATAAAGTTTTGATTTTTATTATACCCTTTATGTTGAGTTAGTGAAATATTGTGTTTTTTTGTTGATTTATGATTAAAATTGTGAATCTTGAATTGCTGGATTTAGGTTTACTATGTTGTTTTTTGCATTTTTTTTATAAAGTTTTGATTTTTATTATACCCTTTATGTTGAATTAGGGAAATATTGTGTTTTTTTGTTGAATTATGTAAATTTTTTGAATCTTAAGTTGTTGGATTTAGGTTTAGTATGTTGTTTTTTGCATTTTTTTTATAAAGTTTTGATTTTTATTATACCCTTTATGTTGAATTGGTGAAATATTGTGTTTTTTTTGTTGATTTATGATTAAAATTGTGAATCTTGAATTGCTGGATTTAGGTTTAGTATGTTGTTTTTTGCATTTTTTTTATAAAGTTTTGATTTTTATTATACCCTTTATGTTGAATTAGTGAACTAGTATTTCTTTTGTTAATTTATGATTGAAATTGGTGAATCTTGATTCTTGAATTGCTGAATTACGTTTTCTATATTGGTTTTGACATTAATTAGGATTTGAGATCTAGGGTTGGTTAATTTGAAAGTAGTTTAATTTAGTAGTATTAAGTAAGTTACTTGATTAGTTTGGGGTTATATTTAGGGTTTGAGATTATGCATGTTGTTGATTTTGTGCTTTCTTGGATTTTTTCGGGTTGAAGTTAGTTAAATAGCTTGATAAAGTAGTTGAGGATGTTAGTATTGTACGTAATTGGTATCACAGGTTCTTTTTGGATTTTTGAAATACAAATAATATCAACATGTGTAGTTGATGAGTGTACTACACTAGTATTTATTACATGCACTTGCTGTTTGTATGGCCGAAAATTTTTAAGGTCGGTTTCTTTCGGGGTGGTTTTTCTAGATAAATGATAATTCTCATTCCCGGAACATAGAAATCGGGCACTTTGATTTTTTTTAGAAGTTTTTTGTTTCTGTTAAATATTTGTAGATTTTAATATTTTGGGATGCTCTTTTTCTGTTGCAGGCGATGGATTTTGGAGAGGAAATTGGCTTCTTCGGATGTGCCTAAAGAGGAACAGATTAATCTGATCAAGGATTTAGAGAGAAAAGAAACGGAGTTTATGCGACTTAAAAGGAACAAGATCTGTGTTGATGATTTTGAACTTCTGACCATTATTGGAAGAGGAGCATTCGGTGAGGTTAGTAATACGCATAAATAATCATATAATAATCACATATGTATTTTTAGAAGTGGCAAGATGTATGGATCGGTTCGGGTACGTTGGGGAACGGGTCAAACAGGTTTGTGTCAAACGGGTCGCGTTGGTTGACATGTGAACCCTTTTGTTTTCCATTTCTAAAAGATCTTTATAAAGTTAACGTGTTACTTACGCTTATAAAAACAGTATTCTTACAGAATTTAATTTTTAAAATTTTTCTCTTTAGGTGATTGCATGCATTAAACTTGACTCCGTAATCCGTATGACTTTCAACCCATTTGTTCCTTTCCTCTTTCAGCCCAATTTTTGATTATACCCGTTTGAGATAAAACACAACTCAATGAAATGTGTAATTGTGTTCTATCGTCCTTCTCTTTTTAGTTTAGAATATCAATGAAGCTTTGTGCCTATTACATACTTTAGAGTTTAGACTATTCAAGGTTTTCAGAGAAATAGTTTGATCATAAGTAACCTTCAATCATGCATTTGATCTTGTATTTCTATAAGGACAGATTTTGAAATCATGTGGGAACATAAATGATTGATTCAAGGATAAAAAGGTCAACTTATATATGGGAAGTTTTTCAATTACGGATTCATATAAGTTGTTTTAAAAATACCCCCGAAATTAATATTTATCACTTGTTTCGAGAAGGGGGAGCATATGATAATGCTTACATTTTCCGAAGTGTATATGTCTGATATAAAAATCTTGACATTATAGTATGCAACTTGACTTATATGCTAATACCAGATTTCTAGTTCATATTATTTGTTAATTATAAGGAGGTAGTCACTTGTCTAATGGTTATAAACTTGCATCTTGGAGCCATTATGTTACTTAATTTTTCTCCATAAAAAACAACAACAAGTATCTCCGGAATCATCCTTTTAATTATGAAGTACCCAAGGAGCTGTCGTATAAAATTTCAGGACTAAGAATTCTGGAGTTATTCTAAATTTGAATGCATCATGTTAGGATATGAATGTAAACTCTATGTTGAATTTCAACGGATATATTTGTTCAGAACACTTATCAAACAAACATTTTTCATTCAGAACCAAGTCCATATAGTTCTCTGTAAATTATTTTTTTTTTTTATCAGAAAAGCCCTTATTCAGACTTCCGGGTGTCATTACAGGTACGATTATGTCGTGAGAAAAAATCCGGCAATATCTATGCAATGAAAAAACTAAAGAAATCAGAAATGCTTGTTAGAGGACAGGTAAATGACTTCTTGTTAGCTAGTCGCTTTTTTTTTCTTCTTTTCTTTTTGTGATTAAACAAATTTCATATTTATTTTGCAGGTGGAACATGTTAGGGCCGAGAGAAACTTGCTTGCAGAGGTGGCTAGCCACTGCATTGTAAAATTATACTACTCGTTTCAAGACACAGAATATTTGTATCTCATTATGGAATACCTACCTGGTGGTGACATGATGACTTTACTGATGCGAGAAGACACATTGAAAGAAAACGTTGCTAAGTTTTACATTGCTCAAAGTGTTCTCGCTATAGAGTCTATTCACAAACATAACTACATTCACAGGTTAGTATCAAGATTATATCGAAACCTATCTAATTTCAATAGGTGGCAATATGGGCGGGGCGGGTAGTAGGTCAAAATGGGTCGAAATTCCCACTTATAAGTTTTACTCTAAAGCTGAATAGAGAAATTAATCTGTTTAATATTACCTTTTCTTCTCAGAGATATAAAACCAGACAACCTTCTTCTCGACAAAAATGGTCACATGAAGCTTTCAGATTTCGGTCTCTGCAAACCTCTTGATTGTCGAACTTTAACTACTTTGAATGAAAACGAAACCATGGTCGATGAGAATATAAGAGAACCAATGGACGTTGATGGCTTCCCTGACGCTGAAAACGGACATAGATGGAAGAGTGCCCATGAACAGCTTCAGCATTGGCAGATGAACAGAAGAAAACTGGTAAGCATATTTGATTTACGTTGGACTTTATTTTTGTTAAGACTCTAGTTGATCGGTTTTCTTTTTATTTTTTTATGTGAGAAGGCATTTTCAACTGTGGGGACACCTGACTATATTGCCCCCGAAGTATTGTTGAAGAAAGGATATGGAATGGAGTGTGACTGGTTAGTGTTATAACTCCGTCCATTTTGGTTATGTTTTATCTCAAACGGGTCAAATGGGTAAATTCACAATTTAGTTAAAAAAAGGAAACATGTCAAAAGCCGCATGGAGTGTATTTTAATCCATACGACCTTATAAATTGTTTATTAAATACTCCGTATATTAGAATAATAGAGTTTTGGCAATCAATTACACTCTAGTTATTTATACGTGTCCTACAAAAGATAAAAAAGGGGTTTTTGCTCAAGCTGACCCGTGTTGATTTTAGAAATATATTGCTCTCGAATGTTGCATAAAATGTTTTCTTTCTTTTTTCTCCTCTCTTCATTTATTTTTTCGTCACAAGTCTTACTAATTATTGAACTTACAGGTGGTCATTAGGTGCAATAATGTATGAGATGCTCGTTGGATATCCCCCGTTTTATGCAGACGATCCAATAACAACATGCAGGAAGGTATCACACAATGCAACTCCCGACTTGCTTTCAACTATATCTATATTTTCTAATTTGCATGATTTTACAGAATGATTGAAAACACTGCTTAGATGGGCACGTATTTTTTTTTTCTTTTCTTTTTTAGTTTTTTTTTTTTTTACCTAATGTTGAGTTTTTCAGATTGTTCATTGGAGGAATCATCTTCGATTTCCAGAAGACACAATGCTATCGCCAGAAGCCAAGGATCTCATCTACAGGTTGCTTTGTGATGTTGAGCATAGGTTAGGTACATGTGGACCCAGCCAAATAAAGGTATTAATTACTTAATGATTGCAATTTTATTAGAACGTTTGAACCTGTCTGTCGACAATAATTTTGGGCCGGAGGGAGTATCAAAATTGTGCAAAATGGTGGGTCGGGCTGTTTGGGTTGACCCGGAACACTTTTTGTCCAAATTTCATTTTACACTTCTACTTAAATTGTTTGAGTCGACTTATATGGTCTGAATCTACTTAAATTGTAAGTGTTGTTTTGTGACAGGCTCACCCATGGTTTAAGGATGTTCCGTGGGATGAACTATATGAAATGGAGGCAGCTTTTAAGCCTGAAGTCAACGATGAACTAGACACCCAGAATTTTATGAAGTTTGATGAGGTAAATTCTATACGTTTACTATATATTTAAAAGTTCCGATGATTTATTATGTACTAAATCTTTCACTTGTCATTAGTTGAATCCTCCGACTTCAAGGAGAACTGGTTCAGGACCTTCCCGGAAGGTGTGTTTTTCTTTCATTATTTCATATTAATGTATTGTAGACTAAGTTTTTGGTGGTTATATTGTAATGCTTGAATCGTTAATATTCTTATACAGCAGCAGTTAAATCCGAAGGATTTGAATTTTGTGGGCTATACGTACAAGAACTTTGATGCTGTAAAAGCGCTGCGTGATAATCCCGGTAAGTAAAAAAATTCTTTGATTTATATTTTTATACTAGATTTTTAAACTTCTTTATTAGCTCAAACAGTTGACGAGTTTTGTCTCATGATCTACTTAAATACGAACTATTATTTCTGCATCTTAACTCAACTGTTATTTAACTTTGACTAGATCTCATGCGGAGTGCATCCAGTGACTCCTTATATGGTTAGCAACTTAAATCACCGTTTCCATTTCTTATGAGTAACCTTTTCGGTTTCTTTTGCATAAAGACTATTTCGCCCTTTGTTGCGTTTCTTCCGATAACATGAAAACTGTTTTTTGAACATTACAGCAAAAGGTGAAATGAAGATAGACTTCACAAAATACCCCACCACCGAAGAAACCGACATACATATGTTCACATCAGCCGACGACACAATGTTGCCATAATAATGAATATCATAGCTTTTGGATTGATTAGAGGCATAACTTGTGTATTATAATCAGGTTGTCGCCCATTAATGGGAACTTCCCACAGCGACCCACCCCTACATTCGCCTTTAAGAAAAGGTCGCCCCTTTCCATTAAACTCGTTCTACCAAATCCAAACCAGCCAACATTGGCTGTCGTAGATTTGGTAATTGGAATTAAGGAAAAGGGGGCGGTCGGAAAAATAACATTTTATATAAGTGTACAGTAGTGTATAAAAAAGCCCGAAAGGGGTTTTGAAACTAGCTAGCTAGGGTTTGGGGTAATATGCTGTGTTTTCTGGTTGCCCAGGTTGACAAGTCGAAAATACTTGCCTTCTTTGTGGCACTTTTTAGATTTTTCTGATTGTGATATTATTATTTTTATTATCGACTTATCATTGTGTGTGAGCTTTTGACATGAAAACGATTATTCGTAGTTGGTTGCTTCCTACTTTTCTTGATCTTAGATTAACTAGTGTAATACTTGTATGTTGCGCGTTTTTGTTATTTTAGAGAATTGTTTAAGGACATCTTAATTGAGAAGTTTGGTTTTATTGTTAAAAAATGTTAATTACCTTGTAAAATACATTTTAGAGGGTGTTTGTTTTAGCTTATTTTGGGGCTTATAAGTTTATCGGGCTTTGATTCATTTTTAAGAAGTCCATTTTCCGGCTTTTTGTAGCCTATTATTACAATAAACATAATGTAAATTGTAACGTAAGTTTCTTGTTTTAAAAAATATTCGGTGCAAATAAATATGTAGAACTCAATTTAAGCAAAAGAGTGGAAATATGATTACTTTTTCCCCCAACTTGGTACCAAAGCGAAAAATAAACATAGAAACTTAAACTTACCTATATCGTACCAATGATTTATTCCAAGTTATAATTTCCATCTCAGGATTTTAAATATTACACAAGTAATCTAGTTACGAAAATTAATTATATTTTCCGTTTATATTTCTGACAGACCGTTTATTTTTCATGCTCATTAAATTCAATGATCGTAAGCTAAGGCCTAAGGGTGCACTTGTTTCAAAGAATGTTTTCTGATGGGAATGGAATTTATAGAATCTGAGGAATTAAATTCTAAGGAATCTGATTATGTTTCACGTTTGGTTGTCAGAAATTGGAATGAAATTTAATTCAATTTATATGTTTGGTTTGTAAATCAGTCAAATAAATATAAATATAATTACGATAAATGGTCAAAGTACCCTTTAATGATCTTAATACCATAAAAACTAGGAAAACGCAACTATTGTTATGCCATAAAAACAAGCATAAACTATGCCACTCTTATGCATTTCAATACCATGAAAAAATAGTATACACGCAACCATGTTTTTTTTCAGTTTAATACCATAAAAAACGATCTGAAACGTAGGCACAAGTATTATTAAAATTTCTAGAACTGCATGTTATAAGCATGTTGAAAACGATACAAGTATTAAGCATAACAGTTAATAACATAACAATAATGGTTAACATACAACAACCATTAAAAATAAATAAAACACTTAACAATAACAACAAAAAAACGCAACAATATTTTTGATTCTTTTTTGCGAATTATATTTCTATTTTATTTTATATTATAAATATAGAGAAATATTTATAAGAGAGAAAACAATAAGTAAGAATTAAGAGATGTAATTGTTTTAGGTTTGAAGAATTGGTATTTTTGTCATTTGGAAATTTATGAAAGGAATGACATTAAAATCAATAGGTTCCCCCATAGAATGTACTTCATTCAAACGAAGGAATGTTTGAATTCCGGATGAATTCAATTCCTATAAATTTGTCAATCAAACATGATACAAAATAAAATTCATTTCAAATTCCATCTAGATTACATTCTTTTCTATGAAATAAACGCGTCCTAAGTCTCCATCGCAATTGAGTTGGCCTCAGATTTTCTTTCAATAGGCTTCAAGGGAAGTGAGAGCAGAGCCAATATATGTCAAAAATAAGGCGAATGTGTAATCAACTTTTATGAAAAATAAACGGTCATTATAAATGAACGAAATATATAGTTATTTTTCGTAATTGTACTGCTGATATAAATTTTTAAACTTCAAGACATAAGCCGTAATTTTATATAAACAATAGGTGCTGATTTATGAAATATACTCTCAATAAACTTATGAATAAATCTTTCATAAAAATTAATCACTTTATTACCAAACAAAAAATTAAAATTATTAAGTGAACTATTTTTCTTCTAACATTTATTTCTTGGGCAAAAAGAGAAATGAAATAAAAAATCCCCATAAAATTTTCCCCCAAATCAAATTCACAAATTATATCTAAAACCCTAATTTCTTCATCATTTTCTCCAATTCAATCAAACAATCAAAAGCTGTAAATTAATGGGATTCATAAGAGACAGACGAAATTCATCAACAAAAACAACCACATCTCCTTGTGCAGATCTCAGAACTGCTTACCATAATTGTTTCAACAGGTATTCATAATAATTTTTTAAAATTTTTTTTCATCAAGATTCAAACTTTTTTGTTTTTTTGTATGTTTTTAGGGTTTATAATCAAAACCCTTGAAGTAATTTTAATAAAGATTTGTAATTTAATGTGTGTTTGTAGATGGTATTCTGAGAAGTTTTTGAAGGGGCATTGGGATAAAGAAGAGTGTGGTTCTGAGTGGCAAAAGTATAAAGATTGTTTATCTGTAAGTTTTCGTAATTTGTTTGCCCGAATCGATTTATGAGCCCGAAATGTTCCATGACAGATTTTGTTGTAAGAGTTAAGTAGACTGTGTATGGAAAGCAGTAGATGTTATATTGCACGAAAAACGTTGAACGTTGTTTTTTATTAATTCTGCGTAGTAATCTGTTAGTGAATACAAGATGTTATTGTTGAACGTGTGAAATTATAGATGGTTTGTTTGATTGCATGATACTAGTTTTGATTTTTAACTCATAATCGTGTAACCTTTTTGTTTATTTTTTGGTATTACGTTTTCAGAAACATTTGGAAGACAAGAATTTGAGCCGGTTTCTGGAAGCTGAAGGAGTGATTAAAATACCTGCTGCTTCTAAATGAGTCGTGTTTGTTTTTATATTAAGTGGTAAGGGCTTGCTATCTCTTGACAGTTATTGATGACGTTTCTTATTTAATCATCTTGCGCCATAATTTCTTGAAAATGATGGACCGGAAATTAAATCTTAACTTGGTATCAAAACTTACAGTGCGTTCATTAACATCATTCGGAATTTGTTTTTGTAAGTTTACTGTTAGTTCATTGGTGACTGTATCATGATTACTAAATGCAGTTCGTTTTTTATATCGATATTTTTGTTATCTGTAAAACTGATTGATTTATCTCGATAACTCTGCAGGCATGCCGATACACTGACTGAGTGGACCTAATGAAACTATCTTATGTAAAAGAAACTGATCGTCTTTTTACATGTATCAGTGTTTATGCTTTTTTTACTTATGCTTGGCACACAATTAGGTAAGTTTTCGGAAATGTAACATTACCAAAAATAATGTAAAGGATCTCAGTAGTTAATGTTTATTTAGCCAAAAAAAGGTTCAAAAGTTATGGCAGATTCTTGTTTTAAGCTATACAGAAGTGCTTTTTTTTTGTTATGACCATCCATCGTTACGTTATATTACAAATAGTTAAGTATCTGTTAAGTAACTGCTGTGAAGCATGTATGGTTTAATTTGACCTCCAATTTCTTTCGTAAAGTTGCTTCAATTAGTTTAAGGCATCTTGGTGTGTTGAGAGTCGGATTATGTATCTTTGAATTGTGTTACTAGCTCGAAATTTTTCAATACATTCAGTGAGTTTTTTCTTTCTTTTTTGAACGAAAGGCAAAAGCTTGACGATTTTATTAATAACGTGAGGTATGTGGTAGTAGAATAAAAATCCACGGATTACAATAGATACTAAAATAACAAACAAGCAAAATAAGTAAAACATTCAAAACGTAAAATTCTAACCATAGTTGCCCGGGGAGAGTTGATAGTATGTCAAAAGAAATCCATTAACCGTTCACTCTTGTAGCAAATTGACATAAATCTAATACATTACACATCCAAGACCAACCAGACTCGAGAATATCACCTTAATAATACATGGGGATTTTGCATCAGTGAATCGAGCAAATGTTAAACTTTATTGATGGAAAGGCTTTCAATATACCATTAAAAGAGGTAATGGATTTAAGTCGTGTGTTTTTTGATGTAATACTTGTCCTTCTAAATTTTTTTTTTGTCATTTATTTGATTATATTTTTGTTTGTGCTTTTTTTTAGAGTTGTAAAAAGATTCTTTTTACTAAAAATATTATTAATCAAACAAGAGACGTTTTATTGAGTAACAATAAAAGTCTCTCAGATGAGTGTAAATTGAGCTCGAGAATTATTGTAGAAGTGTACATGGACAAATGAAGGATGGGAAAACGTTCAAGTAATAGTGCATCTAATGGATAGTTATCTTCGATTTAAGTGTGTGTAACGATATATGAAGGACTCGTAATAAAAAAATATTAAAATTACTCGTCAGATACATTTTTTTATGATAAAAAGACAGAAGAGTGGAAAGGATACTTGTCGGACTTGACTCAAAATAAACATGATATAACTTGCGAAATTGCTAATTGTTGCTAAACTAGTTTTTTTATTTTAATTTTATAAGACGATAAATGAATCTCTCCAAGATTTACAACCAAAACTAAGGGTATATTTGGTGTGAACTTTTTAAAAGCTTTTAGCTTTTAATTTTTCTAAAAAAACAAATATTTTATAAAAAGCTTTGGTTACACGAGCATTAAGCTTTTATTTTGAAACAAAATATCTCAAAATGAAAAGATAGTTGAAGAACTTTTAAAATTAACTGTGGTTTTTCAAATGTGAAATTACCTATATACCCTTTGAATATAATGTTATCCATATAGATTTTTATTAATTTGTCATCTTACGTAATTTATAACTTTTTAACTATCTTTACAAGTAAATTACCAAACAATTCTATAAATATAAATTGCAACTTCCGCTAGCTTAAACTTCCGACTACAATTGGTACCTCTAGCTTACAACAAGTTTTGCCAAACATACTTTAACTAGACTAGATTGATATCGGTTATACATAGTTCAGTTTAAAGTATAATCTACCTTCTAATTTACAAAGCTAACATTTTCCAACCAATGTTATATTACGTTTTATTGCGATGAATAACCTAACATTTGTCAACCAATATTATATTATGTTCTATTGCGATGAATAGTAAATCAAGCAATTTGATAGCTCTCAACTATCAGTCAGCCTGCTAGTATTTGTTTTTTTCTTATCTTTTTTTTGTGCAAACTTTTTTTTTACGGATATTAGGTTTCGTGTAACCTATCGTTTCAATTCGATTACTTTTTAATATTTAGTTTAAACAAATTATTTTTTAGTTACACTTTACAAATATTTGGTTTACTACCTTTTCTCTTAGTCAGGTTATTAAGTAAAGTAACTAAGTCTTTATTTTGAATATTTATAGATTTTAGATTTTAGATTTTCTTTGAGTTACAATGTTTAACTTCTCTTTTTTTAAGTTATATTATTAAATAAAGTACACTTGTCTATATTTGTGTTTAGGTTTACACAATCATTTATATAAAATCTATATTCTCGTATTATTTTTTTCAATTTCTTCATTCAACCAAAGGTTGTTTGTTTCGGCTTATGTAATTCGCTTATAAGCTTATGTAAAATTTTGATAATCTTATAAGTCCAATTTTTTCGGCTTATGAACTTATCAACTTGAACTTATGAATAAGTCATAAACTCAACCTAGGGGGTGTTTGTTATAGCTTATAGAAGGAGCTTATTAGCTTATGTAAGATAGATAAGCCCATTTTAAGTGTTTGTTTGAGCTTATTAGCTTAGACTTATAAGCTTATGTAAGGGGGTTTTCATAAGCTCCTTTTGTGTGGTTTATGGGCTTATCAAACATTTTTACCTTGTCATAAGCTAATAAGTTCATAAGCTACTCCAAACACTTCATAAAATTTTAAAAACTTATATTTCATAAGCCATAAGCTACTTATAAAACATAAGCCTAAGTAAGGCTAAAAAATAAGCTTACATAAACACCTCCTTAATAAACTCATAAATGGAAAAATTAAGCTTATAAGCTTATCAAAATTTATATACATGTTATAAAGTTTTGTCCTATCGTAAAATCGTAGTTTAAAACAAACGAATTTTTCCCTCATTTGGTGAGCTAAGAAATTGTAAGCCATGGTGAAAAGCAAGAGAGCCGCAAAACCTACAAAACCGGCACCGGCGGCTGCTGCTGCAAATGTGGCAAAGAACCGGAAGCTAAGTAACAGCGAGCGGTCATCATATTTCGCGCGGCGTGAAGCTGCGAAGGTTCTAAAAGCCGTATTACAAGGAGACGCTAATCGTAAAGCTGTCGGCTCAATTAAAACCTTAGTTTATAGTCCCTCAATCAGAAATAAAAAAGCCACTTTTGCACTAGTTTGTCAAACCCTAAAATGTAATTAAATGTGAATTGTGTTTTTACGATTTTTTATAATCTGTTATTTGTAAGATTTATTTGAGTTGTAGTTGTCAGTAAGGGTGTTTATATTCGAGCCGAGCCCGAGCGTGGCGCACTTGTGAGTTGTGTGTGTTCGACCTATGAAGCTCGAGCTTGAGCTTGAGCTTTTTTACTAAACCAGTTCCAAGTTGTGCTCGGTTTCGGTTCAAATCTTAACGAGTCTAGCTCAAGCAGCTCACTAGTAGTTTTGCTCATTTACACCCCTTAGTTGTAGCTGAAAAAGTGTTTTTGCGTTGTAAGCTAGTACTATCATTTTACTAATATTAGCCATGTGTACCCTACTGACTATCGATTATCGACAATATATGTTAAAATAACAACATAAGTGCTTGACGAGTGTTCTACTTTTACAGATCTTCCAATCATCAAGGATGTAATGGAGATTGCTAATGTGTTAAATAGCAAATGGAAGGTAAAACTTAAGAAACATATGCCATAATTTTGTCATTTATTTGCATGTATTCGTCCGTTGTTTCTATATTGTTGAACTTTCCCGTTCTTGTATATGCTTTACTGGTAAAGAATCATAAGATTTCAACACATTTGTTTTTCCTACTCTCGGTAAAGGTGATGTTTGACAAGTAGATATTAGACATTGATTTTTCTTTTTTCTTTTTGGCGTGAGTGTGGTTCAATCATACGATATTAAGAAGTCTGTGTTTTTTCCAACTCTGACCGTAACATTTAATATCCACTAATTTATTGCTGCTTTTATTGTTTTGGTGGCAGAGGCAAGAGGAGTTGATATACATAATTACCTACGACATTCTTTTTGGACAGGTACCGTAACTTTTTTGTTTAAATTAAAGAATATCTATAACTTTTCTTTTTCATTATTTCTCTAGCTTTTGCAGTCAATTCTCTAAACTGATTATCGTGATTTCAAAAACTTCTTCATAGGAAGGATCTCTAACAGGAGATGCAGAAAAGTATCTCATGCTCAGGAAAGATCCACTACAGTCTGCACTTGCAAAGATTTTAGTGAAAAAGGGAGTAAAACGGGTAGAAGATTTGATGGCTCAATATCAGATTTATGGTTTGTACTAATATTATATCGACATACTTTTAATGTTACTATGTTCATGATGTGAAACTAATGGTTTATGATTTATGTTGCAGATGTTAAGAAACCTCGTTATGTACGTGTTAACACTCTGAAATTGGATGTCGAAACTGCTGTTTCTGAACTAGGGAAAGATAACGAGGTAACAGATTCAACAAATTTATTTCATCGTTTTTTTAAATCTTTTTATTTATCTTTATTTGCTTACTTTATTGCTCATCATTTTTGCAGGTTCAGAAGGACGACATGATTCCCGATTTATTAGTGCTCCCACCTGGAACTGATCTGCATAATCATCATTTAATCGCAAATGGGAGTATATTTATGCAAGTAAGTTTCCACCATTTCTCATCGAGGTTTATATAATTATATATTTATTTCTACGATAAAATTAATATATGTATATATATGTCGTGTATTAGGGTAAGGCAAGCTCGATGGTAGCAGCTGCCCTTGGGCCTAAACCAGGATGGGAGGTGTGTTATTCTTGCGTTTTTTATTTTGTACTGAATAATGATTGTTAAAGATACTTCTCAAATTCTGAATAAACTGTAAATCTTTGACCCAACTTTTTGAAAAAGGTTATTGATGCATGTGCTGCACCTGGAAATAAAACTGTTCACGTTGCTGCTCTTATGAAAGGAGAGGGAAAAATTGTTGCTTGTGAACTTAACAAAGATAGAGTTAAACGACTGGAACAAACCACAAAGCTGGCGGGTGCTACTAGTATCCTTATTAAATTTATAGACAGTATTATTTCATTAGTTAGCCCTTAGCAGTCGTTATTATGCTTTTTGATAAACCTGACATGATATATAGACGTGGAAGTTTTGCATGGGAACTTCTTGAACTTGAATCCCGAAGATCAGCTGTATTCCAAGGTAATTACTGAAATCAGTATGACTTTCTCTTTTTGGCTTCAAGTTTTTCCTTGTTAATATACGCATCGATTATTGTTTTTGTTTTGTGCCCATAGGTTCGTGCTATACTGTTAGACCCTTCATGTTCTGGATCTGGGACCGTTGCTGATAGATTGGATTATCTGCTCCCATCTCATACCACAGGTAAATTTCTGATAATTATTTTTTTCTTTAGTAAAACGGTTTATGGGGTTTTATACATTTTGGATGACTTTTGACCCACCCGTTTGACCTGTTCATCTCGTTTTCAATATAACCAAATTTTCTTAGCTTATCCATTTCACAGTTACAGAAGGTTTAACCAAATCAACCAATTCATCCACAAATACCCTAAAAATACGATCTTAGTTCTAATCTAATTTATTTTCGGTTGCTAAAATTGGTGAGTTTCTACTCTCTTTTGATTGATCATTGTAGGGAAAAACGATGGTGATGATGACCGGCTCAGAAAACTTGCTGCTTTCCAGGAGAAGGCTCTAATTCACGCATTATCTTGTAAGTTAAAATTTTATAAACTCCAAAATAACATCGTTGAGTTTAATATATTTGCAATTTAAGATTTTCATTTGACTAATATTTCGTAATATTTTGATTATAATTTTTATTTTAGTTCCAGCGGTGGAGAGAGTAGTCTACAGCACATGTTCTGTTCACCAAATAGAGAACGAAGATGTTATCAAATCAGTCCTACCTCTTGCCGAATCACACGGTTTTCAACTTGCAACTCCATTTCCGCAATGGCCTCGTCGTGGTCTCCCTGTTGTTGAAGGATGTAAGTACACTTACTGTCTTACTCTTTGGTTAAAAATGGTCGGGGTAGGCAGGTGGGTTGGGTAACAGGTCAAAACGGGTTTTGGTCAAACATTTGAGAAGGTTTTATACATTATGAATACACTTTAAGCTACTTTCAACCCATTTGATGTTTTGTTACAATAAAGAGTATGCAAGATACTCGTTTAACACATTAATTTTCTTGTTTTTGTATTCAATTTTCAGCACAACATCTTCTCCGTACCGATCCCGTGGAAGATAAAGAAGGTTTCTTCATTGCATTATTCACAAGGAACACCACTCTTTTCCCTGAAAGTCCTCAGAAAGACGCTTCTTTGGGCAGTTTGAAACATGAAGATGTTAAGAGACATCAACCCCGGAAAAAGATTGTGAAATCTCTCCCATTTACCAGAATTTCCAGATTGTATCTACACAGAAACCTAATGATACGTAGAAGGTAATTCTCAAATGTTGTTTAGACACAATTTTGTAGCATTTTGCCATTTCTTCTTTTCCCGGTAAGGTCGGGAAAATGTTATCATGTTTTAGGATCGTTCATTGTTCTCTATATATTTTACGACATAACTTGGTATAAACATAAGATCTCTTTTATTCTTGCTTTATATTATTTTTTATTCGAGCAATATTAATTACGTATTAGTCTGCCGGAAAATAGACTTTTCCCATATGTTTGAAGTTTGTTATTTTTTGTGGGAAAATAAGATATAATGAGATGATATCATAGATCCAATAGAGGTCAAAATTGAAAACTTGCAGGAAAACAATCCGGTTTGAGAAATACGACCCATATCTTGTTAACTATCTAACAAACAACAACTGAAGATACTTGTGATGAACACGTACTTGCTCTTGAATTGATACACGGGTGTTTGTCGAAAGTTGGTGAAGGTACCCTTGCACCACATCGAAAGACATGGAGACTAAATGCTCCAAAGTCCAACCCAAACCTATGAAGCATCATAGTTCCCCAAACTAAGGTCTGCCAGACAAACCTTACCTCAAGGGACATGGCTTATCCATGGGAATTTGAGAGCTAATGCGCCCAAAATTAGTCATGGACTCAATGCGATGAAAATTTGTGTGGGTGGCGGATCGATGAGATATAGGAATGAATACGCAAGCCATGTTGAGAAACGTAATATACGTACCATCCATATAATTTGTTATCCGAGATGCCCTGTAACCTAGTTACATTCCATATAATCCATATAATTTGTTATCCAAGATGCCCTGTAACCTAGTTACATTCCACATAATTTGTTATCCGAGATGCCCTATAACCTAGTTATATTTTTTAAAGGGGTGGTATATATAATGTATGTTTGCAATACGCTTATTTAAATAATTATATGAAAAAAGAAAAAGTAATTAATTTATTTTTTTAAAAATAATAGGCCGGACATATATTTTACATAGACTTAAGTTGTGCTATTATAAATTGGAAAAAACGGATTTACAAGCTTGAGATCAAAAAAGATAATTAAAAAAATTTAAGACCAAATGGACTAATCATAACTCTTTATTTCAAAAACTCACCGTAATTATTTTTGTTTGAAAAATAATTATCTAAAAAATGGTAAATATATTAAGCAAATAAATTATACCATTAAATCGAGCATTTTTTTCTCTTTCTATATAGCACCCACTCGATATACTTTTGACGGAAAAAAATTCGGGTTTTTTTTATGGCTTTTAAAATTTTATATTACAAAATCACTGTCTTATCAAATGTGATTTCAGTAGTTTGATATGTTATTTTTTCGTTTTTCTTCTCGATTATAGTTGAATGTACGTAATATAGCAAATCTAAGTTTTGAAATTATGTGATATTGCGTTACGAATATCAACATTTGACTATAAACGAAAAACAAAAAGTCGTTAAAATTCGAACTTTTTTCCGGATTCGTATAGGTTATACATTGTTTAACTTGTTGTGTATTAAAATTTGAATTTATAGTTAAAATCATGTGTGTTATTAACTTACGAGTTTTTGATATTTTACATATATAATATCACATGTGATTTTAATATGATCACATATGATTTTAATATTATCATATTTTTTTGTCAAAAAACTCGTCAAAATTCGATTTGTTTCTAAGTTTAGATAGTTTATACATCTTATAGTAATTATCTATAATAAAATTTTACGTATTGATATAAATATTACATGTGATTTAAAAAAATAAAATTGATTTTTAATTTTAATTTTAACCATATCGTATAAAAAAATTATAGGTGTTTAATTGATATTTACATAAGTTCGTAAGTCGGTTACATAATCAAAACATACACCCGTTACACAAAGCTGCTAGGGTTTAAGCAGAGTTACATCCACATCTGTTTTCCTCGACCAAAAACCCTAATCAAGCTTTCAGGCAGCCATTTCTACTCTTATTGCCGCCATCTCTCTTGATTCAATAATCTTCATATCGGTAATGATTGTGCTCTGTTTTGCATTCTGATTTTGTATCCTAACTGCAATTAGTACTCATTGTTTTCCTGTTTTTCCAAGCAATAAGTGTGTGGAAATGTATCCAACTTAACATGTATCTATTGTATGTATCTAACTTTCAAATATTTCTATACTGTATGTAACTGACCAATTAAAACGCGTCTATTGTATGTATCTAACTTAAAACCAACATTTCTATGATTAGTTACTGTTACACGTCTATTGTGTGCATCTTAAAAATTATAATATATCCGACATCCATATAAGTTGCCACGTGTGTCGCATAGTTTGTTTACAAGTTTTTAATTGGTTGGATATATACAATAACGATTTTTTAAAGCGTCTTTAAGTGAGCTAATTTGATATCAAGTTTTAAGTTGTTAATGTTAATTTATGTTATAAATTGTTAAAGATAATGGTGGGACCAGTTTACAAAAAAATGGAACCAGCTACGGGTGCTAATAATGAAGAAGAGTTTGTTAATATCGAAGATATTAGTGATAACGAGGAAGAAGAACAGAATTGGGATGAGTGGACTGCTGATGCAGAAGACGAGAAAATTAATGCCCTGGAATTGATTTGTTTGTTCTGTGATTCGAAATACGATTCCAGTAATTCGCTCTTTGAACATTGTCGTTCTATCCATAGTTTTGATTTTAAAAGCTTTAGGACAACGATGAATTTGGATTTCTATGGTTGTTTTAAGTTCATCAACTATGTTAGATCGCAGGTAAACGAATCACTGTTTTTTCTAAAATGCTAAAAGAAAAAAAGTCCGTATGTTTTATTCGTTTATTGTTTTTTGCCAGGTGGCACAGAACCGTTCTTGGAACCTACAAGATCATTTAATTGGTAGCGGTAATCTTCCATGGGACAATGATATGTACCTTAAACCATTTATGGAAGACGATAATCTCTTGTATAGTTTTGATGAAGATGAAGATGATGATATGAATCTAGACAATTTTGAAAATATGTCGATTGATGACGAAACTGATTTGGAAGCTTATGCTACTAATTTTGAGCTTCTTAAATCCTGTAAAGAGAATTCAGTGGAAGAAGTTGCTTCTAGTTCTGCAAACAATGGAGCGAGTTCAGATGTTAAAAAATCGAAGAATTTTTCAGTGAATGGTGTTGACCGAGAAATAATGATTGTGAACAAGGACTATTTTGGCTCGTATAGTTCATTTGGTATCCACAAAGAAATGATCAGTGATAAGGTAGAAGTTACTTCTTTTAATTATTCGTGCTTTTATATAACTTGATGAATAAATAGATTGTTGTTTCTTTTTAAAATTAAGAGATATAATGTTGTGTTATACAGGTAAGAACGGATGCGTATAGACAAGCGATTGTAAACAATCCTTCTCTTTTAAAGGGTGCGGTTGTTTTGGATGTTGGTTGTGGTACAGGGATATTAAGGTATAAATATATATATTTTTTTCCTTTTATTATTTTACTTTTTCTTCCGTTCGACGACTTATTTTTATTCTAATTTTTATATTCATTAGTCTGTTTGCAGCTCAAGCAGGGGCCTCGACCGTGAATGCAGTTGAAGCAAGTGATAAGATGGCCTCAGTAGCCTCTCAGGTAATTCATTAGTTTTATTGACGTGTGGCAATTTTGACCTGTTTATATGTATAAATATGTCTATTTCGGTTATGTTCTCTAACTGAAAAGCGAGTTAAATAAAATAAAACTGATTATAAGGAAATAGGTTTAAACCCGATCTTAAGGATTTTTTTTGTTTATCTGCAGATTGCGAAAGACAATGGTCTTTTGTGGAATCAAGCTCCAAATCATGGAAAGGGAGTAGTTAAAGTTTTCAATAGCATGGTAGAAGATCTTATAAAATCTGGTCAAATTGAACCTAAAAGTGTCGATGTTTTAGTGAGTGAGTGGATGGGTTATTGCCTACTTTATGAGTCAATGCTTAGTTCAGTGCTTGTTGCGCGAGATCATTGGTTAAAGCCCGGAGGTGCAATGCTTCCCGATACAGCTACCATGGTTTGTAACTCTGTAACTCTAGACTTCTAATCTCGTTGAATATTTATTTGATTAAAAGATTTTTTATGTACGTTTTCATATATATTTTTTAGTTTGTTGCCGGATTTGGAAAAGGTGCTACCAGTATCCCATTTTGGGAAAATGTGTATGGCTTCAACATGTCTTCTATTGGTAAGGAACTGGTTGGAGATGCTGCTCATATTCCTATTGTCGATGTTGTGGATGGAAATAATCTGGTGACAAATACTACTCTTCTTAAGGTTAGTTAAATTTGTTTTCGTTTTTGTTGATTTTATTACTAATAATATTGGAAAATATGTTTTTTTTTTTTTTTTTAAATTTGTTAGAACACATTTAAACCCATTTAAACCCCATATATGAATGGGTCGGGTTGGGTTATGCTTTATTAACGGGTCAAAATTGGTGAAACAGATTGAAAGTTACTCAAAGTGTATTTTATGCATTAAACATCTTAAATCAGTTTACGCAAAAAACTAGATTAAAACGTGTATTTTGGCCAACCCGATCCAACCTGTACCAAAATAACACGTTTGGATCCAAACATGTATAATTAAATTATAGGAACATATGTTTTTGTTGAAAGATTGGTTTTTATGTTTACAAATTATTTTAATGTTACACTTTTAGTATAATAAAAATCAATTATATTAATCAGATTTCTGTTATTCGTTTGGTACTAGGCGTTTGATTTGATGACAATGAAACATGACGAAGTTGATTTCACCGCATCTGTTCATCTAGAACAAAAGTTATCACCTTCAGCAGCGGTAGAATCAACCATAACCAAGTGTTATGGAGTAGTCGTATGGTTCGAGACCGCATTTTCAAGCAGGTTTTGCAAAGAAACCCCTACCGTTCTGTCAACATCACCTTATACACCTCCAACACATTGGTCGCAAACATTGCTCACTTTTTCTGAACCAATTTCCATCTCCTCCAAAATATCGACCAACCAGAGTTCCTCAATGGTTGGCAGTGACGTCAACCCAGCGGTCAAAATAGATTCACGCATAAGTATAGCACGTGGTGTTGAACATCGTAGCATTGACATATCACTTGAAGTAACCGCTATTGGTTTTGATGGGCAAAAACAAAAATGGCCGATCCAAATGTTTAATATGCGGTAGATTGTTTTCGAGAAATCGTGAATGTTTGTGATTTTGATTCTGTTGTGAAGACGAATGTTGTTTTTTAGATGATACTTTTGACAGAAATGCTACTCTTATTGCTATACAATGGTCACAATCTTGATTGAGTATTCTTATAATATCATGATAACAATAATTGTTTTAACATACCAAAAAATATATATATATTTTTTTTCAATTGATGAATGTTCATTTTATAAACAATATTTGGCTTAAAAAGTAATTTTCTAATTTTTAAATACTGACTTTTCAATATTAAAATTTTTAATTTTGATTCTATAAAGCAAAAGGAGAAATGGTTAGTTCAATATTTGAAATTGAATAGTCTACAAGATCAAACGTGCTTTTGACTACTTGACTTTGTTTTTACCTAAACATCTTGGTGGCGACAAGAGAAAGGGTTTGAAAACGTTCATATGGATATTCCGCGTACAATTGAGTAAAAAAAACTTGTTCTCTCCGGATAACCTGAACATAAAAACTCAATCTGTTTACCCCCTATTATTTAGATATTTAGCTTAACGATATCTATAATCTTAAAGGTCTGCATTTAGTATAGTCACTCAATCGTATTAAAAAGTGATGTCATGTAACTTATAACACTCCGTCAAAGGAGATGTGTTGTGACAACATCTTGGTGATGGCAAGAGAAAGGGTTCAGAAACAGTCACTGGGATATTTCACGAACATCTGAGTCAAAATGACTCGTCCTTCCCGGATAACGTACATCGGAAAAACCCACTCTGTTTACACGTTTTTACCTGATATTTAGCTTAATGTTATCTATATTCTCAAGTGTATGCATTTAGTATAGTCACTTCATCGTATCAAAAAGTGATGTCATGAGACTTATAACGCCTCCATCAAAGATTCAAAGGAGATGTGTTGTGACGACGATTTGGCTGGTAGCATAGAGAGGGCAAGTGGGAAACGCAATCATCTTTTGTTTCTTAACTTTGTCATTCTCTCCCTCTTTTTGTCAATTTCATCCATTGGTCATTCACTTTTTGCGTGAATCGTCTATTCATAATCTTACATCTAAAGTTTGGAGACAAAAGACAAACTACAAGGATGGATGGTGTAACTAATTCTTCAAAACGACAATTAATGCAGAAACTTAAAACTAACCAAAGCAACATGTATAATTTATCGTAATTAAATTAAATAAATTGTCTCTATTGTTTATTCTAGATTACGAATTTCGTTAAGAAATTTACAATTTACAACACTCGTCCACTTACGAAAACTATATGTTTTTACTCCATAAAATTGATATCCACAATTAGTTTTCTTAAAGGGACGAGTCGTGTTGTATTTGGGGATTTCGATAACGGATTCTGAGAGTTGTGATTTCACTTTCAGATAAAAGTATTTCGATGGTACTATAAAAATCCTTAATCGAATAAAACTCAGAAATTGTTGAACGATAAATATGGTGGTTTTTTGTATGTCTTTGAATTCTATCCTTGGACCCCGTCAGGGGTTGCCACCCCGCTAACGGGCCCCGAATCCCCTTCGTTTAGGGGCTTCGCCCTAAACAATGAAGATAAGTTCGAACAAGTGTGCACTCAACACTTTTTCAAACTTATTCGATATTTATCAAAATTATATTGGTTAAACAAATTAATCCCATTACATTTAAATCACACGTGACATAAATCATTTAAAGTAAATTATTGAGATGGTTTAAGAAACAATCAAATTCATTTCTAAATGTGAGTTCATCATAAAAGAAGAAGAAAATCTGCATGACTAGTTAGTTATTAGATGGTATAGTGTCTTACTCATAATATGTTGACTTTGTCAAAGAAGCTTCACTTGGAACAATTCCTCAGTCCTCACCCCCATAAATTGACTAGAGAAAAGTCTTTTAACTAGATATAATTTTTCCACAATCCATTTATATTTAAATGACCTATGCATGTCAACCTTTTTCCATCAAAATATTGTTCATTGTTAAACTTAAAAAATGGAAAAAATGGAGAAATTTCTTTATGATGCATCATTAGAAGGAAACACAACAATCTTACTAATGTTACTTCAACAAGATCCATTAATTCTTGACAAAGTTACACTAAACCGTAACGATGACATGCCTTTACATGTTGCGTCGATGCTTGGACATGTTGATTTTGTCAAGGAGATCATAACCCGAAAGCCACACTTTTGTATGGAGTGTGATTCACAAAAAAGGTTGCCTATTCACTTAGCTTCGTCGAAAGGGCATGTGGAAGTAGTTAGAGAGTTGGTATTGGCTAACCCTGAGATGTGTAGTATGCGTGATCGTGATGGGAGAAACCCTATTCATCTTGCGGCAATTAATGGACGGTGTGAGGTTGTGAAAGAGATGCTAAAAGCTCAACCTCATGCGGCTAGAGTCATGGTGCAACAAGAGACGATATTGCACTTGTGTGTGAAATATAACCAACTTGAGGTTTTGAAGTTGTTAATAGAGAGTATGGGTGATTATGAGTTTGTTAATACGAAGGATTCTGATGGGAACACTATACTACATCTAGCTGTTGCTGACAAACAAGTCGAGGTAAATGTTTTTAAATTGTGTTAATTAGCAAAATATGTCTATGTATTGTTACTGATTGACCTTTTTCTGAATATTTCTAGACAATAAACTTCTTGCTACTCGATACGAAGATAGAAGTGAATGCGTTAAACACAAATGAGGAAACATCGTTGGATATATTGGCTCAAGGTCCACGAGATGTGAAAGATAAACAAATTATGCAGTCCCTAACAAGGGCAGGAGGAATTGAGTCGAAAAAAGAAAGTTTGTTCGGACAAATTCCTCATAATTCTAAAAGCAAAATGTCATTAGGCAATTCAAAGTATTATCAAAAATTAAACCCGAAAGGAGACTTGAAGAACAACGACGACTGGTTAGACAAGAAGCGAAATACTTTGATGGTTGTTGCATCTTTAATAGCAACCATGGCATTTCAAGCGGGTACTAATCCTCCGAGTGGTGTTTGGCAAGAAAACTCAACTACTAATCCACCTGAATATCGTGCTGGATATGCTGTCATGGTATTCAATCATCCGAACTTATACCATGTTTTTCTTGTTTGTAACACGGTGGGATTTGTAGCAACACTTAGCATTATCTTGTTGCTTATTAGTGGATTACCCTTTTTGAGACATCGCGTTTTCTTGTGGATTTTGATGGTTATTATGTGGATCGCTACTGCATCAATGTCACTCACTTATTTGGTTTCCATATTGGTTTTGACACCAAAACCCGAATCAGACACATTCAAGCGTGTTGTATTTGGTATAGTGATAGTTTGGATAGCGTTGATGACGGTTCTAGTTGCAGGACACACCATTCGACTACTGGAGATATTCAAGAAAAAGCCGTTCTCTAAGAAGAAGGCCATCTTGGGTCCGATATATAGCGTAAACCATGCTGAAATTTAACTTGTAAAACATTTAGAAATTGGAGAATATTGTACTTTTGTATTGCATTTATTTTAGAGGTATTTAGGGTAAAATATAATTCTTTTCCTTGTAAAATTACATGGCTTGTTTTTTAAATGAATCTTGGTGTCTATTGCATAATAAATGAAAATCGAAAGCAAAATTATTTATCATGGTATCAAAGACGTAAATATGCATGTGTTGTCAAACATCACGATCTAGATACAATGGTGAGTGTACTCACTACCCTAGTGTTATTGAAGGGACACATCTAAGATTGTTTATTGGTTTATAGCCGGCAAATTGAACCAGAACTAAAACCTTAAAAATAGAATATTTAAAATCACAAATATTTATCCTTATTTTTTTTTCTTCATTTTTAATTCTAGGGGTGAGCAAAAACTGATCCGAAAACCCAAAACCCGAAAAAATCGATAAAATTCGAACCATAAAACCGGACCGAATACAAAAACCGATGGTTTGGGTTTCGATTTTTGAGAAACCGAAAAAAACGGTTTGGTTTGGGTCGGAGGGTAAAACCAAACCGAACCATTATATGTATGTCAATTTTAATATGTTCACCTTTAGTAGATATTTTAAGTTTTTTTTTTTTTTTTTGTCTAAAATTTTAAATTATTCTAATTAATTACTACCTAAACACACACACTCTCGATGCTAATAGTGAAGACTCAATTTTTTTTTTCTATATTGTCAATCTCATATTTATCAATATGTAATCTTTTGGTGCCATGTAGGCCACAATACTCAGCAACATATAGGTTTATTTATTCGATTTTGATTTTTTTTTTGTTGCCATATAGGCTATAGTTTACTAAGCCACATATAGGTTTTTTTTTCTTTCTTAATTTTGTGTTTAAAGTTTTCTGATTCATATCATTATGTTCTAGTAATATGCACAACTTCATGTTATAAGTTGTGACTGCTCCGCCAATTACTGCGTAACATAAGCTTCCGTTTGAGATTTATTTCACAAGTTTTCTTTGACAGATCTATTAATTTGCCCATTTCAAAAAACCGAAATAAATAAACAAACCGAACCGAAAAAAACCGAAACCGAGTGGAACCGAACCAATGTAGAAACCGAACCAAACGGTTTAAAACTTTCAGGAATCGAAATTTCAATTTGTGTTTGTTTTGAGGTCGGAACCGACCCAAACCGACATATGCTCACCCCTATTTAATTCTAAAGAATGGTTTATAGCTTTTGTTGTGTAAATGTTCCGCATGTTCTTTCAACAAACTTAAATACAATTAAAATTAATATTTGAGTTTGGCATTGGTGTTTAAATAAAATTTAATATCCGAGAATTAGCTACTTTCAATATGTTAGAACTCAAGGTTGTCTCTCAGTAATGAGAGGCTCCAAGCAAAACTTGTCTAAATAATAAAAATGAGCTCCTAGAAATAGAAAATTTGTGTAGACGATATGATAAGTACTAATTACTTCAAATGCAATTTTCTTTCTTTCATTTTTGATACAAACTTCTCAATCTAATAGTTCTATTCATCCTCGAGATCATTTGCAATTGACACTACCTATAATTCATTAAATTATATATATGTAGAAAAAATTTGAGGCCCCCGGAAAATTGGAGGCTCTGGCGGTGGCCCTCCTCGTCCACCCTTGAAGATGAGCATATAAGAAGTTAGGATCGGATTATCTTGAATAAATTCTTAAATCATGTAAATACGCATTTAAAATATATTTTTTTGACCAACAGGGTATCACAAAATCTTGTTTGAGATGATTTAAAAACTACAAGATAAAGAAAATTCAAGCTAGTCTCGACACATAGTATTTGTGGGTTTTCTTATGGAAGAAATCAGATTAAAATATGTTATTAACATCACCGACAGTTATGATCGACGGTTATTAACAATTAATCAATAAACTGTCAATGAATAGAACACTCTCTATAAATGGCGAGTTACAAGAAATAGTTTACATGTATCAGCCTCATGGATATCGGGATTCCAGTTTTCCAATCTCGTTTGTCGGCTTCAGTTTTCCTTATATAGTCTTAAACATGCCCCTAAGGCGTGGATCAACGATTTGCAAACTTTTGTTTGCAAACATATCTTCCTGCAAAGTCGTTCGAATTCTTCACTATTTGTATATCATCGTGGAATATCTATTTGCGTATCTTCTTTTATGTGTTTGATATATTATTCTTACATCTCTATCTTTGAGTAACGAGTTCTCCATGACTGACTTGAGAATCAACTATTTCTTGGGAATCTCCACCACACGCACTACGACATGTTTCTTTTTCTCGGTAGAAGTATGCAACTAATGTCCTTGAGCGAACTTACATGCTTAAATGCAATCGATGTCCAACTCGAGCTGAAACACAAACCAAATTGGATGTTTCAGGTACCCCAATATTTGTTCCTATATTTAATCGGAACTTTGCGGGAGCTGTGCAGTACCTTATGTTCACTCGGTCTGATATCATTAAAGTGGTACAACACATAAGTTTATTTATGCATGATCCCTCTTGAACCTCATCAGAATGTGCTCAACGCATTCTTTGTTACATTCGTGGTATATTACATCACGGGCTCAAGATTAATGCATATACCACATATGTTCTTATTGCCTATTATGTGCTGGTTGGGGTAGATGTCGGACTTCTAAATGATCGAATTTCGGATACCGTGTTTTCTTGATGTCCTGGTCTTCTAAGCGTCAAAATGTCGTTTCCTGATCTTGCTAGTGCTGAGGCTGAATATCGTAGAGTTGCGAATGTAGTAGCTAGCCGAGACATGTTGGCTTTGCAAGCTTCGTATTTTCCCTTCCAAGACTGCCATTGCCTACCGCGACAACATTAACTTCCTTTACATGATAACGAACCACAGTTCGGCACGGATGAACCAAAGCATATATAGATTGCTATTCATTTTGTTCGTTATAAAGGTGGCTCTTGGTTAGGTTCAAGTTCTACACCTCCTTCTTGTTTCAAGTATGATAATATTTTCACTAGGATACTACCCTCCATACTATTTTTATATTTAAATTCATTTTGAACATTACATTTTTTCTCTGGATCAAACTATGGGATGATAATATTTATGTATCTATAATGTGTATGTATGTAGTCTATTAGCTACCCTAAATTGTATCGGGTCTATCGGCCCATAAAAGTCCCATTTATAGTTATATATTTGTGGTTTATGATTAATATTAGTGAGAGATACGCATTGAACCATAGTCTCGTCCATGATATATTTTATTTATTTAGAAATGCAAGTTTACGTTCACACAATTTTCACACATATATACATACATTTCTAGATACTTATTTTTATGTTGAAGCGTATATCCCGCCACTTAAAAATCGAGGGAAAGTGGGAAAACTTGATAAAATGAGATGATCAAAAAGTACGGGTTCATCATCTTGACATAAATGAGATTATGGGTATCTGCAACCATATGACAAGAATACATAGGGATTGTTGGTAACGATAAGTAGGGGTTTTGTAATTCCGTAGTGAAGCACGATATTTATTACCAATTGTTTGTAACAAATTGCGAAAATATAAAATATTGATTTTAGTATTTTCTCGCAATGATAAAATTATAAAATATATTATTGGTTACACTTGTAAATTAGTGATTCATAGAATAAGAAGTGTTACTAGTTATATTTCATCAATTATTAATCAACTCTATTTTATTGACTTGTTCAACTAAGAATAATTTTTTAAAAAGCCATCTCCTCCACATAACGACTCCTCCACATAACGACTTGATTGAAGTCTTCATGAACTACAAGTCTACAAGCATGATTTAAGCCAATCAAACTTTTTCTATATATGATCTACTTTGTGTTTTGTATTTTCAAGAAACATGGAGAGGATGGAGAGACTTCTTTACGAATCATCCGTTGACGGAAATATTACCGTCTTGCAAATGTTGCTTCAAGAAGATCCACTAATTCTTGATAGACTTACTCTAAACCAACATGGTGACACGCCCCTACATGTTTCATCGATGCTTGGACATATTGATTTTGTCAAGGAGATCTTAACCCGGAAACCCTATCTAGCCACCGAGTGTGATTCAAACAAACACTTGCCTCTTCATTTAGCATCTGCAAAAGGCCATGTGGAACTAGTTAGAGCTTTGGTATCGGCTAACCCAGAGACATGCCTTGCTCGTGATCGTGATGGGAGAAACCCTATTCATCTTGCAGCGATTCAAGGACGTTGTGAAGTTGTGAAAGAACTAGTGCAAGCTCAACCGCATGCAGCTAGAGCGATGGTGCAGCAAGAGACCATCTTGCACATGTGTGTGAAATATAACCAACTTGAGGTTTTGAAGTTGTTAATAGAGAGTATGGGTGATTATGAGTTTGTTAACACTAAGGATGCCGATGGTAATTCTATCCTACACCTAGCTGTGGCTGACAAACAACTTGAGGTATTTATCCTAGACTTTTCATTAATTTTCTAAGGCTAATAGCCTAATATCATACAATAGTAATGTTTGGTGGTATGTTTTGATAATTATACTTAACGATATCCTAATCCGGGACAAAAATGTTTTTAGTTGACGGTATGTGAATGACCAATTGACCTAAAATTTATGGATGCAAGTACCGTAAAGAACAAAAGTGTGAATAAATATGCGGGTTGATATAATATCTTCATTTCTAAATAAAATGTCCTAATTTGGGTGACTAATACAATTTTAAATTAGACCAATTTGATAATAGGATCACAACCAATCTTGCTGTGGAATTTTTCCTAAAGGTGCTTATCATCATAATATCAAAATAGTCAACTATTTAGTTTATATATTTACCAAATAACTCATTCCAAATAAATTAATCACCTTCATTAGGTTGTCATATACTCTTATTTAGCTATAGATGTTCTCTTTCCACTAATTTCTTATGAAAAAAGAATGTTATTGAATTGTGTTTCCAAGATTTCTTCATTAATCATGACTAATTTATCTTATTTTGAACATTTGTTAGACAATAAACTTCTTGCTACTCGACACAACAATAGATGTGAATGCCACAAACGCAAATGGGGATGCATCTATGGATGTATTGGCGCATGTTCCACGGGATTTAAAATATCAACAAATCATGCGTTCCCTAACACGAGCTGGAGCAGTTGAGGCGAAACCACAAGGTTCATTTGGATCAATTCCTAAAAATTCAAGAAACACATTGCGGTCAGATAGATTAGAATATCTTTACAAACAGCCTGGTTCTTCTCACTTAAAAGAACATTATGAAGACTGGCTAGACAGGAAGCGAAACTCTTTGATGGTTGTGGCATCTTTGATAGCAACCATGGCCTTTCAAGCCGGTATTAATCCACCAAGTGGTGTATGGCAAGATGACTTAAGCACTGATCCACTTCGTAAGGCTGGATACGCTATCATGGTATCCAATCATCCGGATTTGTACCACATCTTTCTGATATGCAACACGGTTGGTTTTGTTTCAACTCTTAGCATAATCGTGTTGCTCATAAGTGGATTGCCCTTTTTGAAGCATCGTTTTTTCTTGTGGATTCTGATGGTTATTATGTGGATTGCTACGACTTCTATGTCTCTCACTTATTTGGTTTCTATATGGGTTTTAACACCAACATCCAAAGCAGAGTCCATTAGGCATGTTGTAATAGGTATTGTGTTGGTTTGGATAGGGTTGATGACTCTTTTACTTGTTGGACACACTATTCGGCTAATTGCAATCACTTTGAGAGGGGTACGAAAGCTACTATTTCCTAGAAAGCGAATGATCTTAGTTCCGAATGTCATCAACCATGCTGGCATGTAACACTTTAAAATCTGGACAATCTCAAAGGTGTACATATATATTATTGAGTCCGAGTTGAATAATATGTTGAGTGAGTTTAAAGTAAAAGGTATTATATTATGTTGTATCATATATATTCCTATATGTTGTAAAGATATACTATTTTTATAAAAACCTTGGGGAGTTTGACTTGGCTACAATTACATGTTAAAATATCAACTTTGATAGACGTAATTTTATGACATCTAGATTAACAGATGTAGTTTTTAAATGTATTGCCTTTGTATGTGACAACCGCAAATTTCGTAACACTTTTGCGTTTTATCATCTACCGTTATTTTTATTTATTTTATTTTGACCCTATTATTATTGGTATTTATTTTGTTTCACGCGATATTGGTTTAGTCGGGATTTAAATGATTGTTTTGTCCTTCGTGACGTAAACGTTATAGTACCTAAGTGCCTAGCAATTTTAAGTATTCTCGTAGGTTAATATTGGTATTTTAAAGCCTTCGTCTTTTCGAGAAAATTAACGTTTAAAATGTTATAAAATCTACCCTCAAACAAAAAATCTTTTACAAGGTTAGTCCTTTAACGGAATCTGACGAAAACTATTACAATTTCAGTCCTTTAACGGACAAAAGCAACCTGGCTGAAAAAGCCATAGAATGCTACATCATTCGTGAGAATGCGTCGCATTCTGTGCCAGCACAGACCAAGACAAAAACGTTGTTGTTGCTTTATTGGAACCCCAACTCACATGCTACCATGTGATTTCTAACCCAGAACTTGCTCTAATTGGTATGGATGAGTAAATTGTGGATCCTTGACCAATTCAACTCATCTCTCATTCCAATTTTGATCCTTAAACCAATTTCAACCCATTTGGCCAAACTTTGTGTCTCTCTCTAGAACTCAAACTCTCTCTAATTCCTTTCAATTCCGGAAAATTTTAGAGAGGCAAATCACTTTCAAGAGTGATATTTGAGTAGAGAAAGACCATTACAAGACTTCATTTGGATTCATACATCTTCCGGTAAGTGATTTTCACCAAGAACTCACCTTTGACTTTTTCTAACTCCTTATTTGACACTAAGATCATACTAACATTTCTCTTGTGTTCTTGCCCTAATTCAAGGTTCATTTCCACCTTATTCTTGAGTTGGAGGAATTTCCACCTTTAAGAAATCGGTAAGTAAGAACCTTTGTGAATACTTCCTTCCATTATTTTTCTTCTTAAGAATCCATTCTAACATTTTACTATATTGTTGTTTGGAGCTCTCTTTCACCACATTTACCTTGGAAAACTCTTCCGGCTTGTTCTTGGATATTAGGAGTTTCCTTTTTGGTGAAATCGTGTGACATTCGCGAATTTCTAGGTATATTTCTATCGTCACGTATTCGTTTTATTTATTTATGTTTATGTTTTGACCCTATTGTATTTTCTTTTATGTTTTATCGTATTCGTATTTTATGAGTATCGTATTCGTATTTCCCGTATTTATTAAGTATCGTATTTGTATTTTATGTAATTCGGATCTTTATGTCGGGAGCGTATAGTCTTAAGTGCCTTTAGTATAAGTCTAGTATGCTCTTATGATAAGTTTAGGGGAATTATGCCTTAATTATACGATTAAGATTAACGTTTAAAAAGTATTTCATTTTTAGTCTTTTCGGAAATTTTATTACAAAACTAGTCCTATGGGAGAAATTCTATTACAATTTTAGTCCTTTTCAGATTTTTATTACAAAAATCGGCCTCCACCTAATTTTGTCTTATCTATACCAACCTTTTTGTCTCTTTCTATCATCATCACCTACACTCTCTCTCTCTCTCTAGAATTCACCATAAACCCTCCTCTTTCTCTCTTCATTTTCCGGCGATCCAACCGTCGAATTCCAAATCCGAGACCAGATTATTGTTCACCATTATCACCTCTACCTATCCTCCAAATTTCATTACGATCAGGTAAGTATTTCTCGATTTTAGTTTTAAACTTTGTTATTTTGATTCAATCACGTAAATCCCACTTTTCACCGTCAAAACTTAGATTTTACTTAAGATTATTGTTCCTAAACATATTCTGGTCATAGGTTTTCATTATTGGATCATTTAGACATCTAGAACACTCAGAAATCGATTTCCAAATGTTATTTTTCGTAAAAACTCAGTTACGGCACGTAACTGTGTTACGGGCACGTAACTGAGCACGTAACACTTCAAATTCACGTAATAACCCTATTTCGCACGTAACTGAGCTGGTTGATCACGTAAGTAGTGACTTACGTGACTTACATGTCACGTAATAGCTTGGTCTTCACGTAATTATGTATCCCGTAACTCCCATGCACGTAACTTGTTTGTATATCACGTAACAATCACCCTTAAGTCACGTAATTCCTTGTTGATACCGTAATTGTTTGTGATTCACGTAAGTCCTCCTCATGCACGTAATTATGGTTCCAAATCACGTAACTTACCTCTACAACACGTAAATCCTTGAGAGTCACGTAACCATTCACGTATTTAACTTGTATGTCACGTAAGTGACTTGTGGATCACGTAACAAGTCTATGTATCACGTAATTCACTCTTAATCCCGTAACTCTTGTTTGATCACGTAATACCTTCACAAACACGTAACTCTTGCACGTAATAAGCTTCCTTGGCACGTAAGTAAGCCCCTTATGCACGTATTTGACTTATTGCTCACGTAATTCTCTTGCAAGTCACGTAACAAATCCTCTTGATCACGTAATAGCTTGTTTGTCAAGTAACTATACCCGTAACTCTTGTATAACACGTAACTTGATACTTACGTGACTTGTAGTGCACGTAAGTATGAGGATCACATATCTAGTCTGATGACTTTCCGAAACGTTTGTAATCCGTTATATCGATATTCCTATTGGTCTTTTTAAAACCCGTATAAAACGTTAATCGTTAAGGCATACCCTACTAGACTTAGAGATACTTAGACATGTTTATTTACGTGATGTTTAGGGCACTTAGACGTGGAAGCTTGACTGTATTGATTATTTCCCCGACATATCGAGATTTGGATTGCTTTGCTATACAGTGAGTTATTCGTTGCCCTTTTTACCTTTTTATACTTTTTGGGCATGATTAGCGTTATAAATAAATGTATTTTTATGGTATAGTATGTATTATGAGTATGTATTATGGTATGTATTGTGGATATGATGCTTTAGATGGTCTTACCCAAACTTGTTCCGCCTTTGTGGTAGAACAAGGCCCCGTATACACACCTGTTAGCTTTTAGCCGCCGGTTCGTATATATAGCGCTATATGGGTCTAACAAACCCTCATTTCTAACACGATGGATGATGGATGCGCCCTGTCCGTGTTAGTAATGTTATGACCGATATTTTTCGAGGACAACCTAGCTTAAGACACTAGGTGGGGTTAGTTGCCAGTATTGTTAAGGTTCAGGTGTATCGTATGTTCCTAAAGCTGTTATCTATCCAGTATGTATTATATGATATGATTATGTTATTTTACGGTATATGTATGAGTATTTTATCAAAAGATTTTGTATACTTCACGTATATTTTGAAACCTCATTTTCAAATGACTTATCTTCAAATCATAACTCTTTTGGGTCAAAACATATTAAAACTTTTATACTATTATGTTTTTATTAACTATTGCGAATAATTCACCAACTTTATGTTGACGTCGTATTTTAACGCTTTTCAGGGATTTGAGGTTACTTTATGATTGCTATGCTTTGACTGGCTACGTGGATCTTTTGCATGGAGTTTATTTTGCTTTATTGAATTCCTTAGTATCCCAAACTCTGTAGCCATATTTTGTTATTATTCGGATGACTGTAATAACGTATTTTACTTCAAACTCTTTTATCTATGTTGATTATGTATGGATTACTTATGTTTGATGTAACCTTTGAATCTCTGATACCGTATACACTGTATACCTCGGTTCCGCCATTTTTGCGGGGTGTGACAAATCGGTAAGAAAACTTCTTATAAGCGTTTTCTATAATCTTTCCCTTTAAAAGTCCATATTCTAACGTTTTCATCTTTCTCTTCATGTTTGGAGCTTGTCATCCTCCGTTTTCGCTTTGAAGACTTTTCCGGCAAGAACCTTGAGTTTTCTTTGCCATTTCAAAGACTTTCCGATAAAATTACATTTTTACCCTTCCTTACTCTTTTCCTTTTTTTATTCATTTTGTCACCTAAAATCTATCATAAAAACTTATAAAAGAGTTAAAATGATTATTATGGCTAAAAACATAAAAGTCATTATAAAACTTAATAACCTTGCCATGTTAATAGGTTATTAGAAAACTTAACCAAAAACGTTATGTTTAACTTATATAAAACCGGATAATGACATATAGGTTTATTAGTAAATTCTCTATCGAAAATGTTCCAACACCTTTCTTGAAATATTAGTGGACTCGTAAAATCTAAGTATTTATATCTAATTTATATTATAAACAAACTTAACGAAAAATAACTAAAATCTTGTAAAATCGTGTTAAATAAGTATATGTATGAATGTATATATTTTATATAAGTTACTTATGAGTTATTTGACTAAATGACTCTAAATAACAATCTATAACTATTCACTTAAAACTCGAACTAACTAACCGGCACTAAAACGATCTAAGCGATTTTTTTCAAAAAATGAAAATTTGACATTCTGACCCTTGAATGCGCCGCATAGGGACCTCTATGCGCCGCATTCTAGGTGGTTTCAGCAACCGTTTCGTCGTTATGCGTATTTTAACGATTTTAAGCATACGTAAACCTATTTTTAGTATACGTAAAGTATTATACACTGATAAACATATGTTTTGCACTCAAAACATAAACGCAATCTTAAACAACATATTATTTACTATCACATATTTTAAAACGTTCTTTTATCGTTAAATCGGTTATTTCTCCGAAAACGAACGAATCTTTGATTTTAAACCTAATCTTTTTAAACAAACTTTTATAAAACTGATTCAAGTTATATTTTACTCAAATATTCAAATTATATCTTTAAAAATATTCAAATTGGTCAAAGGTTGACTTTCGTTGACTTTGATTTCCTTTCAAAACGGTTGACTTTCGTTGACTTTGACCAAGTCAACTATCTTTGATATTGACTTTGACTTTAGTTGACTTAAATAAGGTTGACTTTGACCAAGGTTGACTTTGACTTTGGTTGACTTTGACTAAATCTAATACTTCTTTCAATCGATATTCCTGGTAGTCACTTTAGGCTCGGAATATCATTCCTATCTAATCGTATTTATAAACCTAAACGATCAATATTTCTAGAATTCATTCTCGACTCGAAATATCAAATGTCTTTTATTCGTCATTTCGACACGACTTACCGCTTTTGGATTCGACGACTTTAACTCTATATATATTTTATTCGTCCGAACCTTTCTAAACTTTATTTCATATTATAATACAACGTTAATCATTTAAGGCTAAACCTACTACTTATTAGAGATACTTAGACTTTTATATCTTTATGATAGGGCACTTAGGCGGTGGAGTATTATTCTCCAGTTTGTGTCTACCCGACATACTTATCGTTGATTCGTGAGTTATTCGATGCCCTTTTACTGCTTTATAAATTTTACTTCAGACATGATTAGCGTTAACTAAATCTTGATTATGCATGTTTAGATTATGATGCCTTTAGATTTAGTGTTCCTCACTCATACGGCCTTGGTGGTAGTATAAGGCCCTCGATTAAACACCTGTTAACTCTAGTTGAGCCATCAGTATTTATATATAGATCTATATGGGTTTTACAAACCCTCATCCCTCACTATGCGCATGGGTGTTATTGCCGCTATGTTTATCTCGTAACAACCTTAGTTGGACACACTAAGGCAGAGGGTTATTGTTGCCTTTACGTTGTTGCCTTTACATTACAGTACGGTTCAGGTGTAGTTGAATATCTAAGGTTTATGCATATATCGTACATTGTTATATTCAAGATATTATCCATTTTTACTATTGATTTCTAACTATATTTTCTAATAGGTCAAAATCTTCAAAATATTATATTTTTATAAAAATACGAATAACCCACCAACTTTATGTTGACGACGTATTTTTAACGCTTTTCAGGAGGTTGAGTTTTGCATCGAATATGGAGTTACTATTTTCGCTTTGGATATTGTATGGACTTTCGAAGAGACTTAGCTAGACGTAGTTAGTTTCTATTTAGGCCATGTACTATTTTGTATTGTTTAATTTTGTATTGTTGTAACTCCTAAACTTCATTTAATGTAATCTTATTGTTATAGTATTTATTCGATGTAATACTTGGTCTTCTGATACCTAATATACTGTACACCTCGGGTTTCCGTCTGAGCGGGGTGTGACATTGCAATCCAAAAAATGTTAGCGGCGCAACTTGTTACCCGCTTGCCTTCTGCCACTTTGTAAATTCTTATAATACTAACATTAATAATTTATTAGAGCTTATTAACGTTAAAAAAAAAAAAAAAATACACGTAAGGTCATGTAACAATAAGAATTTATAGGTATACAACTAGAGTCATATTGTCAAACAATACATGGCAGCGGAATTTAGGATCACATAGTAAATAATAAATCGGATAAAGAATTACCTTGAATTAGAAGCAAACGAAAGTCGTAGATCTAAGTGTAAGATCTAATCTACGGTTGCGTACGCGACACCTTCTTTTAGCAACAGACTAGTATGCTAGTACACGTTTAATTGCTTTTTACAACAATTGTCTAGCAGCAACTCTTTATTACAAAAACCAAAATAAAAAACAAAACCCTTTAAAAAATAAAATCGATCGGCTCAAAGGTTTCCTAACCTTTAGTCGACTTTTATATTTTGTAATGAATTAGGGTTTAGGGTTTATCTTCTATTTATAGGTTTTCAAATCTAAGAGTTTGAGTTATATTACAATAAGGAAACCTCCTTATTTACATAATAAACCCTCCATTTAATAAATATTTACACTTAACCATTAAGTAATATTTAATAAATAAATTAAACTTGTAGTCGTGTCTAAATGTCGATGTGTGCGCTCCCGTAGTCTCACACATTTACGGACACACATTTGTTAAAACTATTCAAATACCAACAGCTCCCACTTTTGAATAATTTTCAAACAAAATGTGATAACATTGATTAATGTCTAGCAACATATCAATGCTCCCATAAATGTACGAGTAAGTTTCTCCAAAACTCACTGTGAGTCTAAATTCGGTTCATATCCTTTTGTTAGAGATACTTAGTTAAAATCTTTTGATGGATCAAAATCATTCCATTTTAACTACTGTTTCTCATTTCGCGAATCACTTAAAGATTACCAAATACTATCGAGACACATGTGGATTTATTTGGGTTCGGCCGAACATACATCTTAAGTATTCATGAGTGGCCCAGTTAGTATCTAACTTCAGTTTTCACTGAAGGAACAAATCCTATCTTGACTACAATTGGTAGTCATCGTATTTCGCAACATTAGCAAAAATAGCCTTTATAACACCCTTATTCAGGAGTGCGTTTGACTAGAATCAAATAATGCACTACGTACATGATTCCCAACTTGCATCTCAAGTCAAAGGACATTAAACCTTATGAATTATACTTAATGACAAGGATCCATAAGTACTAATTCATGTGGGATAATCTCATCTCAATGTACACTATCCGGGTTAGTGAGCCAAGCTGACTACTCAGACATTGCCTTAATTTAATCATATTCCCATATGATTAATCGACAATGGATATTTAGAATTAACATTTAAAAATTATATTTAAATATAACTCAAGGATTAAAACATGAAAAATTGGATAACAATTATATAAGAAATGAAATCACATATCCTCAATATTATTCATTCTTAATAAAATTGTTTATTACATCCATATGTCCAAATACTATATCAATCACAGATTACATGAAACAACTAGATAAACGAAGTCCTATACCCTCAACCAAGTGAGTTAGGTTCGTCTTTACCAGAGCCTTGGTGAAAGGATTAACTAAATTGTCATCTGTGTGAACTTTGAGTACTTGAATTTCACCATGTTCGACTCTTTCATGAATATAGTGAATATTCTTCTGAAAGTGTTTAGCTCCCTTTTGAACCCTCGAGTTCATTGGCTATGATCATTGCACCAGTTTTGTTGCAATATCCATCCAAAGGAGTCTTGGCTGTGGGAACAATACCAAGTCCAGAAACAAATTTCCAGATCCAAACAACTTCCATTTGCATCTCTGGAAGATGCAATATACTCAGATTCTGTTGTAGAGATGGTTATTTCTGAAATCCAGCATCACAATATCCAATATTAGCCTCAGGATTTCCACCATACATAACAAGAACCATATCTTTAGTATCCCTAAGGTACTTTAGTATGTTCTTTACAGCAATCCAGTGTCTTTCGCCTGGATTCTGTTAAATCTTGTTAACAATGTTCTGTGCAAAAGCCACATCAGGCCTTGTGCATCTCATCACATACAAAATATATCCTTTTGCCTAAGCATAAGGTATCATTTGTATGCGCTACACTTCTTGAGGTATAAGAGCACTATCCTTGATGTTTGAGATTAAGTCTATCTTTCATTGATAAATTTTCATGTTTGGAATTTTCTATACTAACTGCTTAAGTATATCATCAATGTAAGCTTTTTGACTTAACTCAATTAACCGCTTAGATCTATCTCTCAAGATCTTGATTCCCAAATCAATACTGCTTCTCCTAAGTCTTTCATGGCAAAACATTTTCCAATATGAGATTTAATATCTTCAAGCATTGGAACACTATTTCCCATTAGCTATATGTCATCTACATATAAGACTAAGAAAGTAACATTACTCCCACTGAATTTTGATACACACATGGCTTATCGAAATTCTGAACAAAATCAACCTTTTGATTTTTCATCAAATCTTTTATTCCAACTTCTTGATGCTTGCTTAATTCCATAAATGAACTTCTTTAGCTTGCATACTTGTTGGAATGTAATGGATCAATAAAACCTTCTGTTGATTCATATAGACGTCATCGTCTATATAACCATTTAGAAAGGCTGTCTTGACATCCATTTGCCATATCTCATAGTCATAGAACACCGCTATGGCTAAGAGAATTCTAATAGCTCTTATGTCTGCCATTGGGGAAAAAGTTTCCTCATAATCTATACCATAGACATGAGTAAATCCTTTTGCCACAAGACGAGCTTTATAGATGTGTATTTTCCCATCCATGTATGTTCTTTATCTTTAAAAAGAAACATTTGCAATCGATAGTCTTGGCATTTGGAGTTTTATCTACCAAATTCCAAACTTCGTTGTCATTCATGGATTGAATCTCCAAATTCGCAGCTTGAAGTCATTTCTCAGCGTCTGGACTTGATAATAACTTTCAAGTTTCGAGGTTCATTAAGATCCCCTTATACGTCACCATCCTCTAGATTAACGTTTAAGTTCAACCTAGAAGGTGTACGTATAGTCCTTTCGGACCTACGAATTGGAGCATCAACAATTTGTTGTTGAGACTGAACTTGTGGCTTAATCACAACTTGAGTCGGACTAGATTGAGGCATAACCCGAGGCTCAACTCTATCCCCCCGAATTGTTGATCACCAGTGTGAGTAGAAGGTGATGTATCTCCCTCTTGAACCTTGTCAAGTTCTACAACCCTCCCACTGTTTTCTTGTCCGATAAGCCGTGTTTCGAAAAACTCGGAATATCGTGCAACTTGAACAGTTTGTTGGAATCATATTGAGAATGCATAAAGCAGACTCTAGAGCATAATCCCAAAAGATAATGGCAGTATATTAAGGTTCATCATTGATCATACCCTGCCAAGCAAGGTTCGATTTCTCCTCTCCGATACACCATTGTGTTGTGGAGTATAGGAAGGAGTAAGCAATTGGACAATTCCACATGCTTTGAGATGATCCTTAATCTTTAGGCTTAAGTACTCACCACCACAATCCAATCAAAGGATCTCGATGGTTTTGCCGAGTTGATTTTCTACTTTCGTTTTGAAACACTTTGAATGTTTCAACCACCTTATGTTTATGTTTAAGCAAGTTAAACATAACCATAACTGTTGAAATTATCCGTAAATGTAACGAAATAGTTAGCACCTTTCTTTGACACATGTCTAAAGGGATCACATACATCAGTATGTATGATTCCTAAAAGACCAGTTGCCCTTTTCGTCTCATACGGAAAAGGTTTCCTTGTCATTTTGCCCGACACACACAAGATTCGCATTTATCAAATAAAATATCATTTGACTTTAAAAACTGTGAAGCCTTTTAATGCAATACTTGTATATGTGCGCAGTACAACAATGTCATAGATAGGTTGAGTCCAAGTTGGACTTAACGCATTTAGTGCTAATAATAGATATAGAATTATAATTTAAAGAAGAATGAGCATGCAAATCTATTTCATATATGTCATTAATATCAATCATATTAATATAATAACATTATGTTCGAAACAGAAATACCATATTCATTATTCTGTAAAATATAAACTGAAACATTCCCCTTAACATAAGTAAGTGCATAATAACAATTGTCTAATACAATTATTATGCCCTAGGGTAAATGTAAGTGTTAACTTCTAATGGCTTTCATAACTACACGTTTGACATAGCCTACGTATAGTTATAGAGATCCATTCTTCAGTTTCTTCTTTGCTCTAAATCCTTGTAAGGAATCACAAATATGAGTACCACATCCAATGTCAGATACTCACGTATTTGTTTTTAGAGAAAAGACATAATTCTATAAGTGAAGATACCCGAAGATCCGGCGTTGTCGACTCTCTTCTTATCTTGCACCTCGGCTAGAGTAGGACAATTCCTCTTTCAATGCCTAATCACTTAACAGTGATTTCAACCATCATCCTTAGTAGGATGTTCTCTTTTCGCTAGAGGGGTTAGCTTAGGCTTGTGAATATAAACAATTGCTTGTTTATTCGTTCCATCTTGTTTAGCTTTGCCCTTAGCTTGCGGTTGTCTTTTCTTATCTGAACCATACCACCACTGACCGCTAGGATCTGGTCGGTAACCGATTAGAAAGGAATGTCTCAAACTCTACGAGCATCATATGAAGTTCTTGAGAAATTTAGCCATACCATGCATATTGTTGTTAGGTGTAAATTCACCAATACCTTGTGAAAGGCAATTTTAAACAAAAATAGTTTGATGATAGGGTGATTCATCCTTTCCAAATGATTAACTTAGCTTGTTATGTTGACAACGTGAGTCCATATTGACGTTCCAGCAACATGTTTTCACTAATGTAATTCTTGAATCAAGTCGTTCACTTCAAGACCAACTTGTTTCTCATACATAATGTGAAGCTTAACAATCATTATATCCGGCTACTTATCGCTGCTTGATAAGTTGCCCGAGTTATCTCATCATAAGCATTCTTCGGCTCAAGAGATATCGGTTTATTAATGACTGGTAATTACTTCATCGCTTATAGAACGATTCTCAGCTGATGAAACCAATCATTAAAACTTGGTTCAGTAAGTATTTCACTTTTGAACATTGTTTTGATTTCTGACATAATCCCGCTTAAATCGGGATTTTGTGTCATTTCTACAAAACAGAAGAAAGTTCTTATTAGTACTTTCGACATAAGATTTCTTAACAAAAACGTAAAACCCATGGTTTACTTTCGTTAAGACTAGGACCCAATTGACATATTACCGTTCCATCAGTTGATCTGCTAGGAACTAAATAATACTCAAAAGGTAAGTGACGATCCGTAATTGCATTTACCGGTGCAACTCCTAGAAAATGGGACTTAATGTCATAATTCGATCCGAGCATCAAAATGTTGATCGTGACATTAATCATGTTTCGTCGCATCTTATTGCTATCGGCGTTTACAGTCTCACTGCATAACCCGATTTAAGTCATCCGACTGAAGACTGCAGATAGTCCACCACAGTCTCACTATGAGTGGTAATCCGCCTTGGATACACTTCACCTACGTCTCACGTAGAGTGACGATCAAGTACAAGTTGTCTAGGCAATACGGATAGCAATTGACTTAAATTCCATGGGTGTTAAAAATCTACGTACGCAATTGCCATGCAACAATTTCGTAACGTAGTTTAATTAAAAACAAAATGTTTTTATTTTACTGGTTATTAAACGTGTTTCTATGATTACCTAATTCATACAACTAATCGTAACATGGTCATCATTAAAAACCCTTTCGGTAGCTCTACAACGGGTACGACCAGGTAAGCAAGTGAGGGTAGGGGACGACTAAGCATCTCTTAAAACCTGACCTCATTAGGAGTAGAATACTCCGCAAACTTTCCTAGACATCGTCCTTTATGTAGGTGAGCCTAGTTGGGTAATAATACACTGAGCATGTACAATCTAGTTATGAATTACTAATCACACGCTTATTAAATCGATGGTTTTTAAGATATTTTGTAAATTTATACGTTCCGTCGCTGGACCACATTACGGTATATAAACCCAACCAAATGCGTTATAGAACGTATAAAAGTGCCAAAATAAATTAATAACTCGTCATAATAATTCTTTAGTCTTATTATTAAATTGTGTTTCTTTCAAAAGACATTTGACAAACAATATTTATAATAAACAATTTAGAATTATTCTACGCAACTAATTGGGTAATTCCTAAAAAGTCTCTATGGTCATTGTTTACATATTGAATCATTCCCGTTTCAAAGGAAACGGACCACATACATCCGTCCAAATAAACAAGTTTGGATTGCGTAAGCTATCAATATGTAACAATTCGTATATCAAATAAACCACACATAACTTTTTATCATACAAATCCTTTTGTGTTGCACATATTCAATTAACAATTAATAATATGTCACTAATTCAATTTACTTTTTAACAATATCGATATATCTAATTATGCTTACAAAGTTATGCATGTAACTTTATAAACATAATTTTGCATAAAAGTAAATAAGGTAATTAAACATCAAATTGCAAAGTAGATTGATTTCAAATTAACTTTTAATTTTGTAAAATCATACAATTAACCAACCCTAATCCCCCCTCAATTTTGATGTTTTAGATCCAAAATAATATTTACCTATGTTTTGGCTGATACCACTATAGGTATACAACTAGAGTCATATTGTCAAACAATACATGACAGCGGAATTTAGGATCACATAGTAAATAATAAATCGGATAAAGAATTACCTTGAATTAGAAGCAAGCGAAAGTCGTAGATCTAAGTGTAAGATCTAATCTACGGTTGCGTACGCGACACCTTCTTTTAGCAACAGACTAGTATGCTAGTACACGTTTAATTGCTTTTTACAACAATTGTCTAGCAGCAACTCTTTATTACAAAAACTAAAATAAAAAACAAAACCCTTTAAAAAATAAAATCGATCGGCTCAAAGGTTTCCAACCTTTAGTCGACTTTTATATTTTGTAATGAATTAGGGTTTAGGGTTTATCTTCTATTTATAGGTTTTCAAATCTAAGAGTTTGAGTTATATTACAATAAGGAAACCTCCTTATTTACATAATAAACCCTCCATTTAATAAATATTTACACTTAACCATTAAGTAATATTTAATAAATAAATTAAACTTGTAGTCGTGTCTAAATGTCGATGTGTGCGCTCTCGTAGTCTCACACATTTACGGACACACATTTGTTAAAACTATTCAAATACCAACAGAATTATCATGAGGTATGTTTATACTTGCATTTGATCATGGATCCGCCACTTTGCAAGCAACATACTTTTTCCGATGAAGTTAGAAAGCACACGAAATACATTAAACATCAACAACCGACGGAGTAATTCCACAAGAGTCATCGTACTTAAAGCTACAACCTACAAGATAAGCCTTGAAATACATTTCACATTGGGTTCATAACTTAACAAACACCAGATATACAAAATACTCATTGAGACAATCACTTCTTTTTCGCAAAAATCATGCAATATCTTTGTTCCCCTGTGCCTATCCTGGTGAAGTTTTCCTTCCAACCACCTACGAAATCATTGTATTCTTCCTACATATTCATATCACATTCGACATCCATTTTAGGAAATTATGATTCCCAAAAATCATTGTATGTTATAAGTTAAGTGTAAATGCACTTACTTCTGAAAAGTCTCCGATAAATTCTTCCTTATCCTTTTCTAATCTTTCCAGATGCCTCTGAAGTTCATTCTTGGACTGAAATAAAAGTTAAAAATTTGTAGAAACGTGACTTGGAGTCGCTGGATATGCACTACCATTACAACAACAAGAAATTGGATATGTTTGTGAAACCCCATCAATTCGAGTTACGTGTGTTTCACCAGGGATAAATGAAATAAATTAAAGTCGTCAACAAAACTATACTATGGGTTATAATTAACAAAATATGAAGGTAAGAGAGGTTCAAAAACCTGTTTGGTGCGATCCTGTGTTGTCACCTCTTGGAATCCGGCATCCTTAAACATCTATAGAATAAAAGTAAAAGAGTAAAATACATATAATGTTAAGTAATAAACAAAGAGGGTAATATGTATATTTTGATTTCAGTGAGTGAAATTTACCTGGTAATAATCGTCTACATCATGGAAATCGTATCCTAGTTGCTTGACGAATTTTGCAACATCCGGAGATGGTATTCTAGCTTTTCCGCAAAAGCAAAAATCAGTAATGAGAACTTTGCCACCTGGTTTCAACCACTTGTAGAAGGTTTGGAACAGTGCAGGTTTATCCTAGGAAAAATAAGGGAATAAATAAGAGAAAAAACTTGTCATAATTCAAATGGAATTATGTAGGAGCTGGTTACTTGAATATGGAGGATAACGTCCCGGCTATAGATGACATCAAACGTATTGTTTGGATATGATTTCTTGGTACAGTTAGCAACCTCAAATTCAACTGAACGTTTATGCCCAATTGCTCGTTCAAGAGCAAAAGATATCATATTTACAGAAAGATCAATGCCTACAACATCAACATCAAAGTTGTCAACCATATAGAATGCACTTCCGCCAGTGCCACATCCAACATCTAGTACTTTCTGGCCAGCCTTCAGATCGAGCATAGCAACAAACTCTTTTGTGGTGTCTACACACAGTGCAAAACTTTACTCAAAAAACAAACTTTCTGTTAACAATCAGATAACAAAGAACTACCATCTTATAAAACCATCACACCAAGTGCATAGAATATACTAATGACGATTAATAGATCATCAAGGTTTATAGGTTAGTCTACTTCTTTGGGGATGTTAATAGCGTTTGAAGTATAGGATTAACTATTTTTCGAGGAAAGTCAAAATTGCATACCTATTCCTCCTATGCTCACAGAGTCTCCAAATATACGCTCAAAGCGTAGTATAGCACTGCTTTTGTACATGACATCATCCAGAAACGATTGACATCCCATATCATCCTTAGAATTCACCTTCTTCCATATCCACCATATCTATCATGAAAAGTTGAAAACAAGCATGAATAAAATTCCACTATTTGGAATTTACAGTATCAAAGTAGAAAGAAAAAATACAATAACAACTAAGCAGTTGTAGTAAACAAAGTACCTGATTATGATTCTTTTTGTTGAGTTCATAAGTTTCGATGCATTTAGATCCAACAAGAGAGAATTCAAAGGAATTACCAAACGCATCGGGCAAGTGACATTTCTTAAAGACCTAAACAATCATAAACTCAAGATACAAAACAATCAACGATTTACATATTAAAGTAATTACAAGACATGGATACATAAAAACCTCAAAGTTGATGCTGGTTATGTCCATAAAAATTGATAAAATAAAGTAAAAAAATAATTTGCAAATCATATTTTACTATTTAACATCAACACCATTATAAACAATTTGACTACATATATAGATTTGAGCAGACTTATATATGTGGGTTATTGAAGAGTACATTTTTCTATATTTTGAAGAATAGTTACATTCCTTGGTCTAATTGGTCAAGTCAAACATCGTAATTTTCTTAGTCAATTTATTCTACCTTGGTGAGAAAACTAGGTCCGCGAACGTCTTGCTTGTTGCTCTTTTGCTTATCAGCCCCGGCTTGGTGAGAGCATGGCTCTCTAAACAAAATATATCCTCCCGACTTGGTCCATTTCAGAAGTTTTTTAGCAATAACTTTTATCTATAACCAGAAGAAAAGACTCTTAAGCAAGGTCAGTTTGTTGGCTATCTGAACCAATATGTTAGAGAATGAAAAACTAAAACAACAATAGTGTTGTGAAGTTACTTTTCTTTCCTATTACTTTACTATGATAGCGAAATAATTTCTTAAATCCTACATAAAATGAAAACAATGAAGCACTAAAACAGTTACTAGTATCATAGTAGTACTAGCGATGCCAATATAGACGGATTGAATAACTTATGAGGATCATAGTAGTACTAGAGGTGGCAAGATGGACGGATTAGAAATAGGTTTTGGTTGAAACACATTAAAAACCTTTTGTCTATGTTGCACGGAAACGCCTATCGGGTGCCGTCTCACGTACCGGAAACGTCCCGGAAATGCGATGGAAACGTCTGGAAACGCGGTGGAAACGCCTGGAAACGTTTCCCTTAAAAAAAATCCCGTTTCTTTACTTATTTTTCATTTATTTTGGGCTTTTAATAGTTTTTTGGCTTTTTGAAACCCTATGCGTGTTATATGGTATAGTATAGTACCCGCGCGATGCAGCGGATGAAAAAAAATCATATTCAACAACTTATAGTGGAGTAATGATTTATGGTAATTTATCATTTGTCTTGTTACATATATGTGGAGTGTAATAGTTTATAATTCGGTCCTTCGGACAATATAAAAAGAATGTTGTGGTAACAGTTTAGGTTCGACTATTCAACGATAATAATTATTATGTCATATGATCGATTTTCTCAATTCTTCTCCACTCCCCTAAGGAATCTCAAATTTGTAAGTAAAGAAAAATTTAGATTCCAACGGATTTAAATTCCGTCATAAACTTCAAACAAACATGTTATGGAAAAAGAATTCAATTCAAATTCACTCAATTTTTTCTAGATTTCGTGAAACAAACACCTTCGCAGAATAATCTCCGTTCGGATCATTCAACCTATTTGGGTAATTCGACTCATTTGAAGATTAAGCTCATTTGTGAACATAACAAAATTCTAATTTTCAGGTAATTTTGTTTTTTTAATAGTGACGTCTAACAATTTTACGTATGGTCAAAAAAAGAATTAAATATATTTCCTGAATACTATTCCCGTATAAACCCATGTTTTCCATAAACAAAAACTAATTTTCCTTCAACGATGCAACAACATATTAAAAATCCATTCAGACACTACGCTTTCTAATCGTTTATCGTTCTGCTTTTTAATCCGAAAAAAATATTTTCATTCAAGACATCCAAATTCAGTCTGTTTCCATGAATCCATTAGGTAACACATACTTTCGAATGTTGTAATGAAGGATAATCAATATGGTAACAAGGTTTATTAACCTTAAAAGTATCAAATGTAATATTACTCAGCTTATTGGTATTAAGACTAATCGGTGACCAATAAAAGAATATATAAACTTCTGATGATAACCATATTCTTAAAATTATAGAGCAACACGACCTACAACACTGTCAACTAACTTTATAAAATTTATATTATAAATAAAATACTTGAAAATTTACTTAATCAAATAACGTTTAAAGTTCAAAAAACTAATGGTTAAATACAAATTTTATATCAATTAATTTGAATTGACTTTATTTTATATGGGTATATATTTTTTATGAAATTAGTAATCGAATTAATTAAAATAAATTAAGCTTATGTTATATGTTATATTTATTAAGAGATATGTTACTAATTATACTTTATTTAAAAATTTAATATTTTGTGAAAGATATAAAAGGGGTAGATTAGTAATTTCAATTACTTATTTATAAAAGATTAAGACTTTGAAGAAGATTATTTATAATATAGTATAGATTAGGGCTTATTTTTTGATAAATAAACTTAGATTTTTCTAATCAAAGTAGCAATTGATTTTTTGATATACTTGAAAGATTAATTTAATAGAACTAATAGATTTTGTGTGACAATCAATGTTTTTTGGGTTTTGATTAATAAAGAAAACGAATGAAGAGCTTCATCTGGTTCTACATGATAAAATATTGTTTATCGTGTGGATCGGATCAAACACCGTTCTTAAAACAAATCCAGATAAAGTTTGAGTACTTATTAAACTTTTTATGTTTGTGAGGTCATGCTACATTTTGATGCTTATCGGGTCCTCTTAACAGAAATATCACCCGTTCCAGTAAATCACTATTTTATCGTGTTAGACTAATAAAGTGATGTTTCAGTTACTCGTCCCTACAAGGTTTATACTTAGAAAATTTTTGAAATGAGTTTATCGAGTTTGAGTGTTTAAGGTGTTTATCCGATCACTTCATATAAAAGTTTTTCATGCATTTTAATCAAACTTCGTTACATTGTTATGAAGTTTGTGGTTTGTTTGATAAAACTTAAAGTTTGTTACACAAAATGATATTTTTATCAAAGTTCGTTACATTTTTATATAATTTTTTCTAAAAGCTAGAGTTTTTAATAAGTTTCACCCGTAAATAGCACCTAAAACCACCGTGTTTATGCAACTGTTGAACAACTTTTTCCATGGTTTCCATATACACAATTGAAACCGCGACGAATCATTGTTATGAAGTTATTTGCTAGCTATGTACACTTGTTTACATTTACATAAAAAAAAAAAAAAAACTTTTATAACTTAAAACACATTAACTTAGTTGTTTCTCTTTGTATAAAACTTTTTGTTTACATGCATGATTGCTTATCCTTTTAACATTTCAAAAATTTACATGCGTGAGAATCAAACGTCATCTAAAGTTTCAAAATTTACTAATAAACAGATTAGAATATTAAATAATAATATTTACTTAAAAATTTAAAATTTTAATAAAAAATGAAAATGTTTTATATATTAATAAAGATAAAGATAAAGATAGTTATTATTATTTATTAATGATTGGTGTAATTAAGGAAATATCATTAATTGTAAAGTGTTTTAAATGATAAATTTTGTGAAAAATATAAAAGGGGTAGATTAGTAATTTCAATTACTTAAATTTTAAGAGATTAAGACTTTGAAGGAGATTCATTATAATATAGTATAGATTACAGGTTTAAATACAATTAACCCACCCTCTTTTTCTTTTATTTTCTCCTCTTATCTTCTTTTGAAAACCATGGTACGCAATAATCTATTTTGTATTATTAGTTTATTATATGATATTCGTATATGAATGATGCTTTTTTCATATATATTAACTATAGTTGCAGGTTTACTTGTATTTAATAATTTTGAACGTGTATCTAATTAAACAAGCTAATTAACTAAACATTCTATTTAATAATTTTGTTATATAACTTGTATTTAGTCATGCATGATTTAGCGTTATTTAAAAAAGATGCATGATTTAGCCTCTACTTTGATTAATGACATTTTGGTGATTATAATTTGATGTTAGATGTAAATGCTTATTTATTTACTAACAAATATATATAAAATATACAAACATTTCTAGCCGTACCCGTTTCTTGATTTTTGAGACATCGGCGTTTCTAAGTACCCGTACCCGTCCCAGTATCCGTCCCTGTGCAACATAGCCTTTTGTGCATCTTTAATAAATATGTGGTGTGTTATTTAATTGTTTGCTTGGGCTTCAAGAGAGTTTCAACCTGTTTGACTCGATCTACTTTTTTGAAACATTCTCTTTTTATCTAATTTTGTTATTTGATCCATTTTTCATATGCAATCAAAACACGACCCAAGGTTCTATTTATAAATATTTGCCACCAACTCGACCTCGTTAAAAGGATTTTTAAATAGTTTTAAGCTTATCAATATAGAAAAAACAAAGGTTGAGACCGTATGTCCTTTTCAGAGTTCCGTTAATTCTTATTCATAACTCGCAGTTAGTATAAATTTGATAAAGAGTAAATCGCATGAATGATTCCTATAGTTTATAATACCAATATTCGGATTTTGATTCCTAACTTTAAAACTTGCACCGATGTTCTTGTTTTTGAAACTATTTACACATTTCGTCCATAAAATTAATAGACGTCACTCTTTAACATATTTGGTTAGATTTTTTTGAAGAAACCTTTTTACCGTTTTCATAAATTAGGTATTTAGCAAGGTTGTTAAGATCCCCGATCTTAATCTTAAGATCTTACGATTTTACGATCTCGTTTAACAAAAACAATCCCGATCCTACATAGGATCTAAAAGTCATAGGATTTTTACAGGATCTCGATCTTGATCTTAAGATCTTAGGATCTTTGTATGATCCGATACTACCTTTCTAGAATTTGAGAAGAAAAAAACTATAAATAAATTTTGCTAAAATAAACAAAAAAATATATTGTCTAACCATTTAAAACACTTAAAGAATTAATTTTTTATAAAATATTTTAGTTCAATCAACGAAAACATATAGATTAATATTAATATTAACTCAAATAAGTATATTTTATACGAATCCCACTTGGCATCCCCCTTCAGGTACGAAACGTGGCAGTCAAATGAGCTAACTATCTGGCACTATAAACCATTCGTTTTGGTATAGAAGATAACAACAAAAATTCTCCATCTTTTTCAAAAGAAAAAAAAAATACTCCATTTCAAAATAAATATGCACTTGAAATAAAATTAAAATTAAAATTAATATATCTCAATTACATAATTCATTCTATTTTTTTTTTATTAAAAACATCCATTACTAAATGTAATTGATAAATTACTAATTCAAATAGAAATTGGATAAACATAAATAGAAATGTGAACAATTTCTTAAAACGGAGAAAATAATAATATACGACTAAGTACCCTTCGGTCCCCTATCTCTTCGTTACTAAACCAAAACCGAAGAGACTATGCTTGCTAGATAGCTAGATTAGCATACTACTTTTTCCCAAAAACAACGAGCACACTAATGCACTAATTTCATTAACAAATCTAGTTTAGATTTATATGACAGATTTAAGGCTCACCTCTTCGTTAGAGAGACGTATCGATAACCAGTCTGAGAAAATCAAATCCATTGATTCAGCCGAAAAGTTTAGGTCCGGTGAATTAACATCGGGACACATAAATTCGACACTTTTATGGTGCCCGTTCATACTCTTATTCTACAAAATATGTAACAAAACATTACATATATATATATATATTAATAAACCATAGAATACATACAATATGCAACTTCTTTTACCACATTTTCAAAATCTCCTAGTTTTAGGAAATGTTTCCCTTCATAAGGTGGTAGGAAAGAAGGTACCTACAGAACATTAGACACAGGTCATGTAAAATTTAGAAAAAATGGGTACAAAGATCGAACGATTCGACGATCGATTGATGAGAAAGAAACGTAGATAGGAAAGTGGTGATCGGAATTATTGGATTTGTACCTCAGCAGGCCTCTCTCCGTTGTCAAGCTGTGATGCCATGCAATCAAACAGTGAGACCAAGAGAGTGGTACACTCACCTGTTGTTTTGCTATCAGTATCAAAAACTTTTTATACAATAATATATAAACTCAGCATATCTCTCATGTATATCATCCATCAATGTTCTAGTGTAGACGTTGCCAGGTGACCCATTGTGGGTTGTCTTATTTGAGGCAAGACACTTGTTCTTTTGCATGCAATATGCATGTATACTAAAATTATAAAACAAAATATATTACAATATGACCACCTCTCTTCATTACATTTGTTGGATTCGAAGACCAAAGGTCCATGTCAAATTAGAATATAAACCCGCTGATTTTACACACAAGCATAACTAAATTCTAATTTTGAACTCACTCAAAAATTTTGCTAGTTCCGCACCGGCATAGCAGGATTTATGAAATAAGTTATTTCCTCGAAGCCTAGTTTTGGGTTCAATGTAGCATGAAAAAAATCATAGAATTCAAATTGAAATTTTAATTAAGCAACATGTTTTTTGTTCAAATAGTGCATTCAAGCTAGATCCCAGCGTATCGAAGTAATTCCACAAGAGACGAAGTACCTAAAATAACAACCCACGATATAGTCGAGCCTTAACTGAACCTTTACATTTCACATTGGAATCATAACTTAACAAACACAAGAAATCCGAAATAGCCTTTAGGTAATCGATCACTTCTTCTTCGCAAAAAAGATTCCCCATTTTTGCTCCCCAGAACCTATTGTGAGCATGGCTTCCTTCCAAATGTTAACGAACTCGTTGTATTCTTCCTACATATATCATTTCCAATATAAAGCATTAGCATTAACAAAAAGTAACATTCAATATCCCTGTAAGGAAAAACCGATGATGAATTTACAAGTATATTTTAAGTAATGTCTAAATGCACTTACTTCGGAAAAGTCTCTGAGAAATTCTTTCTTTTCCATCTCTAATTTTTGCATATTTCTTAGAAATTCATCCTTGGACTGAAATAATGGTAAAACTTATAGGTTGAAGAAACGGGAATATTGGATATGTATTACCATTCCAACAAAAAGAAATCGGGAACTAGAACTAGAAAATACTAAACTAGCAACTAGAAAATACAAAACACCATTTAAGTACAATACCAGCTACCAAAACCAAAGGACATCACTCAAACACCTTAACCCATTTTATTTGTGTTGTTCGCTATGATAAATAAAATAGAATTGAAGAAGTCACAAAACGTACTCTAAGGATTTACATTTAACTATAATATAGAGGTATCGGTGTTTAAGAACCTGTTCTGTTCGATCCTCTTTTGTCACCTCTTGGAAGCCAGCATCCTTAAGCATCTAAAGAATAAATATTATTAGATACAGAGTAATAAGCAAAAATGGACTTGTGTATCTTTATATTTCAATGTGTAAATTTACTTGGCAATAATGTTCTGCATCGTGGAGATCATATCCTTGTTGCTTAATGAGTTTCTCAACATCAGGAGATGATGTTTTGGCTCCTCTACAAAAATCACTAATGAAAACTTTACCACCTGGTTTCAACCACTTGTAGAAGGTTCGGAACAATGCAGGTTTATCCTAAAAAAATTAACGTAAACAATAAGAGAAAAATGGTTATAGTTCAAAATGTTGCGTACAATAACACTCTAAATTTTTGATAAAATTCAGAATCTTGAAGAATTAAGCATCATTGTAGTAGTTTATTTGTGCCTTTGGTTTAATACTTTCTCCATAAACAAACAACTAACACCTAGCAATAGGAATTGGGTTTTCAGATTAACCCTAACGCCTATATCTTGTTAACCATGGTAACTAACACTTCTAGACCTAATACTCTAATCTATGCAAAACCCTTCTACATGGCCAGTGAGAATTATTGGCGGCTATAGATCGATGGATTTGTTCATTCACTCTTAGAGTTAACCGTGAGAACATATACCATTCGTTGCAACATCTATGATATATTGCAACAATACAAATGAGTTAATTAACCATGGTAACTACCACTTCTAGACCTACAATGTAATACCTTAGGAAAATCTCACATTGGTCCTGAGCAATTGTGATACCTGGTTTATAAGGTAACCATTTGCCTTTCATGACATGACATGACGAGTTTTGGACCGGTGAAAAATCAGTTGCAAAAAAAATTCGTGGCAGACAAAACGGACAATATCGTGGTTAATGTAAAGCGGGGTGTCACATATAATGTTTGGTTAGGAGATAGTTTCGACATATATTGAAACTTAAAGTTAACGTACAATATATATACCTATATAACTAACCATTTAAATGACTAAATACCCATATATATAGAGCAATCTTACTTGGATATGGAGGATAGTGTCACGGCTGTAGATGACATCAAACGTGTTGTCTGGATATGATTTCTTAGTACAATCAGCAACCTCGAATTCAATTGAACGTTTATGCCCAATTGCTCGTTCAAGAGCAAAACATATCATATTTACGGAAAGATCAATGCCAACAACATCAACATCAAAGTTGTCAGCCATATAGAATGCACTTCCCCCGATGCCACATCCAACATCTAGTACTTTCTGGCCAGCCTTAAGATCCAGCATAGCAACAAACTCTTTTGTGGTGTCTGCTGACCACAAAACTTCACTCAAGAACAACAAATTTTATGTTGAAAATGTAGATAATGAAGTACTATTTCATAAATCCACTACACCAATTAAGTGTATAGAATGTATAAATGATGATTCAATATGTATCATCTAGGGTTTTAGGTTAGTCTACTTCTTTAGAGATCGATGATAATAGGGTTTGAGCTATAGGATTTGTGTACACCGTACAACATATAACTATACGTACTATTATTCAATGAAGAGTCAAAATTGCATACCTATTCCTCCCATGCACACAAAGCCTAGTCCAAATATGCGCTCATAGTGTAGTATAACACTGTTTTTGTACTGGACATTATCCAAGATAGGTTGAGATCCCATATCATCCTTTGAATTTACCTTCTTCCATATCCACCATATCTGTAATGAAAACCAGCATGAGTGAATTCCGCTGCTTGTAATCTACGGTAATAGAGCAAAAAAAACAGAAGAAGAACAATTGAAGTAAACAAAGTACCTGATTGTGATTATTTTGGTTGAGTTCATAAGCATCGATGCATTTGGACCCAACAAGAGAGAATTCAAAGGAATTACCAAAAGCATCGGACAAGTGACATTTCTTAAAGACCTGAACAATCATAACTCACGAAACAAACCTAATAACGATTTACATGTTAAAGTAATTACAAGAAATGTAGATACATAAAAACCTCAAAAATCTTTAAGATAATTTCCAAATCAGATTTAACTATTTATTCGTGTTTTGCCTCTGGGCTAAGGATATTTTGAGTTTAAGTTTTAAGTGGTGGCAACTCCATACTCTTATTTCGAAAAATTCACCATGTTCTTATTTCCTCAAATTCAACACTCGTCCAAAGAAAGCAAAGGAATTCGTTTGACGTTGTGGTTCGAAACACCCTATGGCTACTTAGAAAATACCGAAATGATTATATTTTCAAGATTAAAAGGCTGAGAAGAGATATTACAAGAGACAATTTATATTTAATATCTTTTCTTTGGATTAATAGTAGATTTAAAATTTAAACATCTCTTGAATTGAGTGGACTTGTGATCCAAGTTCCTCAAGTGCAAGCCCATTGTAATCATTTGTTCTAGCTCCTTGCTAATTTTTATTAATATTATTGTCGTTTCAAAAAAAAACATTATAAACCATTTGACTACATTGATTTGAGTTGACTTATGCATGTTATTGCAGAGTGCATGTTTTTATATTTTGAAAAATAGTCACACGATTTCCTTGGTCTAATGTGTTAAGTCAGACATCGGCTATTTTCTAGGTCAAATTATTTGCACCTCAGTGAGAAATCTAGGTCCACGAACATCTTGTATGTTGCTCATTTGCTTATCGACACCCGCTTGGTGAGAGCATGGCTCTCTAAACAAAATATACCCTCCCACCTTCGTCCAATTTAGAAGTTTTTTAGCAATATCGTTTATCTGTAACATAAAGAAAAGACGAAGAAAATATTGTTAAGCAAGGAGTTGGCTTTCTGAACCGGTCTGTTAGAGAATGAAAATCAAAAAGAAGAATAGTGTTGTGAGAATGTTCAATTATATAACTACATTTTTTCTATTCAATTGTATTACTATATTTTTGAAAAAGTTCATTTATATTACCAAACTTATAAAATCTTCACTGACATTAACTAATTAATGAAAAAATTTCAAATATACTAAAGAATTTATGAAAAAAAAAAGAGTCAAAAACATCGGCAAAATGGAGTATAAAGTATAAATACTGATGACGTCCGAATTTTATTGTAATATAATTGGGAAAAAAATTTAGTAATAAAATTGGCCATTATCGCAAAATACAGCAACTTATTTGTGTATTAACCCTTATAAGATAACATAAGATGTAGCCTAAAAAGGAATGAGAGAAGAAATGGACTTTATTCTATTTTTTAGAGGGATAAAATTATCAAAATTTTCAAAGGGGTGCCACAAACTCAAAGGTTCAGAGGCGACCAGGCTTGTTAGTCTAAGGAGCGTCTCTTAAATATATGGAATTATTTTACTACTCGGTTATTTTCTATGCGCTTTATTTATGTTATACATGAAACTACTATTGCTTTGTATTATATGACATCCCACTATTTGATGCTTTAAGTGTTATAATGTTATCTAATAATTACATATTTGGTTATAACGTTATATAATTACTACGATTTGTTTTCCTTAAATGGTGAGCCTCATATACATGAGATATACATGAGGTGGGCGCCTTCAAGTGCGCTCGCACCTCAGGTTCCAAGACCCTTTGGCACTCTTGTATACCTTTAGCCTTTGAAAACTCTGATCATTACTAAGAAAATAAATTTGTTAATACGAAAAAGCTCGAGACGATTATATCTCCCCATCCCTAGCTAAAACCACCCTAACCCTTTCTACGTGATAATGCACAAATAGACATAATAGTCACAACCTAAAAACCCCCTTTAAAAAATAAATTTTTGTTGGAGCATATTCGTCATTCATAGTAGTTTGTACTTACCATAGGACATGTCGGTGAAGTTTATAATGTATTTAGATCGAGTTGTAAAGTGTTGCACTATGTTTATGAAGTGTTGCGTTGTGCAACACTTGTTAAAGTGTTGCCTTTGCGAAACAATTTAGGGTTTTATGGATGTCTATAAATACCCCAACTTCAGGTCATAAATGTAGCCGTCTAGAGAGAGAGAATCAAGTGTTGCGCTATCCAGAGCTTAGAGTTGCGCAACAGTTTTTTACGACAGCCCAAAGTCTTGTAATCGTTTGTATTGATGTTATTTCATATTAAAAACATTACGTAAGCTTAATAATATCAATCATTTGGTTAATATAAGTTATTCGGGTCCAAATCGGGTCCTACGAAGGCGACTTACAAATTCCAATGCCTTCAAGTTATTTATACCACACCAAAAGTGAAGAGACTATGCTTGCTACATTGCTAGATTAGCATACTACTGTTCCCCAGAAACAACCAACACACTAATGCATTGATTTCATTCACAAATCAAGTTTAGATTTATTTTGATGCGGAATTTAATTTATTTATGATAGATTTTCGGCTTACCTCTTCGTTAGAGAGACGAATCGATAACCAGTTTGAGAAAATCAAATCTATTGATTCAGCCGAAAAGTTTAGGTCCAGTGAATTAACATCGACATCACTTTTATTCTGCAAAAGATAAGTATCAAAATACATGCAACTTCATTTACATGGTGAAAATGCAAACCGGCCTGTTTTACCACATTTTCAAAATCTCCTAGTTTTAGGACATGTTTCCCTTCATAAGGTGGTAGGAAAGAAGGTACCTACAGAACAATAGACACAGGTCATGAAAAATATAGTAAAAATGGGTACAAAGATCGACCGATTCGACGATCGATTGATCAGAAAGAAACATAGATAGAAAAGTGGTGATCGGAATTATTGGATTTGTACCTCAGCAGGCCTCTCTCCGATGTCAAGTTGTGATGCCATGCAATCAAACAGTAAAAGTGGCACTGTGCTAGGACCACGAGTGAGTCTATAACCAGATATTACCAAAAAGACGAGAGTCTAACGCTCAGAGTAGATTAAACTCCGAAACAAGGAGTCGAATAGACATTGCCAGGTGGCCCATTGTGGTGCCGTTAACTCATTTGTTGCACGACACTTGTTCTTTTGCATGCAATATGTAAGTCCTAAAGTCATTTGTTGCAACACACTTGTTATTTTACATTCTTTCGAGAAATGCTTTTGTTACAAAGACAAAAAAAATTGTTGCAAAAAATATAGAAATATATTTAAGCAATTATTTTATAGCACTTATTCTTTTTTATCTTTTTTCTCTTTATATATATGGTTACATATCATTTTGTAATAATTTCTTTTGTAAACTTTTAGTAATCATAGCATTGCTCATTTCAATATCATCTAATTTTTCTCCTTTTTTCTTTTTTTTCCTAAATGGGTATTTGTCTAAGCTTATATATTGGACTTATTTAGGCTTATGTCTTATAAGTAGTTTATGGCTTATAAAATATAAGCTTTTAATTTTTATGAAGTATTTGGAATAGCTTATGAGTTTATTAGCTTATGATAAGGCAAAAATGTTTAATAAGCTCATAAACCACACAAAATAAGTTTATTAAACCCATTTACATAAACTTATAAGCTTAAACTAATAAGCTCAAACAAACACCTTAAATAGATTTATCTCTCTTACATAAGCTAATAAACTCATTGACCACTTCTATAAACTAAAACAAACACCCTCTAATTCTAATCTCTTTCTACCCGCCAAACATACCACCTCACCTCATTTCCTCCGCCATCAACATTCCCATCACCACACTTCCATAAATTACCAACAATAGTTAGCTTCCCATCCCACCAATGGTGGAGACTAGGAGATTGAAGGGTTTTCTAAGCCTAACTTATATAGAAATTTTTAGCTAGAATCTAACTAAAACGCAAAAAATACATAACGACCCCTCCCTAATCATCCAATATTTTGAAGGGTCATGGGAATAAATGTTTGAGCAACGATTGACGGGGCTCAAGGGTTTGGGGTGTTGGCTAATCCTTACGAACTCCTGCGAGAGCAGTGCAAACCTACCAAGCTCTTGACGAGCCTAAGGTGACGTAATGATTAGCGGGTGTGACGTAAGAGAGTAGGAAAAACTGCTCTTGAACGTGTGTGTGTGTGAGTAATGCAATGATTGACAACTTGCCCTCTGACATTGATCAGAGGGGTATTTATAGGCTTGAGACTAGGTTTTCCATTTATGGGCTGAGGCCCAATGATTACACCCATGGGCCGTTACTTTATCCACAAATGGGTAAGTGACGTAAGCATGTATGCTTGCGATGTCAGGTCAACTTAAGTCAACCTAAGCGTAAACCGGACAAAAGGTAACGGGGCTCAAGTATTCGAGCAGGGGCATTTACCCCGGTAACGGGGCTAAGATGCTCGAGGTTCCAAGGCGGTGTCCGAGGTGTTGCTCGGTAACGACTCGGATCACCTCGGTGATGTCCGAGAAAACAAGGTGTTGCCCGGCCCTGCTCGAGGGCGGTATCCGGTGTCCGAGGTGTTGCTCGGTAACGACTCGGATCACCTCGGTGATGTCCGAGAAAGCAAGGTGTTGCCCGGCCTTGCTCGAGGGCGGTATCCGGGCCCTGCTCGAGGGCGGTTTTTGCCCTGCCTGCTCGAGGGCGGTTTTTGCCTGGCCCTGCTCGAGGGCGGTTTTGCCCTGGCCTGCTCGAGGGCGGTTTTTGCCCGGCCCTGCTCGAGGGCGGTTTTTGCCCTGCCTGCTCGAGGGCGGTTTTGCCTGGCCCTGCTCGAGGGCGGTTTTGCCCGGCCCTGCTCGAGGGCGGTTTTTGCCCGGCCCTGCTCGAGGGCGGTTTTTGCCCAGCCTGCTCGAGGGCGGTTTTTGCCCGGCCCTGCTCGAGGGCGGTTCAGGCTACCCCGGTAACGGGGCTCGTTTTACCCGGGTAGAGTCTGGGCCGTTTCCGAAGCGTTTGTTTGAGTCGTTTTCGGTTGTCGGGGCACATACCTCAATAGCCCCCCCAAGTTTGATTTTTTTGTTAACTTTTTCGAAACGTTTCAAAATTTCAAACTTCAACCTTTTTTACTTTCCCCTCCTAAAAATTTTTCTTATAAATAACTCCATTCTTTTTTTTACTTTTTACTTTTGTTTTGCTTACTTGATCTTTGTAAATTCCCTTGTAAGAATTATTAGGGTTTTTGTTTTTAGCTAGGTTACTACTTTCCCCCCTCTTTTCTTTGTTTATCATCATTTAGGAGGAAAATGTAACAATGTAGCAGAAGACGTATTTAGGAGGGTCGTAGACAAGCACTTCCCTTGTTAAAATTATTAGGAGGAATCTAGGAGGGCCGTATCAAAATACCTCCCTTGTTTTTTAGGAGGGCCGTAGCTAACTACTTCCCTTATTTTTTAGGAGGGCCGTATCAAAATACCTCCCTGGTTCTTTAGGAGGGCCGTATCAAAATACCTCTCTTGTTTTTTAGGAGGGCCGTATCAAAATACCTCCCTTGTTTTTTAGGAGGGCCGAACCAAAATACCTCCCTAGTTCTTTAGGAGGGCCGTATCAAAATACCTCCCTTGTTTTTTAGGAGGGCCGTACCAAAATACCTCCCTTGTTTTTTAGGAGGGCCGTACCAAAATACCTCCCTAGTTCTTTAGGAGGGCCGTATCAGAATACCTCCCTTGTTTTTTGGGAGGGCCGTAGCTAAATACCTCCCTTTATCATTAAGACTATGTATTATGTACGTATGGTGTTGCTTACTTTCGAGACTATGTATGATTATATATTTATGGGGTTGCGGTGGCAACTCTTTTTGTTATGACTGTGCCATATTTTTATTTTCTTGTTTATTGCATGCATGTATTTTGTGTTCTCGCGAGATCGCTTCCGTAGGAAGTGCTTACCCTTTCTCCCATGGAGTTGAGGGCGGATAAATATGTGTTTGCCTAGTAGGCCATGGATTTCTTTTTTGTATCATACATAGACGTAACATATAAATGATGACTTACAAACCAAGTGTTTGAAGCAAAAAGTTGTAAAAATAAAGATATTTCGGAGTACAAAACATGGATATGATCATTACATGTGAGAATTTGACCAGTCCTTATATAGCTGATAGCGTACAAAATTTCCTAGGCATAACATTTTTTTTTTTTTTTTTTTTTTTTTTTTAGGTTCATGGCGTTCCAGGTCCTGGGGATAGGAGAGCCTGCCAGGTCAGAGAGGGTGTAGGCACCGCTCTCATTTGCCTCTTCGACTTTGTAAGGGCCTTCCCACTTGAGGCCTAGCTTGCCCGTATTCTCTGTTTAATAGGGAGTGCTTATCCTTCCTCCAATAGGTAAGAAAGACAAATATTTGTGTTCAGCCCAGCCTTGTATGCCTTATGTGGCTTGTTACACTTAATTTTATTTTTATTTTTTTTATATATATATATATATAGCTATGAGTAGCTTGTTACCAAGTTGGTATTGATTGGGGGAAAATATGATAGGAAAAAGATGATTTTTACTAGCAACATAGATGACTACATAGATGACTACATAGATGTGCTCTATCAAGCATTTTCTTCTATCTAAAACATGATATAGTTCAATACATGGTATTCCATGACCTTGTTAGGATTTTTATAGTCTCTCATGGTGTAGTATGTCTTCGATTTGAGGGGTGTTTGGAGGACTAGAGTACATGTCCGTCTGGTGGTCCTGGGTCCTCCATGTGTGCTCCCTTTTGCCATGCAAAGGTCTTCTTGAGCGGGGGCTCCATCACTTGCTTGACGCCCGTGACAAGGTGTTCCAAGTGTCCCTCTTCCAATGCTCGCTTGATTTCGGCCTGGAGCTCTCTACATGCATTTGTATCATGTCCATGGGCTTCATGGAATTCACAATATTTGTTCATGTTTTTCTTCCCTGACATGTAGGTCATTGGGCGGGGAGGCTTGAATGTCGCACATACTTGTTCGGTTTTCAAAATTTCCATGGGAGACTTGTTGAGGTTAGAGGCTAGTGAGGCTTTGTCATAAGGAGCAAACCTTTGCTTTTGTCTGTTATCTCGTCGGTCCTCTTTGTGGTTGTCATGACGACTACCCTCTCCACTAGGTGAGTCTTGCCTGCTTGACCCTCCAGGACTTAGTCCGCTCCATGTCTTTTCTCTTTTGCCACTTGTTACGCTTCTTGCCAAAGCAATCGTTTCCTTTGACCTTAAATAATTGTAGCAAACATCTGTGGTCTCCTTGAAGGTGACTGGGATTCGTGCAGCTAGTCGTTCTTGGAGTTGGCCTGGGAGTAGTGAGAGTGTGAACCCGGATATTTGTTGACTCTCGGGTAGGCCTGGTATCTTCTGGCACTCTTGTGTGTAACGGAGGATGAACTCTCGCAGGCCTTCCCCTTCCCGCTGGCGTATGAGGTGTGCCTCAAGATGGGTTCTCCTTTGTTTTTTCTGCTGAAAAAAGTTGGAGGTAAACTTGGCTTTAAGGTCGTAGAAATCATAGATGCTTTTCTCTGGGAGGCTTGTGAACCAATCTCTAGCGAAACCTTGTAGCGTTCCTGGAAACATGTGGCAAGCTACCGGTTTTCTGTCATGATAGCTTGTTCGAAAAGTGCTAAGTGATCTTCCGGGTCTCTTGTTCCATCATAGGTACCGACAATGGAGGGAACTCTCTGTCGGTCTGGGATGGGATACTTTGCCACCCAATCACAAAACTTAGAGTTCACCACATTAGTAGGCATGGTTGCTACCCGGGATGGTCCTTCCCTCTCTCCCACGAGGCCCTTCAGCAAACTGAGTAATTCTTGAGTGGTATCTTGTGGGGGCGGAGGAGGGATAGGCTCTGGTGCCTTTTGCCTTTGCAACTCCTTAACCAACTGCCCGAGTAGAACACTCGCATTGACCTCAGGCATTGGTTGTGGCGTAGGCTTGGGCTTCAATGTTTCTATGAGCCTGGCTAAGAAGTCGTTTTGTGGAGGTGGAGTTGGTGAAGGTGTTTGTTGTTGGGACAAGGCTGTCTTCAAAATCTCCAAAGCCTCTTCCACTGACGGCTGTTCCCTGGAAGGGGTTTGAGTGGGAGTGGGAGATGGTTGTTGGGTTAAAGTGGAGGCTTCCAAGCTAACAAGTTGTGGGAAGCTCAGGGTTGGAGTGATACTTGGAGGCCTTCCCATCTGGAAGCCTTGATAGCTTGACTGGCCTGCTTCTCCCGTGCTAGGCGCTCCCACTTCGGCTGTGTCGTTAGACCCGAAAGGGTAAAGTCTGGTCCGGACACCAGATAGGTTTTCTTCGCTGATCCTTCTAGCATTCCCCGTCCCCTCTCCTGTTCCAGTGACTTGGGAGTTTGGAGGGGTGGCGTTGATGTCTACCGAGGGATGAGGATCCTCTCTGCTCGGAGGGGGGTTCATGGCAGGGCCTGAGTCCATTGGGGGTGAAGGGTTAAGGAGAAAACTTAGTGAAAAACCGTTGTTCTATAACGGTCCCACGGATGGCGCCAATGTTTGAGCAACGATTGACGGGGCTCAAGGGTTTGGGGTGTTGGCTAATCCTTACGAACTCCTGCGAGAGCAGTGCAAACCTACCAAGCTCTTGACGAGCCTAAGGTGACGTAATGATTAGCGGGTGTGACGTAAGAGAGTAGGAAAAACTGCTCTTGAACGTGTGTGTGTGTGAGTAATGCAATGATTGACAACTTGCCCTCTGACATTGATCAGAGGGGTATTTATAGGCTTGAGACTAGGTTTTCCATTTATGGGCTGAGGCCCAATGATTACACCCATGGGCCGTTACTTTATGATCCACAAATGGGTAAGTGACGTAAGCATGTATGCTTGCGATGTCAGGTCAACTTAAGTCAACCTAAGCGTAAACCGGACAAAAGGTAACGGGGCTCAAGTATTCGAGCAGGGGCATTTACCCCGGTAACGGGGCTAAGATGCTCGAGGTTCCAAGGCGGTGTCCGAGGTGTTGCTCGGTAACGACTCGGATCACCTCGGTGATGTCCGAGAAAACAAGGTGTTGCCCGGCCCTGCTCGAGGGCGGTATCCGGTGTCCGAGGTGTTGCTCGGTAACGACTCGGATCACCTCGGTGATGTCCGAGAAAGCAAGGTGTTGCCCGGCCTTGCTCGAGGGCGGTATCCGGGCCCTGCTCGAGGGCGGTTTTTGCCCTGCCTGCTCGAGGGCGGTTTTTGCCTGGCCCTGCTCGAGGGCGGTTTTGCCCGGCCCTGCTCGAGGGCGGTTTTTGCCCTGCCTGCTCGAGGGCGGTTTTTGCCCGGCCCTGCTCGAGGGCGGTTTTTGCCCTGCCTGCTCGAGGGCGGTTTTTGCCTGGCCCTGCTCGAGGGCGGTTTTGCCCGGCCCTGCTCGAGGGCGGTTTTTGCCCGGCCCTGCTCGAGGGCGGTTTTTGCCCGGCCCTGCTCGAGGGTGGTTTTTGCCCAGCCTGCTCGAGGGCGGTTTTGCCCGGCCCTGCTCGAGGGCGGTTCAGGCTACCCCGGTAACGGGGCTCGTTTTACCCGGGTAGAGTCTGGGCCGTTTCCGAAGCGTTTGTTTGAGTCGTTTTCGGTTGTCGGGGCACATACCTCAATAATAAACAATATTCTATATGTAATAAATGCATTAAGAAACTCTGTTGCTTCAGCATAAATGTAACAGAAACAATTCACCTTAAAAGATTCATCGACGAATAACAAATCGATTTCATCGGATTCTCATAAAATTGTTTTTTTCTTCGAATTTCACGTTTTTGAGGAAACACCGGATCAATATCCATTTCAATTACAATTTGCTTACAAACCTCAACTACATCAGATAAACCCAGTTGCATTAGATAAACCCGTTTTCTTTGAACTCCTTAAAGTAAAAAAGAATCAAACATTTTACTTCCTCAAAGCTATATTGACAATCATATCCGATTCTAACCTCTTGTAAAACAATTTACGACAGATAAGATTTCAAACCAAATTACTATTGCTACTAAGCACTCGGGATTACCAAGTTCATTTCTTGCTAGATAGTCTGCCTCACTTCACTTCTGGGAGTATTTTTATTCTATAGTATGGGTTTTTAAAATTTGAAAGCCCTCAAAAATCGAAGACCTTGTGCGATGACATGTATGACACTTGTCAAGATCTTCAACTCCTTATTTGTCATTGAATAAGCCGCACATACAACGTTAGATGGCGCATAAGTTTAGAAATCTCAAATCCTCTATATAATCCTTTAACACCATATAAGTGACATTGTTTAGATACAAGGGAAAAAGACGATTCCGTAGACATATAATAAAACGTAAGCAACATGTTTATTTTTTCGATGAAGTCAGAAAGCACACATGGTGCATTAAAGATCAACCATCGATGTAATTCTACAAAAGACAAAGTACTTCAAAGAAAAACACACAGTATAGTTGAGCCCTAACATCAGCCTTTATATTTTACAAAACATACGCCCCATTTTTGGTCCTCGGAATCTATCATGGCCAAGCATGTCTTAAAACCGTTAACGAAATTGTTGTGTTCTTCCTACATATATCATTTTCAACATAAAACATTAAGACAAAGTCACATTCGACATCCTTGGACTGAAAGAAATGTTAAATATACTAACATTAACATATTTGTAATTTGGTTTCTACGTAGTGAAACATGTGTGTCTTTAATATTCGTGATGACTTGATGATGAGAATTATAAATTCAAAATTATGTTATTGTTCTTTTTTTTATTTGATTAATTTTAATATACCTAGTGTTGTTATTCAAGCCGAAAATACCCAACTCGAAAGCCCGAATCAAAATACATAACAAAATCCCTGAATTTATTAGATTAACAATTATTTCTGCTAGATATTGCATACCCAATATTTATATCTACCGACGCTATTGTTCGTGTGTTTCATACACCTAAAAGAAGTGACAAAAAGCGAAATATGTATTGTTTTACTTCTAGTAATTTTTCGCACACTATACACATCTCTGATTAAGACATGTACAGATTTTGATATAAAATTAATTGTATAGACTTTTGTAAACTCGTTAGAATTGCATAAATGTAATTGACAAGGAGTGTTTAAAGTTCGCGCTTCACTGCGAGAATATGATTCATTAATCAGTTTATAGTTTAAAGTTTGACATGTGTTTTATGCATTTTGCCTCTTCACATGTGACATTCGCGAATTTCACGGTATTATTCTATCGTCTCGTATTCGTTTTATTTATTTATGTTCGTGTTTTGACCCTATTGTATTTCTTTTTATGTTTATCGTATTCGGATTTTATGAGTATCGTATTTGTATTTTATGCATATTTGCGTTTATCGGGTATATAGTATGTGATTCGGATCTTTATGTCGGGAACGTATAGTCTTAAGTGCCTTTAGTATAAGTCTAGTATGCTCTTATGATAAGTTTAGGGGAATTATGCCTTAATTATATGATTAAGATTAACGTTTAAAAAGTATTTCATTTTTAGTCTTTTCGGAAATTTTATTACAAAACTAGTCCTACGCGAGAAATTCTATTACAATTTTAGTCCTTTTCAGATTTTTGTTACAAAAATCGTCCTAAAGAGTCACCAAACTATTTTGTCTTATCCTCCAACTATTTGTCCTTATCTTCATATTCCACCTACTCTCTCTCTCTCTAGAAAACACACACAACATACACCTACAAACCTCCACCTTCTCTCTAACTTTTCCGGCGATCCGACCGTCCAATTTCAAATCCGAGACCGGATTATTGTTCACCATCATCACCTCTATCTATCCTCCGAAATTCGTTACGATCGGGTAAGTATTTCTCCATTTTGGTTCTAAACTTTGTTATTTTGATTTAAACCCGAAAATACCACTTCTCACCGTCAAAACTTAGATTTTATTGTGGATTATTGTATGTTATCATATTCTGGACATAGGGTTCCAATTTGGGGTCATATAGACACTTAGAACACTCAGAAATCGATTTCCGAATGCCTTTTTCGTAAAAACTCAGTTACATGCACGTAACTGTAGTTACGTGCACGTAACTGATCAACTGACACTTACACTCACGAAATTAGGAGTTACACTCACGAAATTGTGAGTTACGTGACCTCAAGTCACGTAACTCTTGTCCTGGTCACGAAATTGTTGAAATATTTACATATCTAGTCCTTTTGACGCGTAATTGTTCACGAAATTAGTCCTTTTGTCACGTAATTAGTCCCTTATGCACGTAATTGACTTCTAATTCACGTAATTGAAGTCTAAGTCACGTAATTGACTTGAAAGTCACGTAATAGACTTGCTCATCACGTAACTCCCACAGTTACGTGATTGGTCCCTGAAATTCATAATTTATCACGTAATTGGTCCTTTTCACGTAAGTCTTCACAAATTAAACCATATGCACGTAATTATGGCTTCATATTCCCGTAATTGGTTCCCTAAGTCACGTAAGTGACTTGGATGTCACGTAATTCCCTTGCTGAACACGTAACTATGGTCCTTATGTTCCGTAACTTCTTGTTTTGTCCCGTAACTCTTGTATAACACGCAACTTGATACTTACGTGACTTGTAGTGCACGTAAGTATGAAAATCACGTATCTAGTCTGTTGACTTTCCGAAACACTCGTTATTCCGTTATATTGATATTCCTTTCGGTTATTTTAAAACCCGTATAAAACGTTAATCATTAAGGCATAACCCTACTAGACTTAGAGATACTTAGACATGTTTATTTACGTGATGTATAGGGCACTTAGACGTGGGATCTTGACGGTATTATAGTATTTCCCGACATATCGAGATTTGGATTGCTTTGCTATCAGTGAGTTATTCGTTGCCCTTTTTACCCTTTTTATATTTTTGGGCATGATTAGCGTTAAACAAAGGTATTTTATGTTATGTATGTATTATGGCATGTATATGCACTTATATGAATGCTTTAGATGATCTCACCCAACTTGTACCGCCTATGTGGTAGTACAAGGCCCCGTATACACACCTGTTAGTCTATGACCGCCGGAAGTATATATAGCGCTATATGGGCCTAACAAGCCCTCATTGTTAACATCTATTTGGATGATGGCGTGCCCTGTCCGTGTTAACAATGTTATGACCGATTATTTAGAGGCAACCTAGTTTGAGACACTAGGTGGGGTTAGTTGCCATTATCTATGTTAAGGGTCAGGTGTATTGTATGTTCCTAAAGCTGCTATTTTATGAAATGATTATGGTACCGTATGGTACAAGTATGATTATGGTACCGTATGGTACAAATATGGTTTTGGTACCGTATGGTACAAATATGAATATTTTTATCGAAAGGTTTTATAAACTTCAAATATATTTTGAAATATCATTTTCAAAAGACTTATCTTCAAATCTTATCTTTTGGGTCAAAACTTATTGAAAACTTTTATACTAATATGTTTTTAGTTACTATTGCGAATAATTCACCAACTTTATGTTGACGTCGTATTTTAACGCTTTTCAGGGATTTGAGGTTACCACTTTTGATGCTATGCTTGCTTGACTACTTGGGACTTTTGCTGGAATTTATTTTGTTATTGTAATTCCTTAGTTTCCCAAAACTCTGTAGTCGTATTTTGGATATTATTCGGATGACTGTAATAAGTGCTATTCTTCAACTCTTTATCTATGTTGATGATGTTTGGTTTATTTATGTTTGATGTAACCTTGAATCTCTGATACCGTATACACTGCGCACCTCGGTTCCGCCATTTCTATGCGGGGTGTGACAGAAGTTGGTATCAGAGCCAATGGTTATAGCGAACTAAGTGACCTTACGGAATCACTTAGACTATGACCTAGGCTTTTGGACCTATCTGATTTACTCTATGTGCGCATTTCCTTCTTTTGTGGGCCTGTATGTGATTTATATGCTACATGTGCTTTTGTTATGCTTTTTATGTTTTGAGGCCTGCTGTTTTAGTCGCACATACAGTCGATCGTTCTGAATTATTCCGTTTGATATTCGTAGAAGATGCCGCCTAAGAGAACTTCTTCTAGAGCTACTTCTACTAGAGCCACTCCTGCCGCCGCCGCTCCGAGAAGGTCGGCAAGGCGAGGTCGCGCCAGTGCGAGAGCGGGTGCTACGCCGCAGAATACCACTGCAGTCCCCAGTATTACTTCTGCTATTCCGAACATCAGTCAGCTGATTGCGGAACAAATTGCTGCAGCTATCCCAGCGATTGTGGCACAACTTAAGGAGCCACCAGTGCAAGAGGCTGATTTAGGGTTTGAAGAACCTGAGATGCCCGATATTGGAGCAGAAGGTATGGCGTCTGGGCGCGATGGTTCCGATGTTGGCAGGGCAGTGCACGTGGGGTCTGGAGGACCAAGTATTGTGATAGAAGATCCACCCCGAGGCTGTTCATATAAAGCTTTCCTCGACTGCAGACCTACTGAATTTAGGGGTAATGAAGATGCTGTTGCTACCCTACAATGGTTTGAGAGGATGGAGTCGGTATTTGATGTCTCGGGATGTGCCGATGAAAGCCGTGTGAAGTATGCTACATATCTATTCCAGGGTAAAGCCCTCGCTTGGTGGAACTCTGTGAAGAAGGTTCAGGGTAGAGCTGCTACTACCTTGATGACCTGGGAGAATTTGAAAGTTATGATGAAGAAAGAATATGTGCCGTCGTCGGAGACGCAGCGATTGGAGGATGAGTTTTGGAACCTAACTATGCAAGGTTCTAACTATCGTGGGTATGTGAACCGCTTCTATGACTTATGCGTCTTGGTTCCTCGTCTGGCTCGTACTGAGAACGAGAGGATTGAACGGTTCGCGAATGGTTTGCCGCAGACTATGCGAGACCATATTATTTCTCATCTTCCGGGTACACTTCAGAGCGCCGTTGATATTGCGGGTAGGTTGGTCGCTAGTGCAATCCGTGGTGGTACACTGCAACCGGTAGTAAACCAAAGAGATTCTGGTCGATCTGACAGGAGAAATGTGGGTGATTCGAGAAAGAGAAACCGTAGTCAAGATCAAAGACCTCAACGTCCTCAGGTATATGCGTTGACGGGTGCTGGAGCTGGATATCAGGGCGTGCGCCCTAAGTGTGACACTTGTGGTAGTGCTCATGCGGTAAACGTAGCGTGTTGGGTTTGTAAACGCTGCAAGAGGTTAGGCCACACTGAGCAGTATTGTAAAAGAGCTGTTGGAGCATGCTATGAATGTGGAGAAGTGGGTCACCGCCGTCAGCAGTGCCCCAAGCTGGTATCATCTACTCCTGGTGCTGGTACTAGTGCTAGAGGGAATCCTGCTAAGAGCCGAGCATTTGCTATGGAATCTACCGAAGCTCATCAGGATCCTACAGTAGTCACTGGTACATTCCTTGTTGACGATTATCCTGCTTTTATTCTATTTGATTCGGGTGCCGATAGAAGTTTTATTTCTAGTGACTTTCGCCCCTTAGTAAACCGTGCCTCTAGTCTTTTAGAGCCTGCCTATGAAGTAGAAATAGCTGATGGTAGGTGTGCCTGTGTTAAGGAAGTTATACGTGATATTTCTCTCGTTTTAGCCGATATTCCTTTTTCCATCGACCTTATCCCTATGAAACTCGGTAGTTTCGACGTCGTAGTCGGTATGGATTGGTTAGCGAAGCATAAAGGAGAGATAGTCTGTTATGAGAAGCTTATTCGTATTCAGAAGCCGGATGGAGATCAGTTGATTGTTCATGGAGACAAGGCCGGGAAACGCCTTAAAGTTATTTCTTGTATGAAGGTTCGCGAGTACGTCCGTCAGGGTTGTTCTTTATATCTTGCTCACTTGGTGAAGAAAGACTCTGCGATAAAGATTGATGGTGTACCGATTGTTCGCGAGTATTCGGACGTTTTTCCCGACGACTTACCTGGAGTCCCTCCCAAGAGACAAACCGATTTTCGTATTGATCTTATTCCTGGAGCAGCGCCTGTTGCTAAAGCTCCGTATCGTTTGGCTCCTTCTGAGATGCTCGAGTTGTCGAAACAAATTCAGGAACTGGTCGATAAGGGTTTTATCCGTCCTAGTTTCTCCCCGTGGGGTGCTCCTGTTCTCTTTGTTAAGAAGAAGGATGGCTCCATGCGTTTATGTATTGATTATCGGGAGTTAAACAAGTTGACTGTGAAGAACCGTTATCCCCTTCCTCGTATTGATGACCTATTCGATCAACTTCAGGGCTCTTGCTATTTCTCCAAGATCGATCTTCGCTCTGGTTATCATCAGTTGAGAGTTCGAGAAGATGATATACCTAAGACTGCTTTTCGTACTCGGTATGGTCATTACGAGTTCATGGTGATGCCGTTTGGTATGACAAACGCCCCTGCAGCATTCATGGAACTAATGAACCGTATTTGTCGTCCATATCTTGACAAATTCGTTATCGTATTCATCGACGACATTCTTATCTATTCCCGAAGTCGCAAGGAACATGAAGAGCATTTGCGTCTTGTTCTAGAAGTGCTTCGAAAAGAGAAGTTGTATGCGAAATTCTCTAAGTGCGAGTTCTGGTTATCCGAAGTTCAATTCCTTGGCCACGTGGTTAGCGCGAAGGGTATTCATGTTGATCCTGCTAAGATTGAAGCTGTTAAAAGTTGGGTTGCACCGAAGTCACCGACCGAAATCCGTTCATTTTTGGGCCTTGCTGGGTATTATCGCCGATTCATCGAGAACTTCTCCAAGATCGCTTCACCTATGACTAAGCTGACACAGAAGAGTGAACCATTCGTTTGGGGTTCCGATCAAGAGGAAGCATTTCAGATATTGAAGCAGCGGTTGTGTAACGCACCTATTCTTAGTCTGCCAGTTGGTTCCGAGAATTTTGTTGTTTACTGCGACGCTTCGCACAAAGGTCTGGGTTGTGTGCTTATGCAGAATGGTAAAGTTATAGCTTACGCTTCGCGTCAGTTGAAAATCCATGAGCAGAATTACACGACACATGATCTAGAGTTGGGAGCCGTCGTCTTTGCATTGAAGATTTGGAGACATTATCTGTATGGGACCAAGTGTACTGTATTTACCGACCACAAGAATCTTCAGCACATATTCGATCAGAAGATGCTGAACATGAGACAACGACGCTGGGTTGAGTTACTGAACGACTATGATTGCGACATTCGCTACCACCCTGGTAAGGCGAACGTTGTTGCTGATGCACTAAGTCGTAAGGAAACAGTCAAACCAGTCCGTATTCGTTCTATGGTGATATCTATTCAGACGAGCTTGAAGGCTCGGATTATTCAAGCACAAGAGGGTATTATGACTGAAGACCGTGTTAAAGAGGAAAGATTGTATAAGTTGGCGTTGGAACTAGAACCGAAGGAGGATGGAGTTCTGTACTTCCTCGAGCGTATTTGGGTTCCGGTTAGTATCCGTCTATTGATTCTGGACGAAGCCCATAAGTCGAATTATTCCATTCATCCGGGTTCCGACAAGATGTATCACGACTTGAAAGATTTTTATTGGTGGCCGGGTATGAAGCGTGAGATCGCCGAGTATGTTAGTCGATGTTTGACTTGTTCTAAAGTGAAGATTGAGTATCAGAAACCGTCTGGGCTACTCCAACAACCGAAGATTCCCGAGTGGAAATGGGAGCGCATTACTATGGATTTTGTTACGAAGCTTCCGAGATCTTCGAGTGGTTATGACAGTATCTGGGTTATTGTTGATCGTTTGACGAAGTCTGCTCATTTTCTTCCGATTCGCGAGAATTATCCGATAGAGAGATTCGTACGTTTATATATTTCCGAGATTGTGTCGAAACACGGTGTTCCTGTATCGATTATTTCCGATCGGGATGCTCGTTTCACTTCTCGATTTTGGAAGACATTTCAGTCCGCTATGGGTACACGGTTAGATATGAGTACCGCCTATCATCCTCAGACCGATGGTCAGAGTGAGAGAACTATTCAGACTATGGAAGATATGCTACGAGCTTGCGCTATTGAGTTTGGTGGTAGTTGGGATATTCATTTGCCGTTGATTGAGTTCTCGTACAACAACAGCTATCACACGAGTATCAAGTGTGCACCGTTCGAAGCTCTATATGGCCGTAAGTGTCGATCACCTGTATGTTGGGCAGAAGTTGGAGATAGTCAGATATCCGGTCCGGAGATTATACAAGAGACCACTGACAAGATCTTCAAGATCAAGGAACGATTGATTACTGCCAGAGATCGACAGAAGAAGTATGCTGATAAGCGCAGCAAGCTGAGTCCGAGATACACGGGTCCGTTCAAGATCTTAGCCCGCATTGGCCCAGCTGCGTATCGATTAGAATTGCCGGCAGAACTGAGCAGCGTACATAATGTATTCCATGTATCTCAGTTGAAGAAATGCCTGGCTGATGAGACATTATTAGTTCCGCTTGAGCAACTCCAGATTGACGACAAGCTTCATTTCGTTGAGGAACCGATCGAGATCGTTGCTAGTGATGTTAAGCGTCTACGACGAAGTAAGATTCCGATTATCAAAGTTCGCTGGAATTCCCGCTTTGGTGCTGAGTTCACGTGGGAACGCGAAGATGAAATTCTGCGGAAGTATCCTCACCTCTCTCCCGGAAGTAGTACCCAGTGATAATTTCGAGGACGAAATTCTTTTTACTTGGGGAGACTGTGACATTCGCGAATTTCACGGTATTATTCTATCGTCTCGTATTCGTTTTATTTATTTATGTTCGTGTTTTGACCCTATTGTATTTCTTTTTATGTTTATCGTATTCGGATTTTATGAGTATCGTATTTGTATTTTATGCATATTTGCGTTTATCGGGTATATAGTATGTGATTCGGATCTTTATGTCGGGAACGTATAGTCTTAAGTGCCTTTAGTATAAGTCTAGTATGCTCTTATGATAAGTTTAGGGGAATTATGCCTTAATTATATGATTAAGATTAACGTTTAAAAAGTATTTCATTTTTAGTCTTTTCGGAAATTTTATTACAAAACTAGTCCTACGCGAGAAATTCTATTACAATTTTAGTCCTTTTCAGATTTTTGTTACAAAAATCGTCCTAAAGAGTCACCAAACTATTTTGTCTTATCCTCCAACTATTTGTCCTTATCTTCATATTCCACCTACTCTCTCTCTCTCTAGAAAACACACACAACATACACCTACAAACCTCCACCTTCTCTCTAACTTTTCCGGCGATCCGACCGTCCAATTTCAAATCCAAGACCGGATTATTGTTCACCATCATCACCTCTATCTATCCTCCGAAATTCGTTACGATCGGGTAAGTATTTCTCCATTTTGGTTCTAAACTTTGTTATTTTGATTTAAACCCGAAAATACCACTTCTCACCGTCAAAACTTAGATTTTATTGTGGATTATTGTATGTTATCATATTCTGGACATAGGGTTCCAATTTGGGGTCATATAGACACTTAGAACACTCAGAAATCGATTTCCGAATGCCTTTTTCGTAAAAACTCAGTTACATGCACGTAACTGTAGTTACGTGCACGTAACTGATCAACTGACACTTACACTCACGAAATTAGGAGTTACACTCACGAAATTGTGAGTTACGTGACCTCAAGTCACGTAACTCTTGTCCTGGTCACGAAATTGTTGAAATATTTACATATCTAGTCCTTTTGACGCGTAATTGTTCACGAAATTAGTCCTTTTGTCACGTAATTAGTCCCTTATGCACGTAATTGACTTCTAATTCACGTAATTGAAGTCTAAGTCACGTAATTGACTTGAAAGTCACGTAATAGACTTGCTCATCACGTAACTCCCACAGTTACGTGATTGGTCCCTGAAATTCATAATTTATCACGTAATTGGTCCTTTTCACGTAAGTCTTCACAAATTAAACCATATGCACGTAATTATGGCTTCATATTCCCGTAATTGGTTCCCTAAGTCACGTAAGTGACTTGGATGTCACGTAATTCCCTTGCTGAACACGTAACTATGGTCCTTATGTTCCGTAACTTCTTGTTTTGTCCCGTAACTCTTGTATAACACGCAACTTGATACTTACGTGACTTGTAGTGCACGTAAGTATGAAAATCACGTATCTAGTCTGTTGACTTTCCGAAACACTCGTTATTCCGTTATATTGATATTCCTTTCGGTTATTTTAAAACCCGTATAAAACGTTAATCATTAAGGCATAACCCTACTAGACTTAGAGATACTTAGACATGTTTATTTACGTGATGTATAGGGCACTTAGACGTGGGATCTTGACGGTATTATAGTATTTCCCGACATATCGAGATTTGGATTGCTTTGCTATCAGTGAGTTATTCGTTGCCCTTTTTACCCTTTTTATATTTTTGGGCATGATTAGCGTTAAACAAAGGTATTTTATGTTATGTATGTATTATGGCATGTATATGCACTTATATGAATGCTTTAGATGATCTCACCCAACTTGTACCGCCTATGTGGTAGTACAAGGCCCCGTATACACACCTGTTAGTCTATGACCGCCGGAAGTATATATAGCGATATATGGGCCTAACAAGCCCTCATTGTTAACATCTATTTGGATGATGGCGTGCCCTGTCCGTGTTAACAATGTTATGACCGATTATTTAGAGGCAACCTAGTTTGAGACACTAGGTGGGGTTAGTTGCCATTATCTATGTTAAGGGTCAGGTGTATTGTATGTTCCTAAAGCTGCTATTTTATGAAATGATTATGGTACCGTATGGTACAAGTATGATTATGGTACCGTATGGTACAAATATGGTTTTGGTACCGTATGGTACAAATATGAATATTTTTATCGAAAGGTTTTATAAACTTCAAATATATTTTGAAATATCATTTTCAAAAGACTTATCTTCAAATCTTATCTTTTGGGTCAAAACTTATTGAAAACTTTTATACTAATATGTTTTTAGTTACTATTGCGAATAATTCACCAACTTTATGTTGACGTCGTATTTTAACGCTTTTCAGGGATTTGAGGTTACCACTTTTGATGCTATGCTTGCTTGACTACTTGGGACTTTTGCTGGAATTTATTTTGTTATTGTAATTCCTTAGTTTCCCAAAACTCTGTAGTCGTATTTTGGATATTATTCGGATGACTGTAATAAGTGCTATTCTTCAACTCTTTATCTATGTTGATGATGTTTGGTTTATTTATGTTTGATGTAACCTTGAATCTCTGATACCGTATACACTGCGCACCTCGGTTCCGCCATTTCTATGCGGGGTGTGACATCACATATCTACAAATTATCTTTTCAAGTATTTTATACTTTTCACTCGTGACATGTGTTTTGTACAGTTTGTCTCTCCACATATGTATCAATGATCTTACAAAGTATTTTATACTCCTCGTCCCCTCTTGTATCTACGGGTTATAAATATATATAATTTTACACAAAAATGATTTTCATTCGACAATGATAAACATAAAAGTTAATAAAAATTAAAATTATAGTTAAAATATATTATAAAATAAATAATAATGATTAATAATAAACTTAATAGGACTTATATAATAAGATTAGTAGTTTATAAATATAAAAGGGTTAAAAGAAAGTATTTTAAAGTAGAGAGATGTATTTTGTAGGTAAAGATAAACTCTAAGGGTTTTTTAGAAACTTCAAAAGTAATATTTTATCTAATATAATAATAATAATAAATTTATGATAAATGTAGGGATGTTCGTTTGGATGGATCTGTTTAATCCGATCCACTTAAGTCAATTCAATTGAATTTTGGTTCTTAAAATATAGATCTGAATCATCCAAATTATCTTAAGATCCGAACCGATCTAAACCAAATTATTTTTCGGTTGGATCGGTTTTATATTTCGGTTTTTTATTGTTACATAAATATACATGTCAATAATGACAATGAAATGTATGTACAATTTAAACAATTGAATTATAAACGTTTTAGTATTGACTTTGAGATTAGTTTAGCTCATACGGGAAGGACATGTAGTTTAAAGTTCAAATGACTTCGAAATATTGGATAAATGGAAATAAAAGTTGAGAATGGTAAGTGTATATTATAGCTTATAGGGGGGAAAATTAATAATGATAAGTTTTATGCGAAAAATATAGGAAATAAACAATGATAGATATTAAAGTATATGTAAAATAATTAGGTAAGTATGTTATAAGTAATAAGATATATGAAATATAGATGAAAATAAATTGCTATTCCGTTTAGTTGGACTATTCGGTTTCTATAATAATAACCGAAACCAGTCCAAAAACCAAAATAATATTTCGATTCTCGTCCAAACCAATCTAAAAATCCAAAAATCCGAACCGTTTAGTCCAATATGAATTATCCTATTGGACAATTCAGTTATATTCAAATAGTGAACACCCCTAGATAAATGTATTTTATATTAATTGAATAGATTTTGGTAGAATGTCTAGATGGGTCGTGGCCAACCCTTAGCCCAACATAGCTCCGCCACTTTTTTGATTAAGACATGTACCGTTCCATCATGACTTTGGTCATAGTTATGAGATCCAAATGGCACATCCAAGTATCCCCATAACATTCAAAAATTTATGCCAAAATCAAGAAATTTCGGACCCCTTTGGTTTGCGGAATCTGATGGAATTGTAATTCTGGATTCTTGTTACATCCTGTTTGGTTGGACAACCGAAGAAATTGGAATCTCTCAAAATTCCATCGGCTTTATTCCGTTGTGGAATTCAAGATACTTGATTTCATGGAATTCAAGTCAGTTTACTAAAACTTATGTCAAACAAAACTTTGCACCATTTTAATATAATCGTCAACTTTTTCCGTAGATGTGTTCAACAATATAGTTAAAGTTTTAGCTTAAAAATGTAAAATGATAGTAAATAATAACTAAATAAGATAAATTTAATTATTAGTAATTATGTAATTAACCATATTATAATCTAAAAAAACTTTTATAATCTTCTTGAAGCAACTTTTTTTTTTAAATTATATTTATTTTAAATAAGTTTCACAAAAATTGTCGAATAACCAAAGATATTAGATCACGCTCTCATAAGTCTGTTATAGTTTTTCATGACACATATGTTACAAAATTTCAATTAGTTTGAATGTTTTACCAATCGAACTGAATTATATACAAAATTGAAAACTGAATTCCGTTGAATTCTGTCAACCAAACATGACAACTTTTTATCAATTCAACCATGTTTGAAAGGACGAATTTCATACTTTTTCGTGTGGATTTGGTGGGTAAGTTCAAGCTAAAAAAGTAGTGGAAACAAAACGTATGAGCTGAAGTTGACATGTTTTCTTGGTAACAAGAAGAAGAAAACGAAATTGTTAAATTGGTAAAGGCGAAATTTGCTCGTTACGAACTGAATGAACCTCCATGTAAGTGGTAGGCAATAATCTATATTCTGGTTTTGTTCTGTTTTCAACATATATGTTAAGTTTAAGAACTTTGTTAATTGATCTGTATATAGTTGCTCGTTCGTATAAGAGTGATTGGTTAACGGATTTTTGATTTTTCACGCCAAAAGGGTTAGATTTGGGTTAATAAATCTATTCTCTTAGCTTAAGAGGTGATTTGTACACAACAAAATTACTTCATTCACGATAAGCTTAAAGTTTAAAGACTTGGTCCGTGTGTTGTTTTCCAATCATTTTCCATACATCAATATGACGAAAATAGTAATTTATCAGTGAACGATCATTTTATTTTGAGTATGTGTGTTTAAACGGTGGTGATCAAATTGGCATTTCTCTAGGCATATCGACGTTGGTCAGATTCTTCCCCAAATGAAGACGATTAGATTATTAATCATTAACAAGAAACTTGATAACGATATAAAAACTTGGAACTACATATTTACAGTATTTACATTTGTATACCACCAACCTAGCCAACACCGTCTCGTATCTAAGCTACCACAAGCAGCGAACAAGTACACGGTTTTAGACAATAACCAAACACAACCCTTTCCCCCTCTCCCTTTTTATTCCGGTTTTACTTTCTCTTTTTCGTATTCAAGTTTTTTTCTAAATTCTGTAAGTCATCAAAGATGAGTGTTACTTTAACGAATCAATGAAGTCCGCAATCTTGACTTTTAGTAGAAAGGCGTTTAAGAAACTCGTAGGTGGTGATCATTGTAGTTGCAGACATAGACATTGAAGCCCATCTCGGCCCCAAACCTCTGTAACAAGCACTCAATCCACCTTCCTTAACCAAATTTCTTATCGTCTGGCCAATACTCGGCTTCCCATTACCTTCTCCATCTAAAACTTGTAGTCTTGTTTTGATTGTATCCAACGGCATTGTAACCACCGCTGAAAACCCACTAGCCATGGCAGCACTAAGACCTTGTACAGCCACAACCGCCTTAGAATCTGGCGTAAACCCAACTCCACCACCACCGTTACCTTCTTTTTTCAAATAGTAACAACCAACACCACCCCAAACCGCCCTATGAGCCATGGAATACGCCGCCCACCACACAGCGTTAGATGGTGCATAAGTCAGAATGGAAATTCCAAATCCTCTATATAAACCTCTAACACCATCTGTTTGAATAATTTTCCTAAATGCATCAATCCCACCATTATACCTAACCGCACTCGACACACTAGCGTAATTACCATTACCACCCTGAACCATCAACCTCTGACTCACCACATCAATCGGAGTCCAAACCAACTGTGCCGCCATAGCCGCACTCAACCCAGCCGCAGCATTTGCAATAGCAGCCGCTTTCCCTTCCGAAAACCCCATTTTCACCGTAACACAACCAACATTACTCTTAGTCATCTCCAACGCACCCATATAAAGCGCCCTAGCCGGAATCGTCCCCATCAACGAAGTCCCAAACCCTCTATAAAACCCCCTACAACCTTCATGCCTCAAAACCGAAACCGCCAGTTTCAAACAAGGCATATCTTTCACCAACACTTGTTTTCGCGTTTTCAACACCACAATCGGATACAACATCCCCGAAACCCCCGAAAACAATCCAGCTCCTAAAAAGAAAAACTTCGATTTATCGAGCATCTCCCAATCAATGTCAGCTGGGAGATGAATCTCAGTTCCTGAATCATCTTCAGCTGTCCCCAAACTCATTTTCGCCACTTTATCGAACTCGTAAATTAATAAAAACTTAACAAAAACTCAACTATTTAACTAACAACAACAAACAATAGTTAAAAAAACACTTCTATTTTCTATGAGGCATTTCATCAAACACCTTGTATGCAAAGTCAAGTTAATCAATCCACTAAAATTACAACAATTTCTACCACACCCAGATTAACAAATCAAAAAAGAAAACAAACCCAAATCAAAAAACACTTTTTTTTTCGTTTTCGTAAACAAATTTGAGATCGAAGATGAGTTACCGAAAAGGGGTTGAACATACTTGACGGTGATTAACGGCGGTGGACGGTGAACTAACGGGATAGATAACGGCGACCATTTGATTTGGAATTGAGATCCGATGATGAGTGACTGCGAATGTGTTGATTTAAGGTAGAGAGGCGGCGCGAAATAAGTGAGAGTTTGTGTCAATGGAGGGTTTTTTTTGTATCAGGTGATAATGGACACGTGTCGGTTAATACTTCGAGGAAGGTACTAGATTAGAGGTTTGTTATGACTGGTTACCGGCTGCTTCGGTAATAGGAAACGGTAAAAAGGATGTAGATAGTTTCTGCTTTGACAGAAATAGTCCCTACATGGTAATGGTTTTGCCTTTTTTAGTATATATATGATCAAGTAAAAACCGAATGTGTTATATTTTCTAAAACATAACAAAAATAGCTATCTAATATATTTGATATTTCGAAAATAATCATTAAATTTGAAAAAAGTTTTTGCCTACGTACCTTTTGTCGCGAGAGTTATATATGCGTCATAAACTTTCTCGCGACCCACTTGAAATGGCGTGAGAACGTGATAAAAATTAAACTGCTCGTTTTGGCGGGGACACAAGGTGCGAGAACATAAAATACGACGCGAATACATGGCGTGATGAAGTGGCATAATTCACGCCACTTATTTCACAAAATCAGTTCTTGGGTCGTAAAACAAAAATGGCTCGAAAAGTTTTCGCGAATTTTATGATTATTTTTGAAATATTAGCTTGTGAGATGAGTAGTTTCGTTTATACTGTTTGATTGTTTCGTTTAGTAAAACATGTCGATTTTACATTAGATATCAGAAGCACAAGATTTGGTTCTACATAATCCTTTAATGATCTGATATTGGTACTCTTCAATTAGTGAAGCGAAAATCTAAAAAAGGAAGTAACTTAAACTAAGAAGAAAACGATATGTACTATTTGACAAGTAATCAACTCATACGAGTAGTTTCATAAAGTCTTCGACTTTAAAGAGACAGTGAAATCGCAACCATTGATGACTTATTTAATCATCATTCTTAGCATCGTGAAACTCTTAACGAATTAAAAAAATGTATTCAGTTAATGTATGATGAAAATTATCCATAAGTTAGTGTAACATAGAAAACTTGTGCCGATTTATTTTCGAGTTTGTATAAGAAAAAGAAAGAATGTATGCAAATATGGTGTTGGAGCAAAGTTAAGGGTGTAAAATATGTAAATACCCCAAACCATCATTGTCATTTGTGGGTGAGGGTGAAATCCATTGGGCCTTATCATGAGTCCTTTATGGGCAATATTTGTTTTTATTCTAACTGCAAATCAATTTAAGTTCTGGTTATAACCATTATCAACATGATCTAATGGTAACCCGTCATGATCTTTTGGTAAATATTTCCGCTTCGAACTCAGAAGTAAACATCGTTGTGTCTTTGTATGTCAGAGAAAAGGTTATAGAACAGTCACGGGTGTCTAATACGTTATGATGTTATTACAAATCTTTCATGTTCAAACCCCAGTAGTTAAACATCTTTGTGTATTCATACAAAATGTTCTAAAACAGTTTGAGATACGCCGATTTAATTTAAGCTCCAACTCTAGCTTCAATATTCTTAATTAAACTTTAAAAGTGATATTCATTGATGTTTTAAAAGTTACTATATGAGAAATGCCATTTGACTAGGCCAAGTGATTTCGTTAATCTTGCCAATTTGTTGAAATAGACACAGAAATATATTACGGATGTTAATCATTTCTCTTAAAGATTAGGCATATCTTGCGGTACAAATTTCATAAATCAATCGAGACACATGCATATGTTGTTATATGGTGGGTCAAAAAGTGTTCTAAAGACTCGGATATCTTAGCGTAAAAACCACTTACATTTATCAAACAAAAGTGAATCAAATCCGTATATAGTGGTACATTGTAAATATTAAACGTATCATTAAATAAAGCCGATAGACAACAAAGTGCACCAATTTTCATAAACACATAATGTAGAACAACAACACACAAAATCCAAACTTCCATTATAACAAACAAAAGTTCTTAAACCTGCAAAATCTACTTAACAGCTAAAATTAAGAAACCTGTCACTAATTTCAATGAAATGCACATTTAAACCCTACAAATTCCATTTTTTCCCTTCCAACAACTAACGATTAGTTGGATCGAAACCCATAAAAACAACTTACAGATGCTTCCTCGCCTTATGAGTGATACAATCAGGGGCGGGCTCTCTTGTTGGTGGTACAAGTTGGGCATTTGTACTGTTTGATATGCTCGGCTCTTGCTGGAGTTATCTTGACACATACTCCATGGAACCATTTCTCGCATATATCACAACAGATCCAGAACTCATCAGATGCGTAGTTTTTACCACAATGACCACATAACGTGTCCCCGTGCTCCTCCTCCTCTTCATCGTCATCTTCTTCATCCAAACCTTCTTCGTCGTCTTCTTTCGGTGTTGGTGGGTTTTGAAATTTAGGCGGTTCAGGGCCCTTTGCCTATTACGAAAACAAAAAATTAAAAAGTAAGCAACTTGCAACTAGAAGTGGCAAACAAGAGTTAGTCAGGTGGGTTGGGTAACGTGTCAAAATAGGTTCACGTCGTGTCAGATTGGACCGACCCAATAAGACTTTTTTTACCCTTTTAGTATTTTGTTAAAAACTGATTATAATAATACTTTATGAATATTTATAAGCATATAGAGAGAAATTAGGCGACCTTTAACTCAATTGACCTGATCCATTTTAGAAAATTTTCTACATTTGACGTGTTATCGACTATATACAACCCTAAATGACCTGTTGCCATTAGAAAGGACTAATCCTTTTTAGCTTCATTTCAGGTGAAAAAGATCTGGGAAATCAATGTTACTAGGGAATAACCCGTGTGAAATTAAAGTGAAGGTTAAGACCGTTAAGTAAATGGAACTTTAAGAGTTGTAGAAAGGAAGTGGAAAAGATATAAAGCGAAAACCTTAGAGTTTGACTTTGACTTGCTGCTGCCGTGGTTCGACACTGCTGACTTCTCTTTCACTAGCTTCTTAGCAGCCCCGGAAACTACTTCAAAAATTGTTGGGAGATCATTTATCATGTTAAACAGACGTTTCCTGCATCAGATGTTAATTTCCACATCATGAAAAACTTTCACAAATTTCAAGTTTTCAACAAAAGATTTAGAAAATAAAGTGAAAAGTTAATAAAAGATAGTACCTGTCAGCTTTGTCAAATCCAAATCTCGCCCCAAAATAGAAGGCGACAGCCAAAAGCCAAGCATCACCATGAACAGCAACTAAAGCGAGCCAGTCCTTCTCTGGCATACCGTCTCTAGCAAAGTTAATACCTAGTGCAGGTTCGGGAAGTTCTGGTGGTACCTCTTCAGCAGGCAAATTCACCTCCCACTGCTCGTTAGGAAATCCATACAGACATAGGTTTTCCTTTTCTGAAATCCAACACAAATAAAAGTAAGAATTTTTCCGGTAAAATGTAATACTCAAGTTTTCAAATCCTGAAGTCGTTGAACATAAACGACGTAAACAGGATAGAAGACAGTAAGGGGAAAGGATTTACGGAGAAATGCATATGCTTATAAAGCATGAAGATATGATATAGACGTATAACAATAGTTGGTTACTTACGCTAAGACGCCGAATATGTACATATTCCGATCATAACATAAGAAGAAGACACAGTCGGGAAGACTATGTTGTAACACTTGCAATTTCTGAATAAAGACTTATTTTATAACAGTAATAATTTCCCTTTTAAAATGGTTTTGTTTTGGTAATAAAAACGGCAATGTTATTTCTAGTTCATAACAAAATCAAAAAATGTTTGACAAGAATATTTTGTTTTCAAAGACATATGATGTATACCAAAAAATATATAGAATTTACGTAGTATTGGATAGGAAACCACAATCTTGCACGCTTTCTCTTTTTCATAAACCACTTATAAACCTTTGAAACATATAAATATAGTTTACAATTTAAAAATTAGTGTTTGATTTTTTAATCCGGAATAGCTCTTCAGAAATACGGAAACATAAGTAGTCAAAAAACAACGTTGTAACCAGTAACACATTTTTACAAGATCGAAAACAAAATCATTGTCAGGAAATACCTTAGGAAGCAACCTATAGAGAAAGATAGTAGCGATAATAAAACAATAAACGAGTGTGAATCATCAATAGATGTGCCGCTAAATCATTAATCAAAGTCGAGCATTAAAAAACATGCCTCTGAATCCGTAAAAAATCCTTGACGTTATTAACTATATAAAGAGATATTGTAGCAAGAACAAGATTAAAGTACTTGAAGATTAAAGAAACACAATTTATAATAATAAAATAAAGATAAACGTCCTAGCAACTTCGGCCTAATAAAGGAAAACCATTAGTGTTTTGGCATAAGCAAGACGGCACTGAAGTGCTTATTAATAAAAGATACACAGGTCCCAACCCTAAAATAAGCTGATACCGTAAAGACTTTTAACTGTAAGAAATAAAAACAAAATAAAAGTCCGAATAAGAGGTTTGTCAATCAACACAAAGCAATCGTTAATAAATCCATCCACTCACTTCACTCGTATGCAAGCTTTAACCCCGAACGTAAAATCCACATACTCCTTTGTTCTAAATTTAAGCTTACATCATTTGCAAACCAAATCTCCCATTTCAACAACGCACTTAAAACATTCTAAGATACATTATGATTACATCTAATTTAACCAAAACAATATCCAGCTGAATCAATTTCACAGATTTCACATGCTTAACAGAATTCTACTCCCGAAATCCCTCCCAGTCTACGTAACTTACAATATTCACATTTTTCTACGTCACAGTGATAATCTACAAAAATTACCTTTTTCGTAACTTTTTCAGATAATATAACTCTCCAATTACCAAAGTTGAAATCTTTCATTAATATCATATTCTTCTAGACCTTTCTAATAAAAACTTAAATAATTGCACATGAAAAAAACTAAAGTTGACTTTTCTTTCTAAATTCACAATTTTTGGTCAAACTTATTTTCATTAAACACAAAAATAAATTCAATAACTTTATAAAATAAAAAAGAAAAAGAAAACTAACCAGGGTCACACTGCTGATAAAATTCCTCAACATCTGCCAAAAAAAAACTCACTAATTAAATTAAAATTAAAAATTAATTAAACCCATATAAAAAAAAAAATCTTTCTTCAAAGTTCAAAATCAATAAAAACAGAAAAAAAAAATTAAATTAAACCCACATAAAAAAAATGTAATTTTTCTTCAAAATTGATAAAAACAAAATTAAATTAAATTAATCAAAAAAATAAATCTTGCTTCAAAATCAATAAAAAAATATTAAAATTAAACTAAACCAACATAAAAAATGTTATCTTGCTTCAAAATTAATAAAAATTTAATTAAACCCACATAAAAAATGTAATTTTGCTTCAAAATTAATGAAAATTAAATTAAACCCACATAAAAAAAAATGTAATCTTACTTCAAATTCAATAAAATTAAATTAAACCCAGATTAAAAAATGTAAACTTGCTACAAAATTTAAGAAAAATTGCGAAAATTGAGAGTAATTAACCAGTAGTAAGGGCTTTAATGATGCCAGTTCTTCGACTTTTGAAATCTCTAAAAACTTCTTCAACAGTTCTAGGGTTATAGGGTTGACTTCCATCCATCTTAATTGATTTCAATTGAATTGAATTTAATTTAAGGAATTGAATTTGGGGGAAATTGATATGTGAGTTGACCTGGGCTAATTGGGGAGAAATTGATTTAAAGAAGAAGGGGATTTGATAAAACCAGAGAACAATTTGGAGTTTGGCCCATTTAGGTGTCTTCAAAACAAACCCTAGATTTGTGTGTGTATTTAATAAATTAAACGGTTAATGGAAAATTCCAACGTGGGTTCGGATTAGGACCAGGTCGTCTATTTCATGACCTTCTTATCTATCGGTACGACTCGTAAATACATCCGAAGTTTTTTTTGTTTTTTTTAATGACAATATAAGTGATTCGGGACCATAGTGATATCCCACAAACCCATTGGCATAAATATATCCGAAGTTAACTTCTTTTATTTCACCAATCGATCAAATTAATGATGTTATAAAAGATTATTTTTATTTTAATGCATAAGATTTTTTTATCATGATCAGCCCTGAATAATGGATAAGATTTTTCTTTTAAATTTTACCGTTTTCAAACAATTATTCTATGTCGTTAGGTTTCGAGACCTTTTCTAAGCATATGAGACACTGAACATAATAAGGAGGTGTTTGTTTGAACTTATTTTTGTTACTTATGAGTTGTTTCATAAGCTTATTCTTTTCGGATTATTCTGTAGCTTATGAGCTTATTGTCTTTTAGTAAGTCACTAGTTTATTTCCCGCGTGTAGGCGGATAAACTTATCGAGAAAAATACAAGTATAATATATAAAAACTCACATAATACAGTGTATCATTAACGATGAGAGACAACATGAGTTATGATGCAAAATATTTGAATTATAGTTTATATGTACATGTTTTCAACTTCATCTTTAAATTCATGTACATAGAGAAGTAATATAACATAATACAATTTCAATATATTTAAAGATTGATGTAAGTCTCAATCTATTTTATTTAAATATTTATTTAAGGTGGAAGGATTAAATTTGTATTTTAAATAGAAGGGTAAAATTGAAATTATATAATTGATGGTGTAATATAATATTGTTATATTAACCAAATGGTTAATTAATGTTAAAACTTATCTAATGGTTAAACATGTGTTTTTTGATACATATCTATTACTGTATACATCATAGATAGATGGAATAATTAAGGATAATAAGCCTATAAGAAACACACCCAAAAAAAAAGGTTAAAAAATGAGCTTATGAAAGATGAACGGAAAGTCAATAAGCTCGTGAGTGATAATGAACTCTAACACTCTCGCAACTCAATAAAAATATGGTGTCACTTGTCCAACTTAACCACCATATCTTACTCGTAATGGACACATCTTATCATTCAAAAAGTAGCATAAATGGTTTATGTTGTATATTAGATTTCACGAATCACATATATTAATCTCTTAATCATATATTTTCGGGTTTGGCCCCTCTAACATATTCTTGTTATCTATTTTTTTCTTCCTCGTATGACTAAAATACTATTCATACTTCCGTTTATTTAAAGTTTTTTTATTCTTATTTTCTTCGACATGTGACAAAGTCCTACTCGTCCTATTCTCTGTCTAATACTATGACAAAAGTAACATAACACCTTTTTTCTCTTAACCATCATTTGTTATACTTTCTATAACTCTTTTTCAACACTTTTAAAACCCAAAACATTTTTAGTTCTATCAAACCATCGTCATAGTAAAGAAGTCTACCATATATCGACATTGAGAGCCAGACCAAAGGCCATGACAACTTCAACCACCAATGGTTATTGTTTAATTTTGTTAGACTTGGGAGCTCATAAAGATAGAAGCTAACAGTGACACTCGGTGACAGCGATATAATTGACGACCATTCATATATCGCGTTAACAAAACCTCAAATATGAAAATCTAAATTTTATAATAGTTTGAAAACGTTAAAAAAAATGTTCTCTAAAGACATAACTAGTCAAACTTCAAAAGCAAGTCGTAAGTTAGCTATGTTTTTTTATCATCATTAAAAGGAATTACATCCAAAATTTTTAAAAATGCAATTTTTTTATGTATATTTGAGCTTTTAAACCATAATCTTAAGAGTTGTAATTATCAACCCTCTACACAAATACAAAGTCGTAGTCATAGGATTTTTTTGTATTTAGGAATATGTTTTCTTATTCCATACGATATAAATAGACTAAGACAAAACTTTATTTTTCACATTATATATCCCCTCGTAAATATTTTCAAACAAATTTTAGACGTGTTCATGCTTCAAGAACATAAAGAGAAAATCTCGTAATGGTTGTTCAACCCCGATGACATTCATATATTGCACAAATATAGTTGATGGTAGTAGATTTTTCTTTTGTTATATACATGGATCGATATTTCGTGAGATCGTTTTATGACCCGCAGGAGACAAACTTCACGGAATAAACCCGTGTCATAACCTAACAACCTATTAACCAATTAATCAAATTAATATAGGAATTTGTCCTTTTAATCTAATCAACGCTAATTTAAATAAAAAGACTTGAGTGAGTTAATTATAAATATCATTCGTGTGGTTATTGTAAAAGTGTAATATTAGTCCCTATGTTTTAAAAATGCATTCATTTTTAAGTGAAAAACTTTTAAATTAATCTTCGTCATTATGAAAAGTATAATTATTAAATTACGTTTGACCAAGAAATGAGAATGGCAAAGTTATTGAAGGACATTTCGTGATTTCACTTCCAATAAGGATAGAATTAAAATAAAAAGTATTCTTTAAAGAGTTTTTTGACTATGGTTAAAAAATTCATACACACATATAAATGTGTTGTATGTAAAAGGGATTTATCAACAAATGCATGAAGGCTTATTTAAAGAATTGTTTATACTAGGGGTGTAAACGAGTCGAGTCGAATCCGAACTCAACCAGACTCGAGCTCGACTCGTTTTGAGCCTTTTATTTAAAGCTTAAACTCGGCCTTGAGCGCACCTCGGGTTCTAGTCATTTAAGTAAAACATTTATCATTTTCTTATCTTATGTATATATATATTCGTTCTTTATATATTATTATTATATTTATATAAAAAAATTTCATTTAGGATTACGAGCTTAGTGTACAAAAGTCGTGAGCTCATTTAATAAACAAGCTTTTATGTTATGTTCAATTGTTACGTTCAAGTTCGGCTCAAGCTTATTTAGGCTCGACCCAAATCAAGCTTTTTAGGAGTCGAACTCAAGTAGTTTATGAATAACTTGACTCTAGGGGTGTTCAAAAGGCACGGACCAGACCGAACCGATAGAAAACCGGACCGGACCAAGACACTAAAATCAAGAAACTGTGGACCGAGGACCGAACCGTTTTTTCTGGGTCATTTTTGGTTCGGTTCCTAGTTGGTTCTTTGGTTTTTCGGTTCATTTCGGTTTTAATATTCCACACAATATACAACTTAGTAATAAAAAACGTCATCCAATTTAAGAAATAAAAAAAGGTCATGCAAAGATTAAGAAAAAAGTAGGTGAAACGATATGTGCCATAATCATCATATCAAACCGAACCAATAAGCAACACAAAAAATAATTGTATCGAATTACAAATCATAAACGTAAATACGTAATAGGCATAGTAAAAAGCTAAAACGAAACCAAATACGAATAGTAAAAACAAAAAACATAAATTCTTGCCATAGTATCAAATTAAGCAAAATCCAGATCTATACAAAAGCTATATAGTTTCCGGTCCAAATCAAGTGGACCGCTGGTTTAGACATGGACCAGACCGAATTTTTTTTTACATAACCAAAAACCAGACCATCATAACCGGTTCAGTCTCAATTCCGGTCCAAACTCGATCGCTTTTTCGGTCTAAATCGATTCTCGGATTTTTTTTGTTCACCTTGACTCATATTTTAAACTAACAACATATAAAAATATTAACTTGATGGACAAGGTTTATAAAAACCAAGGTGAAAACTATTAACTACCCCTTTATCCTCCACGGAATAAACCCGGTTTACCATATTACCCTTGTATCTCCAAAAATACCTCATCTCCCCATTCTCACACAAACTGATAGCAAACCCTAAAACCGCCGTCTTCCAGATTCAGGTATTCAATCACTTTCTTCTTCAATCAATCCATTCAATTTCACTTTCCGATTCACAATCACCATTACTTACACCTCTTAATTGATCCATTTTCCCCAATTTTTCAATTTTTTTCCCTGTAACCCTAATTTAATTAATTTTTTTTTTTCTAATTTTTTTCTAGTTTTACAGCTTTAGGTCTAATTGAATTCGAATTTGCATTACTGTAAGCTAAGGTAACAACATGGCGTCGAAATTTTGGAGTAATCAGGTATTTTTTTGCTTCGATTTCGAGTAATAATTTATTCAAATATAATTTGATTTTATCTTTAATTTGTGTAATTTATGTGTTTAATTAATCATGTATTTTTTCGCTTCGATATTCGATTAAAATTTATTAAAATTTAGCTTGGTTTTATGTTTCATTTGTGAAATTTATGTGTCTAATTAATCATGTATTTTTGATTTTTTTTCGCTTCTATTTTGGAATAAAAATTTATTAAAATTTTTAATTCGGTTTAATGTATACTTTGTGTAATTTATGTGTTTAATCAATCAGTTTGATCGCTACGACTTTTGATTAAAAATTTATTCAAATTTTAGTTTAATTTTTGTAGTTTTTGTGTTTAATTAATCAGTTTTTTCGCCTCGGTTTTCGATAATTTAATCAAACTTTTATGTTTAATTTGTGTAATTTATGTGTTTAATGAATAGGCTGATAGTGAGACTGAATCTGAAGTGAGTGATTATGAGCAAGATGATACTAATGAGGGACAAGATGAAGCTACGAATGTACCTGGAAATAAGTATCTGGAGACCGGTGATAGTGATAGTGATGATGATGATTCACATAAGCGTGTTATTAAGTCTGCGAAAGATAAGAGGTTTGAGGAGTTGTCAACGACGATTGATCAGATGAAGAACGCGATGAAGATTAATGATTGGGTGAGCTTACAGGAGAGTTTTGATAAGATTAATAGGCAGTTAGAGAAGGTTATGAGAGTGACGGAATCTGATAAGGCCCCGAATAATTATATTAAGGCGTTGGTGATGTTGGAGGATTTTATGAATCAAGCTATGGCGAATAAGGAGGCGAAGAAGAAGATGAGTAGTAGCAATGCCAAAGCGTTGAATGCTATGAGACAGAAGTTGAAGAAGAATAATAAGTTGTATGAGGATTTGATTAATAAGTGTAGGGCGAATCCCGAGAGTTTTGATGATCATGAGGAGGTGGAAGAGGTGTCGGATGATGAGGATGATGATGACGATGAGGATGGTTCGGAGGGTGATGATGCGGAGGGAAGTGAGTTGGAGGAGGATGATGAGAATGAGAATGATGAGGAACAAGATGAGAATCAACCTGGGTGGGAGAAGATGATGAATAAGAAAGATAAGTTGATGGAGAAACAGTTTAAGGATCCGAGTCAGGTGACTTGGGATACGGTTAATAAGAAGTTTAAGGAGGTTGTTGCTGCTCGTGGGAGGAAGGGGACTGGAAGGCTTGAGCTTGTAGAACAGCTTACGTTTTTAACGAAGGTGGCTAAAACTCCGGCTCAGAAGCTTGAGATTATGTTTAGTGTTGTTTCTGCTCAGTTTGATGTTAACCCTGGTCTTAGTGGTCACATGCCTATAAACGTGTGGAAGAAGTGTGTGCAGAATATGCTTGTTATTCTCGATATTCTTGAGCAGTATCCGAATATTCTGGTTGATGATTCTGTGGAGCCTGATGAGAATGAGACCCAAAAGGGTGTTGACTACAAGGATACGATTCATGTATGGGGAAACATGGCTGCTTTTCTTGAGAAGATAGACGTTGAGTTTTTTAAGAGTTTGCAGTGTATTGATCCTCACACCCGTGAGTATGTAGAGAGGCTTCAAGATGAACCCATGTTCTTTGTTCTCGCTCAAAATGTTCAAGCTTATCTTGAACGTGTTGGGGATCACAAAGCTGCAGCAAAGGTAGCGTTAAAGCTTGTTGAACTTGTGTATTACAAGCCACAAGAAGTTTATGGTGCTATGAGGAACTTGGCGGACCAATCAGAAGTTGGAGATGAAGAACCCGCTACTGAATCAAAAGTGGGCCCTCCGGCTTTCGTGAACACTCCTGAAATTGTGCCCCGAAAACCTACTTTCCCAACTAGTAGCAGGGCACTGATGGATATATTGGTCAATTTAATATACAAGCATGGTGATGAACGGACCAAGGCTCGTGCAATGCTTTGTGACATTTACCACCATGCAATCTTGGATGAGTTTTCCACGTCTCGTGACTTGTTGCTAATGAGTCACTTGCAGGATAATGTTCAGCACATGGATATTTCAACTCAGATACTGTTTAACAGGTCAATGGCTCAGCTTGGTTTGTGTGCTTTTAGGGCAGGACTTATTCCAGAATCACATGGATGCCTTTCTGAATTGTACTCGGGTGGCAGGGTGAAAGAGCTTCTTGCACAGGGTGTTTCTCAAAGTCGATATCATGAGAAGACTCCAGAACAGGTATTTCCCTTGTAATAAACTGTATTTATGCTATTTGCCAATATTCACTTATATATTGTTCACTGCATAATCTGGTCTCCACTGGTCAAAGTATCCAATTAATCATGTCTTAGTGCATCGTTTTTTAAAAGTCTGCATTGCATAATTTGTTTTTTCTACTTGACGATGTGCCTGAACAAGGTGGATTTAGTATTTTTTGTAATCGGGTTTTAAGAAGCCTTATAATCAGTGGATGCTCATCTAATTCGTTTCTCTTAGTGTTTTTACCGACTTTTAATCCTGCTGCTTATTACTGTCTTAATTTTTATCATTAAGATTAGAATGAATCTTTTTTAGCTTTGCCGATGAGTTACATTAAATAGTGCTTAAAAAGGAGGCAGGTATTAAACATTGCTTATGTGATTATAGTTTGCTTTGGTACATTTACTGAAATTATTGTGCCTTTTCTAACATGGAAATGATAACAAAATTTTCTATTACGTAATGGCTATAGTATTTCTCTTGGTCATTATATATGTTTTCATGATCACTGTGATTGAACAAATTTCATACTATTTCAAGTACCCATTTACTTATTAATGGGTCGTGTTTTATCTCAAATGGGTCAAATAAGGAAAATTGTAATACTATTGTTTTTTTTTTTCTTTTTCTTTTATAACTGTCATGACCCATACCCGTTACTACCTAATTATTTTGGTTTGCCATGTCTAATATCAAGTCACTGATTTCTACAGGAACGTCTGGAAAGGAGAAGACAAATGCCATACCACATGCACATCAACCTAGAACTTCTAGAAGCTGTGCACTTGATCTGCGCCATGCTTCTCGAGGTTCCCAACATGGCAGCAAACAGCCACGACGCAAGACGAAAAGTCATAAGCAAGCAGCTAAGACGTTTACTTGAGATTAATGACAGACAAACATTCACCGGCCCACCTGAAAACGTTAAAGACCATGTTATGGCTGCCACCAGAGCTCTTTCAAAGGGTGACTTCCAGAAATCCTATGATGTCATCATCTCACTAGACGTCTGGAAGCTTCTCAAAAACCGTGAAAAGGTTTTGGAAATGCTAAAAAACAAAATCAAGGAAGAAGCTTTACGAACTTACCTTTTCACGTACTCGTCATCATACGAGACAATAAAGTTAGAGCAGCTTTCGAGTATGTTTGACTTATCAGCAAGTCAAACCCATTGTATCGTGAGCAAGATGATGATTAATGACGAACTTCACGCTAGCTGGGACCAACCTACACAATGCATTGTTTTCCATGAAGTTGAACATAGCCGATTACAAGGTTTAGCTTTTCAGTTAACTGAAAAGCTTTCGGTTCTTGCTGAGGCTAATGAGCGGGCGGCAGAGATGAGGTTTGGTGGTGGGGGGTTGGAGTCTGGACAGTCAAGACGTAGGGAGGGTCAGGATTATGCGGCGGTTGCTGGCGGCAATAAATGGCAAGATAACCAGTTTTATACACAGGGAAGGCAGCAGTCAGGTTATGGTGGTGGTAGAGGCGGCGGATATCAAGGTAACCGTGGTACGGGTCAATCTAGAGGTGGATATCAGAGCACACGATATCAAGACACAGCATACGGTGGTGCAGGAACAGGGCGGAACTATGGTGGTTCCGCGGCTCGGGGAGGTCAAATGGACGGTTCTAACCGTATGGTGAGTCTAAACAGAGGGACTCGTGCTTAGTGGAATACTTTTGAGATGGTAGATTGCTGATTCTACTGAATGAAAATGGTATTGGTTTTAATATACTTTGGAGACACCTTTTTTAGCTTTATGTTTCGTATTTGAAAAATTCGGATCTGTTTAAGTGATCTAAGTATCACATATGTTTGTTTTTGATGTCACCATTTTTGTTTGCATGTGGTTCGAATTTATTGGATGTTGAACTTGAGTCAATAAATTTGTTTACCATCTTAAACATGTGTTTCTTTGTACATAGGTCTTGATCTTTATAACTTAAAGCGATGTATAGGTCGGGTTTGGGATTCACAAAGTAAATTACTAGACGATTTCAGAGTTCATGTTATCCGGTGACTGTTTCTAATGACATAAAAGACAGCATACCATCCGACCATCTTGATGATGGTTAGATATTTGATAATGAGAATCAACCTTTTCGTGTCACCACTAAGCGATTGAGACTTAATGAGAAGTTTCTCGAAAGCGACCATTGGCCGATACACCCACCGTCTAGCATTTTTGCTTTTTGGCATATAGAGCAAACCCTAGACTCTCCTTTTTCTCTCATACCATATTGTCTCAACAAGTTCAATAGGTTTATTAGCACTTGCGAAAGCTCGACTCAATACCTCGTGAGCCTTAATGAGGAAGGCTCGAGCTCGGTTCAAGGATGATTAGAAGTGGGGTCGAACTAGTTTGAATATCACATGAAGTCATTTTTTTTTCAATAAAAATTATTTATAAATTTATTTGATAGCATAACTCATTTGACATTTTAATAAAAGATTACAAAACGAGACTAAACGTCAAAACCTATAGTTTTTGCATTCAGATATAGTCGTAAGAAAATACTCGATCAACATGCAAAACCCATGATATTGAAAATGCAAACTAAACTCTTTTCGTTGCAAAATAAATATGCACTATAAAACTAAAATCGATAACAGTTTTTGAAAAATGTTTTAATTAATTAAAACTATAATATAAACATTTATATTTAGACAAACAAAAATAGTAACGTAGACATTTATTTTGTGACGGAACCGGTATAATCACCCCCATTTTGAGATATACATGAGTGAAGTCGGTTTAAAACCTTTTTCTAGAAAAAGTAAGACCAAAGTTATCAACTTGTTTCCTACTTTTGGTGTTAATCTTTCCTTTTCGACACTAAGAGTATGTTTTCATTCCTTCTACTTATAGGGTGTTTTGTTTAAGCTTATCTTTCGGATTTACGAGCTTATGTGTTCCGGTTTCTATATTTGAAGTCATTTTTTTCCGGCTTATTTTGTTTTAGTGAGCTTATTATTCTTTGTTTGGGATTTGCATATTTCATATCTCAGAAACGCAAAATGTAATATTAACTGCGTTTTGACTTATTTTATGAAAATATACGCACTTATTTTATAAACACCAACCATGATGCTTATTTGAACGTACTTATTTTCCAAAATACACTTGTAAAATATGCAATCTCAAACACCCGACCGCTCATAAGCCACAAAATAAGCCGGAAAAAAACGTATAGTTTCACTTGACTTGCTATTAAGATTGATATTGGTGGTTTGCAGAATGAGTGAAGAACAAGTAGCATCATACACTGTGGCATCTGATAGTGAAACTACCGGGGACGAAACCACGTTCCCCGAAATTGCGATTGGCATCGATATAGGTACTTATCAATCTAGTATTGCTGTTTGGAATGGTTCTCAAGTCGAGCTTATCAGGACTACACGAAACCAAAAACTCATCAAATCATATGTTACTTTTTCAAACGAAACCACTCCTGTATCCGGAGTCAGTAATCAACTATCTAATGAGTATGAAATGTTATCCGGGGCTTCCGTTTTCAATATAAAACGCTTAATCGGTAGACTTGACACTGACCCTGTTGTTTCTCAAGCTAGCAGCACTTTGCCGTTTCTTATTCAAAATGTAGGCATTGGTGTGAACCCCGTCATTGCGGCATTGGTAAATAACATGTGGAGGTCAACCACTCCAGAAGAAGTTGTTGCGATATATCTTGTGGAACTAAAAGCTTTAGCACAACTTCGACTTAAACAACCTGTGAGAAACGTTGTTTTGACTGTTCCAGCTGCTTTTTCCCGGTTTCAGTTAACAAAAATCCATCGATCATGTGCCATGGCTGGTCTTCGTGTTGTAAGATTGATGCCAGAACCAGCTGCCGTTGCTTTATTGTATGCCCAACAACAACAACAACAACAGCAGCAACAGCAACAGCAACAGCAACAGCAGACTTTAGATGAAAACATGGGTAGCGGGATTGAAAAAACTGCTCTTATATTTAACATGGGTGCAGGGTATAGCGATGTGGCTATAATAGCCACGGCTGGCGGAGTATCGCAAATGAAGGCGTTGATAGGAAGTAGCGTAGGAGGGGAGGATTTGCTTCAGAATACAATGCATTATCTTTTACCTGATATGGACGGTTTGTTTTCAAGTCGTGGATTTCAGGAGATAAAGTCTATGGGGATTCTTCGAGCAGCTACACAAGATGCTATACACAAACTCTCCTATCAACACAGTCTTCAAATCGACATTGACCTTGGAAACGGGACAAAAATATGCAAAGTTATCGGTGTGGAAGAATTTGAAGAAATCAACAAACTGGTTTTTGAAAATTGTGTTTCTATGATAACACAATGCCTGTGTGACTCAAAGGTGAAAACAGAATATATCGATGATGTGATTCTCGTTGGTGGTTGTACGAACATTCCGAAAGTGAAGAATATAGTGATGGGTATCTGTAAAACAAGTGAAATCTACTCGTCTGTCGACCCATTAGAAGCTGCTGTTAGAGGGGCAGCACTAGAAGGAGCATTGGCTTCTGGTGTTAATGATCCTTTCGGAAGTTTAGACCTTTTGACCATTCAAGTAAATGCACATAGTATCGGGATCCGAGCTGATGATATAAACAGTTTCGTACCAATTATAGGTCGGAACACTACAATGCCTACCAGGAGAGACATGTTTTTTACCACTACACATGACAACCAAACCGAGGCTTTAGTTGTGGTATACGAAGGCGACGAGGACAAGAAGCATGTTTTGGGGTTCTTTAAAGTTGTAGGGATACCTTTAGCTCCAAGAGGGGTGCCCGAAATAAATGTGTGTATGGATATCGATGCTTCAAATATGCTTAGAGTTATGGTTGGGGTTTTAATGCCCGGAAAACAAAATCCAGTGGTTCCGTTGATGGAGGTCAGAATGCCAACTGCTGATGATGGTCATGGATTGTGTGTCGATGCTCTAAACACGTCATTCGGGTCTAGTCTAGATTTGGCAACTCTTCACAACAAGATTATATAACCTAGTAGTGAGTTTCTCGTTTATATGTTTTTTCATCGGTAGTGTGTATTTTGATGGTTTGGTTTCGCTTAATAATAAGAACAAGGCATGTATATATACGGTTATATGGTTTCTACTGATTTGTTTTGACAAATCAACCTAAAGGCACACCAAGCAACAAAATAAGAAACTACTCGAAAAACCGTCAGCCGTTCACACAATTGGATGTTTAAAGACTTTAAAAACTCTGATTTCTAACCATATACGAGATATATCAACCCCGTTTGAATCCAGATTTAGGGGCGATTAGGTCTATAGATAGTAATATTCTTAAAAGAGAACACATAGGTCTTTCGGTATCATAGATAATGATATTTTAAATTGTCCAACTCTCACCTCTCTCTCGTCCATGAATCAGCTTTTAACATCATGCTTCGGGGGTGTATTTCTGCATCAACTCAGTCAACTCCTTGTCAAATCCTTTCTCCAACTCGATCTCTTCCTCTCCGTGCCTCTTTTTCATTGCGGCCTTTTTCACTTCATGCAATTTTATCAACTTCTCCCTCTCTTCCTCGAATTCTTTCAATTCTTCCAGCTTCTCATCTCTGTATATTTGCAGTACTTAGAACAACAATATTTTCAACCTAAGAAGAACGACCGGATTTTTTTGTTTATTGATAATACCTCTTTTTAGGATCGGCATCAGAATATGATTCTTCAACTCTTATGCACTCTTCCTGCTGCATCTTATCGAAATGGCCTTCTTTTGCATTCCTCGCATCTTGGATAACCTTCAGCTGGTCTTTGACGAATTGCTCTTGGAAATCCATCTAAAATAGAAAAAATGCATCATGAAAAAAGCTAATTATAGAAAATCTTACGTAATTATAATATGTTAGTAGATTACCTCTTCCTTGGTCTGTTCGGAATAACGTTGTGTTCTATCCCTCACAATACGCTTTTCTTCTTCAGATTTCCTCAGTCTTTGAGATAAAAAGCCGTAAGACTCCTCCAGTGCTTTTGAGTGTCTTTTTTCTTTAATCACTTTGTTCTTGTAGTAGTGCAATTGCTGGTTGTCTTCGTTCATTTGCTTCAACTGATTAACGACCTTCTCTTGGTAAGAAACCAGATCATACTTCAACTTCGTCTTTCCTAAAAAAACGTGAAAAACAAGTTAAAGACATTTCAATAACGTTTAAACAAAAAATGGGAAAAGAACGATACACAGACCTTGAGAGTGCTGGTTAAAATAATCCATATCACGCTTCGTTGCCATGTAGCCATACAGCTGTCGTTTACCACCAGGATAGAAAAGAACACGACGATGGTCCCACGCATCTCTGTCCGTACCTTCGTGTTCGAAATGTTTACTCAAACGTTCAGCTTCTGTGTATCCAACAGCAGATGACTCGAATATCAGCAAACTCATACCCCTGTGGCCTTTTGGCCCATAAGCATGACGGGCTTTCACCGCTTCATAAGAGCCAAAGTAATCAAGAAGCTCTGGGTTCCCCATTCCAACCCACTGAAAATAAAAGTTTCATTGTTAGTATAAATTCATTTATAACCCAAAACAAACATACATTAATAAGATACTTATATACCTTATCATTCTCGTCTTGTTCAAGTTGTGTATTCATGATAATAACCATCGGTGGCCACACGATCTCCTTATCTTTGACAACTTCATTCAGTCCCTTCCACTGTCCAAATGACTCACCAGATGGGTTAACAGTTGCTCCTCTGATCCGCAACTCTTCCTCTAGAAGCATAGCAAGGTCTCGATGAATTTTCACTCTCTTCGACCCTTTTGTTTTAGCATGAGTCACAAGAGACTGAAGACTCTTGTACCATTCAATAGCCCCAGGACCGTTTTGACATGCTGGACAGTGCCACTGCCTTGTTGGCTCGTTCATCTGCGCAACAGTCAAGCCTTCCAATGTCTGAAAAAAGCCAGCATACCATCTGTTCTTCTTCCGCTCCTCATGGCTTAACGGGCTTTGATCTGAATCATACTCGTCACTGTGAAGGTCGTCATCAGAATCATCATCATCAAGATCCTCATTGTCATTGAGATCTTCAACATATTCTTCCACACCAGCAGGTTCAGGAATTGGTTCGGGAATCGGGACGTTTGGCCTCCTCATATTATCAATTCCCAACTGCCAAGCATTTCCTGGCCTAGAGTTCAAATTCCATACGCCCTGAGGTGCCGGAGGAATAGCATTTGAGGGGGGATTGCAGTAAGTAGCACCACCTCTGCCACCAGCTTGATTTGCCCAACCATTGTTTGGAGGCCTCACTTGTCCGTTTCCACGTCCACCGCCAATGGTTCTATGTTGTTCAGCTTGAACACTTTGAGTAGGAGCTCGAGCCCTTTGAGTCGGTTTAGAAGTCTGAGCACCCAACTGTTTGGAAGCACCAACATTTACCGCCTTATTTTTGTTTTTCTTACTAACCTCCTCCCAACCACCATCTTGGCTGGAATCCAGGTTCACATCTTGAACTCCCTGGTTCAACTGATCAACATTATAGCCAGAATACCCCGCTACGTTTTTACCTTTAGACTGACCACCTCCTCGTTTAGAACTCATCTGCAAATAAAATTCACAAACTAAACATATTAAACAAAATCCTCATCATGTACAGTACGTGAAAGACAATGTGAAAGGATACAATCATTTGCAACAAAAACGCAAGTACCAATACTTGAACACGGAATTTGCATATGACAGAACACAACCAAATAGCATGCAACCGATAGATATCACCATATCGCATCCCTTTTGCCAATACAGAGAACTTTATGTACTGCTGACATACAACAGATAGATTCCATACACTAATACACACAACAAATTCTTGAATAAACACATAAACATAGATCGACAGGTTTTCGGTTACGATTCTATAAATGAAAAAGTAAGCCAAACAGCATGATTATTGTCAAACTATTTAAGCCCCAGCATAAAATAAATTAGAGATAACTAAACATTAACAGAAATTTCAGTAATCTACAGATAAGGTTTTAAAGTAAACACATACACACAGTGCTAATGTCGTCAAGAAATGATTTGAAAAAAGACGAAAGACGAATCGAGCAAAATAGAAAATACCTGAAGGAGATACACTGTGAAACAATCATTTACAACGAAAACATGGCGTATCATATATATTTAAAATTTGCATACTAGTCAAAGTACCAACACATGAATAAGAAATTTGTACATGAAGTAACGCAACTAAATAGTACATCGACTGATATCACTATATCGAGTCCCTTTTGCCTATATAATGACCTTTAAATAGATTCTATTCACATATACAAGCAAATAATTCTCCAATAAACACATAAACAACTGTCGAGTATATCGAGTACCGGTTATCAATTAACCTCATAATCAACTCAGTATCATGTTATAATCATCAACTAGGGTTTCATTTCACCAAACTTTCAAAAACCCTAAAATTAGGGTTTTACACACAATCATTACTCAAAATTCGTTTCAGATAACGTTTTCAAGTAAATACACACACAAATTAACAGCGACAAAAATACACAGTAACGGCGTTACGAAATAATATGAAAAAAAAAAAAAACAACAATCGGAAGACGAATTGATGAAATAGAGACTACCTGAACGAGATACACTGCGATTGTAAGAGAAATGACGGAGAAATGGAGAAAATGGAGCAGGTTTTGAAGGAGAGTGAACGACACGCGCCGCCGTGGAGAGTGCTGAGAGTGAAGTGTGTAAGTAAATGGGGGGAGTGTGTGTATATATATTTACTGTGTATATATAACAAAACGAACCAAACTTGACGATATGTGTTGGTTTTATAAAACATGTTCTTATAAAAGTACAAATGAAATGACGTGTTTGAGAAACATGAAATTACATGGTAACTTTCGAATATATAATTTCTTTCTTTTGTTGGTTATATATTACAAACTGGCTTATTGTCCATGTGTTATATGAGATTTTATAAAAAAACGTTTTGTTAAAAGTGGTTAATTTGTGTTGTCATATTTTGTATATTTTGTTTGAAAATAGATTTTTCAAATTAAATTAGCTGGATTTATTTATCATTACAAATTAAAAATCTATGTGGACAACTTAAAAAGCTTACACGTAAAGTACCTTTTATTAGATAAAAGAGATAGAGTTAATCATATATATAACTGGTCCATGTGTTTGTATCAATTTAAAAGGTTTAGTTTCTGGGTTGCAAATCCCACATATTTAGTTCCTCTAACACGAGTTTGGTTACACAATTAGTCCCTTGTCAACCTCATACGACTAAAGAACCCTTTTTCTTTATTTTATTCATTTTTTCTAATCATTTTTATTTTTGTTTTTTTGTTTTGCAATGTTTCCATTTTCAAAAATGACTAAATTTCTTTTACTTTGATATTCAGGGATCGAACCCGCTAAATTGGTATAAATACATAAACCATTTATTTAATTAACTCTTATAAATATATTTTATCTTTATCTTTTATGTTCATAACCAAACAAAGGGAGTGAAATTTCCGTGACATTTTCTACAACTTAGCATGTAAGGAATCTATTTCATTTTTATTTAAATATTTTGAGTTTTGATAACCACAATCTTGAAAATCGTGATTAACTAATTATTACATGCATCATTGTGTCGACAATTTTAGTTAACTAGTCATCTCCTACTATCTCGAAATACAAGTTTTAGCCACAACCTTAAAAAACATGATTATCAATACTAAAATCTTTCTATAAACGTTATCTATTCCAACATATTTTGCAACACATAACTTATGTAAACCAAAACATTATTTGTACATTGAAGTTTGAGTTATGAAATAGAACTAAATATTTTCCTTTGTTGCTCAAACAAAAGAAAGAAAGAAAAAGAATCTTTAAAACAATAAGTTTAGATTTCTACAATTTCTAAACTTATATCAATATCGCCAATTATCAACTAATATGTAAAATGACCTATCGACTCACAACATGAAAGTTGTATGTTTCAAATTCTATTGAGAACAACAATATATATATTTACGTTGCAATATTTGTATATAGAAAAAGAAACAACTATCGAAATTATATATAATATTAATTATAAACATTGAGCAATATGTTAGTCTGCTTCGGATGAATAGTGATACAACCTGACATGCTGCACTCCGGTAGCTAACATTTTCTTTTTTTTTCCTTTTTAGCGTAAACTTTTTATATTTTATTTTTAACTTTTCATTTTTCGGTTAAACTATTAGAGAAAACCTATGACAACGCGCAAAAGATTCATAAAAATGTTCGAGTAATTAATATTCTCTCTATTTATGAAAGTAAATAGGAAGTCAAAGTAGTGAGAAAGTAGAAAAACAAGATTCTCAAAGAGGGGTTTACATTTCTTACTAAAACGAGTCTTGCATTTAAGAGCCACTAAAGCTTTTTGAAAATTTGGGTTCATTTGCAAAGAACATGTAATGTAAGGATATCTTAATTATTAAATGTATTCACCAAACTCTTGTATTTATTTAAAAGGAAAAAAAAATAGATGGTTGTTTTTTAAGATTTTATGTAAGACGTGGTTTTCGTGAAAAACAATGTAAGCGGTTGTTTTGTAGAGAATTAGTTTTTCTTCATTTTTCGTGTTTAATGTCCCGTAAAAAAGTTAGATGGTTGTCTAGTTTAGGACTATGATAAGTTTAAGATTTTATTAGTGTTTATACGTTGTTGGTTAGTGTTGGCGGTTTAGTTTTGTCGGGTTTGGTTTTCAGTTTTTTCTGCGAGCTTGTGTATTGTTTTTCAATGTTTATTCAACTTTTGTTAAAGAAACGATTTTATTTATATAATATATTTATTTTAGCCATAACAGAAAATAATAATAAACAAGCTCTTGTTTGTACACTTGTACTATTTTGATGTAAAAACAAATTTTTTCTTACATCAAAATGATTTTAAATATTTCAATTAAATCACTTTTTTTTGTAAGTTTAAGAATAAATTTAAATTTTATGTGTACTAATATGTCTATATTAATTTATTACATTATAAGTTAGAGTTAATTACATGGTTCGTCCCTATGGTTTGCACCATTTTCACACGTCATCCCTATTACTTTTTTATTACACCACTAGTACCTAAGTTTGAAATTTGTTGCCTCCAGGGTCCCTAAATTGGATGTGCCGTTAAATGTTCCGTTAAGTGACCTCATGTGTGTCACACGTGATGGGTAATTTCGTCATTTTACCTTTCTCTTCCATTCAAACACAGATTCAATCAAAATAAAAAACACAATCAAAAAAACACAATCAAAATCCAAATCATTCAATCCTAAATTAAACAAACAACAATCAAAACCCAAATATCAAATCAAAATTAAGATTCAATTACCTTTTGGCCCTAACAGTTTCAAACTGTGTGCGTATTTGATTCTCTTCAGCTCGGGCCTCTTCAAACTCTCTGCTTGCTTCTCTCTCCTTCTCCTGTAAAGCAGCATATTGATCTAGAGCTTTCAAGTTAGGGGCAGTTCTGTCAATTTCTGATACTAAGCTTCCAATTTTCTGTTTAAACTCTGCTTCAAGTTTTTCCCTTTCAACAGGTCTCATGTTATTCTTAAGCGATCTACTCAGTTCGGTAAAATCATATGCTGGACCCGATCCTGAATCAACATCCATCGAGTCCGCCACCATTGCCCACCTCCGCCGCTACCACCATTGCCTACCTCCGCCGCCACCAGCCTCACCGCCGCCGGTTCGGCAACCGGAGCACTATCGCCGCCAATCGAATTTTGTACCTCCATCATTGAAAAATTAAATAAGCTAGGTAGGTTTAGAAAATTTGAAACCCTAGAAAGTGATATAATTTGGGGGAATTGGAAAAAAAAAGGGAGTGAATCTGGGTTTTAATTGTAATTGAATCTTAATTTTGATTTGATATTTGGGTTTTGATTGTTTTTGTTTAATTGAGGATTGAATGATTTGGATTTTGATTGTATTTTTTTGATTGTGTTTTTTATTTTGATTGAATCTGGGTTTGAATGGAAGAGAAAGGTAAAATGACGAAATTACCCATCACGTGTGACACACGTGAGGTCACTTAACGGAACATTTAACGGCACATCCAATTTAGGGACCCTGGAGACAACAAATTTCAAACTTAGGTACTAGTGGTGTAATAAAAAAGTAATAGGGATAACGGGTGAAAATGGTGAAACCATATGGACAAACCATGTAATTAACTCTATAAGTTAATAATATTTTTTAAATTTTAAAAACATATTAACATGTATTCATTTCTAAAAGCTTAAGAAAAAGATTATACAATATATATTTTAGAAATTATCTTTCAGTTTTTATGTTAAATATTTAACAATATATCTTCAATAAATTATTTTTTACATAAAGTTTGGTTTTAAATGAATAATTTACAAAATTTTGGTGTCGAAGTTGAAGATGATTTACACTAACTTTTACACCATTGTCATGTTTTTGTGCAAACATAGAAGATAAAATTAGTTATAAGATAAAATTGTTATTTGTGTAGGATGAAACTTTATGTTCTTCTAGCAAACTAGCAACACATTTTATGACTATTGCTAATTGTGTCGTTAATTGTCCAAGTCGAAGAACAGCAAACCACACCCAAGAATAACATATCAGAAAGTACAAGCATAAAAAACCTGGAGACTTTGGTATTTTCACAATTCGAGCTTCATGGTGTTATTGTTTTCTTAGTTGCGAGTCATAATTACAAACATAGAAGTGAATAGTAAGCATTTCGGGTACTAACAATAACAAGATATGATCATATACCGTAAGGAAATATGCCCATGAAATAACTGAATAAATCCCCAAAACTTGCAGCATTGTGTGTTCTACTTGCTCATATTCAAAACTGTGAGTAGTAACCCGGAAAACAGATAACCCGTATTGATATACCAAAAGGATGCAATCTATGAATGACAAACTAATTTTTCTTAAAAGAGAGATTTTAGTATTCAAAACTATTATTTTCTCACCTGTCAGGGTTTATCTTGCATCTTCACTCTCCGAATATAATGGTGATTTCATCGACTCGTCATCACTTTCGTATGTGTCGTGTGTGTTCTCTGTTTGATGTGATGACTCCTTGAAACCCGTGGATGACTCCTTGAATGTTTCCTTTTTGGTTGACCCTTCTTCGTCACCTCTAGATGATTCTTTGAAAGTTTCAGTTTCAGATGATTTCTTTGTACCTACTTCATCACTACTTGATAACGGTTTGCTTTTTTCTTCTTCGGGTGATTTCTTGGACTCTTGTTCGTCACTGCTCTTTGTCTCTTTAATTGTTTCTTTTTTTGGTGATTTAACCGACTCCTCTTTGACTTTTTCTCCTTTCGGTGACCGCATTATCTCTTCTTTTCTTAGTGATTGTTCCTCAAGAGTTCCTTTTATTGGTGATTCTTTTTTCTCGTTTTCTTTGGGTCCTGACACTTTACTGTCTTCGTCTTCTAAATCACTAGACACTTCCTTCTTCATTGGCGGCTCACTTTTTTCATCTTTTTTTTCCTCATTTTTGACTGGTGAGTCGGCAGATTTTTCTTTTGGGGTCGTTGATTCCCCAGGTGACTTAGACTTAGCGTCTTCTTCTGTTATGGCAAGTACTTCAGTTGACTCAGGACGCTCTTCCTTTTTGTTGGGTGAGTCGGAGCCATCTTTGACTACTGCTGCTGGTAATGACTCAGTTTTTGTGGGTGATTCCTTTTTATTGCTGTCTTCACTGCTAGCTGACTCCGCGGATTCACCTGCATTTGGCTTGGTATTGACCTCCAGTGTTCCGAGTTTGGCTTCAGAATCCTTGATCAAGAATGTCAAAGCTCTTGCATCCCGTGCTTTTGCTAACTTTTCGATATTTGATTTCTGTCACAAAGCAAAATTTAGATCCTCCTCTTCCATATTGAACTAAAAGCTAAAGGAGGCAAATATGGCCGGGTTGACAAGAAACAATATTTTGTTCATTGTTATTTATAAAAACTAATACATTAGAATAAGATTACAAAAGATATATCAGTACAATAGAAATCTTGAAAGATTTAAATATACTTCCTCCAAAACAAAATAAATGTCCACTTTCGAAAGTAATATTAAAACTTTACCATTCTACCCTTGTATCATTTTTCACAAAACTAAAATTCTGAAAGTCTGTGCAGACACAGAGGATAAAATTGGTATTTGGCATTTTGGTCATAATAAAATATAGTAATTACACATTTCTAAAACGGTGTGCCCTTTTTCTAGCGGAAATTTATTTCAGGAGTAACACTTTAGGAGGTTGCATGAATTAAACCATTGAGGTTTCCATGTATACTATAAGCCAGAATCGTGATGACGAAAAGAAGAAGAAAAAAAAAAGGAGAAAAAACTCACATTTCGGATTTGTTCCACCCTATGTTTTAGATCTTCTTCACTTGCTTCTTTATGAGCCGTTCTTATAATATAGAGCAAGTGAGTAGAGAGATCATCAACATTATGTTTCTGTACATCGCACCGAGGTATATTGAACTTGCAACCCACCGTAAAAAACGCACAATTTACAAGCTTCATTGGACATATAGTTACACAATGCCTATCCATTTCACGCCTCATGACATAATCCGAGCATTTCTGTTCACATGGGAGTATCATAAAAGGACAAACTGCTTCATGATGTTCCTTTTGAGCCGCACAATACCTAGTTGTACATCCCTCATTTGTGCAATCCATAGGTCTGAATTTGCATTCTGATCTATGTTTTATAACTTCTTCCTCGGAGTTGAATACCAAATTACAATGAAATGCATTCTTGTAGTCAACATTTTTAAGCAACATTGAAGCAATGTATTCTCTTCGAGCTAATAACCAGAAACCGTTGATTTCCATTTCCTGTACGAAATCATCGATCCTATCATCTCTTCTGTCACTTAAAACCCACTCAGAAACCCGACTAAGCATCTTTCTTTTTGCAGATGAAAAATCATCAATGAGATTAACGATAATATCATAAGGGTGTTCAGATATCTCTAGACCGTTTGAGTTTTCTGCTAGAAGAAATTCTGCAACGTAAGTCTCGCTTCTTTGTGTTAAATAATCAGCCATATCTTTTCTCATATCAACGGCTACGGAACCAGCACTTGTGAAAAGGCCACCAGTTGTGTTATCAACACATGCCGAGGCTAATCCTGGGAGGAGTTCTTGGGCTATTTTGTAGACAACTTCAGTATCACAGAGTTCACAGTTGTAGCTTTTAGCACCTTCTGCTTCATTAGGTTTCTCAGATTTGGTTTCAACTTCTGCTTCATTATTGATTACCAGTAACCTGAAAAAAAGTACATGTTTCAGTATTTCATAAGGCTTAAGAGTTCCATTAAATAACGATATTCTCGCGATATTCAAGTCTTCAAACCAAAATAATAAGAGAGATTTTCTTATAGTTCATATATTATATGTTTACGACTTATTTTATTGCATAAGGAATAGATCCAGAAATAATGAGCATCTATGTGTTTGCTTGAGTGACAGATACTACACAATATCGATACATATGACATGTAATAAAGCTTAATTCTTATTGTGCTTTTACTTTCAATCAGAGAACAGAAATAGTACAAAGTATTATAAGAAGAAAAAACATAGTGTGCCTCCCTTGCCTCATTTTTTCTATCCTGCAAGCATCAAGGTCGGGCTTTTAGATAAAATTTCTTTTTCCCGTTATGTCAAAATCTGCATTTTCTTACTCTTTCATAATCTTATTTTATAAGGCCTAAGTCAACCATATCAGATCCCTAATTCCGTGTTTCCGAAAAAAAAGGCACCCGTAAGGAAGCTAAAGTCAATTTACAACATCTACCAACCCAAGTAAGTAAGCAACCAGACTAAGGAGATTTTTTATTATTGTGTCATCGAGAATCGATGACACTTTTCTTGTAAAAATGAGGTCTTAAAAGATCTCTTAAACGAAAAGTTACATTGTATGACCTTATTGATAAACACTCCAATCATAAATTCCACCCTTTCTTATGATCCTAGATATTTCATTCACTTAAGTATTCAAACACATTGAATGATTAAAATGTTTACTATTCTATATCGGAATGACAAAATCATAGAATCTTATGGACCAACTGCTGCTGATGGTCATGGATTGTGTGACGATGCTCTAAACACGTCATTCGGGTCTAGTCTAGATTTGGCAACTCTTCACAATAAGATTATATAACCTAGTAGTGAGTTTCTCGTTTATATGTTTTTTCATCGGTAGTTTGTATTTTGATGGTTTGGTTTCGCTTAATAATAAGAACAAGGCATGTATATATACGGTTATATGGTTTCTACTGATTTGTTTTGACAAATCAACCTAAAGGGCACACCAAGCAACAAAATAAGAAACTACTTGAAATACCGTCAGCCATTCACACAATTGGATGTCTAAAGAGTTTAAAAACTCTGATTTCTAACCATATCCAGATTTAGGGGCGATTAGGTCTTTAGATAGTAATATTCTTAAAAGAAAACACATAGGTGTTTCGGTATCATAGATAATGATATTTAATATTGCCCAGCTCTCACCTCTCTCTCGTCCATGAATCAGCTTTTAACATCATGCTTCGGGGGTGTATTTCTGCATCAACTCAGTCAACTCCTTGTCAAATCCTTTCTCCAACTCGATCTCTTCCTCTCCGTGCCTCTTTTTCATTGCGGCCTTTTTCACTTCATGCAATTTTATCAACTTCTCCCTCTCTTCCTCGAATTCTTTCAATTCTTCCAGCTTCTCATCTCTGTATATTTGCTGTATTTAGAACAACAATATTTTCAACCTAAGAAGAACGACTGGATTTTTTTGTTTATTGATAATACCTCTTTTTAGGATCGGCATCAGAATATGATTCTTCAACTCTTATGCACTCTTCCTGCTGCATCTTATCGAAATGGCCTTCTTTTGCATTCCTCGCATCTTGGATAACCTTCAGCTGGTCTTTGACGAATTGCTCTTGGAAATCCATCTAGAACAGAAAAAATACATCATGAAAAAAGCTGATCATAGAAAATCTTACGTAATTATAATATGTTAGTAGATTACCTCTTCCTTGGTCTGTTCGGAATAACGTTGTGTTCTATCCCTCACAATACGCTTTTCTTCTTCAGATTTCCTCAGTCTTTGAGATAAAAAGCCGTAAGACTCCTCCAGTGCTTTTGAGTGTCTTTTTTCTTTGATCACTTTGTTCTTGTAGTAATTCAGTTGCTGGTTGTCTTCGTTCATTTGCTTCAACTGATTAACGACCCTCTCTTGGTAAGAAACCAGATCATACTTCAACTTCGTCTTTCCTAAAAAAACGTGAAAAACAAGTTAAAGACATTTCAATAACGTTTAAACAAAAAATGGAAAAAGAACGATACACAGACCTTGAGAGTGCTGGTTAAAATAATCCATATCACGCTTCGTTGCCATGTAGCCATAAAGCTGGCGTTTACCACCAGGATAGAAAAGAACACGACGATGGTCCCACGCATCTCTGTCCGTACCTTCGTGTTCGAAATGTTTACTCAAACGTTCAGCTTCTGTGTATCCCACAGCAGATGACTCGAATATCAGCAAACTCATACCCCTGTGGCCTTTTGGCCCGTAAGCATGACGGGCTTTCACCGCTTCGTAAGAGCCAAAGTAATCAAGAAGCTCTGGGTTCCCCATTCCAACCCACTGAAAGTAAAAGTTTCATTGTTAGTATATATTCATTTATAACCCAAAACAAACATACATTAATAAGATACTTATATACCTTATCATTCTCGTCTTGTTCAAGTTGTGTATTCATGATAATAACCATTGGTGGCCACACGATCTCCTTATCTTTGACAACTTCATTCAGTCCCTTCCACTGTCCAAATGACTCACCAGATGGGTTAACAGTTGCTCCTCTGATCCGCAACTCTTCCTCTACTAGCATAGCAAGGTCTCGATGAATTTTCACTCTCTTCGACCCTTTTGTTTTAGCATGAGTAACAAGAGACTGTAGACTCTTGTACCATTCAATAGCACCAGGACCGTTTTGACATGCTGGACAATGCCACTGCCTTGTTGGCTCGTTCATCTGCATAACAGTCAAGCCTTCCAGTGTCTGAAAAAAGCCGGCATACCATCTGTTCTTCTTCCGCTCCTCATGGCTTAACGGGCTTTGATCTGAATCATATTCGTCACTGTGAAGGTCGTCATCAGAATCATCATCATCGAGATCCTCATTGTCATTGAGATCTTCAGCATCTTCTTCCATAACAGCAGGTTCAGGAATTGGTTCGGGAATCGGGACGTTTGGCCTCCTCATATTATCAATTCCCAACTGCCAAGCATTTCCTGGCCTAGAGTTCAAATTCCATACGCCCTGAGGTGCCGGAGGAATAGCATTTGAGGGGGGATTGCAGTAAGTAGCACCACCTCTGCCACCAGCTTGATTTGGCCAACCATTGTTTGGAGGCCTCACTTGTCCACCACCACGTCCACCGCCAATGGTTCTATGTTGTTCAGCTTGAACCCTTTGAGTAGGAGCTTGAGCCCTTTGAGTCGGTTTAGAAGTCTGAGCACCCAACTGTCTGGAAGCACCAACATTTACCGCCTTATATTTGTTTTTCTTACTAACCTCCTCCCAACCACCATCTTGGCTGGAATCCAGGTTCACATCTTGAACTCCCTGGTTCAACTGATCAACATCATAGCCAGAATACCCCGCTACGTTTTTACCTTTAGACTGACCACCTCCTCGTTTAGAACTCATCTGCAAATAAAATTCACAAACTAAACATATTAAACAAAATCCTCATCATGTACAGTACGTGAAAGACAATGTGAAAGGATACAATCATTTGCAACAAAAACGCAAGTACCAATACTTGAACACGGAATTTGCATATGACAGAACACAACCAATTAGCATGCAACCGATAGATATCACCATATCGCGTCCCTTTTGCCAATACAGAGAACTTTATGTACTGCTGACATACAACAGATAGATTCCATAGACTAATACACACAAAAAATTCTTGAATAAACACATAAACATAGATCGACAAGTTTTCGGTTACGATTCTATAAATGAAAAGTAAGCCAAACAGCATGATTGTTGTCAAACTATTTAAGCCCCAGCATAGAATAAATTACAGATAACTAAACATTAACAGAAATTTCAGTAATCTACAGATAAGGTTTTAAAGTAAACACAACACACAGTGCTAATGTCGTCAAGAAATGATTTGAAAGAAAAAACGAAAGACGAATCGAGCAAAATAGAAAATACCTGAAGGAGATACACTGTGAAACAATCATTTACATCGACTGATATCACTATATCGAGTCCCTTTTGCCTATATAATGACCTTTAAATAGATTCTATTCACATATACAAGCAAATAATTCTCAAATAAACACATAAACAACGGACGAAAAGTATATAGGCTACCGGTTAACGATTAACAGTCAAATCATCATCAAAACCTCATAATCAACTCAGTATCATGTTATAATCATCAACTAGGGTTTCATTTCACCAAACTTTCAAAAACCCTAAAATTAGGGTTTTACACACAATCATTACTCAAAATTCGTTTCAGATAACGTTTTCAAGTAAATACACACAAAAATTAACAGCGAGAAAAACACACAGTAACGGCGTTACGAAATAATATTAAAAAATACAGCAATCGGAAGACGAATTGAGGAAATAGAGACTACCTGAACGAGATACACTGCGATTGTAAGAGAAATGACGGAGAAATGGAGAAAATGGAGCAGGTTTTGACGGAGAGTGAAACGACACGCGCTGCCGTGGAGAGTGGCTGAGAGTGAAGTGTGTAAGAAAATGGGGGGAGTGTGTGTATATCTATATTTACTGTGTATATATAACAAAACGAGCCAAACTTGATACAACTAGACGATATGTGTTTGTCCACCCTAAGGGGTTATGCAACCCCTGGCCCACTTTAGGTCATGTGTTTTAGATGTGATAATTTTTTGTTTTTTTGTTTTTCCTTGTCTTTTTGTTATCGGTTTTTTTTAATTTTTCAACTATTATAAAATAACAAACATTATACACAATTTAACAAAAAAGTAAATTGTGTATTAAAATGCAACATTCGTATTCTATTATTCACATATTCGGTATAATTAAAAACAGTATAATGATGTAACGAATAAATAAAGTATGTATTAATAAAAAAACAGTATTATTCACATATTCGGTATAATAAAAAACAGTATTATTCACATATTCGGTATAATTAGTATTCTATTATTCACATATTTGGTAAAATCGAATGGACGGTAAAACATTATTTTTCTGTTTTGCAACCTTCGTTTTTACTAGAAATGATATAAATAAATTTCTGAGCTTTTCGTTATTGTTATATGTTTATTAACAAAAAATTAACAAGAAAATAATAATTAAAAGCTTGTATGTGTAACTATAAAATACATGTTATGTGTGAAACGGAGAGTTATTCATATTGTTGAATAATATTAAAAACCCGCCAGTATTTGTTTATAAAACCTAATAATTTCACCTTTTTATGAAAAACGAGAGAAATATTTGTATAAATGTAATGTGTTTTTATAAAAAAATCCGTCAGATTTTATAGACTTTTGAGAAAAAAAAACATAAGGAATCGAAATCTGAAACGTAAAAACGATCAAACATAAAGTTGACATAACGAATGACGTAAAGCAAAAAGAAGAAGAAGATGTGGCCGATGGTTGTAAACTAGGGGTAATAGGACTTAAATATCTCTAATGATATTAATTGTGTAATCTTTTATTTTTATTTAATTTTATTGTTTTATATTCCTTAAAATTAATTTTATTATTTAAGCATTATTAGTATATTAAGAATATAATGCTTCTAACAATGTCATTTCCTTTATAATAAAGTACATAAAATGTATTTTGAGAAAAAAAAAGTTAATATATCAAGTTTCGTTCTTTAAGTTTCAAAATTATATTGTTTTCATTTATTTTTTAAATATGTATTTAAACAATCATTTAATTTTGTTTAAATTGACTAAATATTGTTAGAAAATTATTCTTAACCAACTTTTTCCTTTTTGAACAGTTATATATCTTAAAACAAATTTGTTATAATTTTTTAGGGTCGTGGTAGTTATAGAGTCGGCTAATTGAAGTTATAATTTTTGTAGGGTCGTGGTAGTTATAATAGATCTTTTATTAAACACTCGTTATCTAAAATATAATATGTATAAACTGAGAGTTGTTATCAATGAAATAAGGATAGATTAATAATTCCTTCATATTTAATAATTTTATAATGACAAATACGTTTTCGTATTATCAATTATCGAGACCAAATGTCAAAAAAATGAAAAAATAACACGAAAAAAAAAGAAGATGGATTTTATCACATATATGACATTTCTCAAATTCACATAATTATTAATACAGATAACATAAAAATAAAAAAGTAAAAAACAATATTTAATACTGAAATATTAAACAAATAAAAGAAATATGTGGATGCGAGTGGTTTAGGGAGTAGGGAGGGTATAACAGGTGGGGTAGGGGGTCTCTATAACATGACCCTTGTTTTATAAAACATGTTCTTATAAAAATACAAATGAAATGACATTTAATCTGATCAATCACGTGTTTCAGAAACATGAAATTACATGCTAACTTTGGAATATACAATTTCTTTCTTTTGTTGGTTATATATTACAAACTAGTTTATTGTCCATGTCCATTTGTTATATAGAATTTTATAAAAAAAATGTTTCGTTAAAAATGGTTAATTTGTGTTGCCATATTTTGTATATTTAGTTTGAAAATAGATTATTAGATAAAAAAATTAACTCGATTTATTTATCCTTTACAAATTAAAAAAAAATATAAAAAAATTGACACTTAAGCCAATGACATTAGCATTTATGGGAGGTGATTTTTTCACTTAAAGTTTTTATTCATTCACTTAAATTTAAACTAAATTGACAATTATATCCTCAATTCTATTTTTATTATTTTGCCCTATTTTTTTTTTTTACTTTAACCCTTTACCTAAAATCATTCCCTCTCGTCTCCTCTTCTACATCTATACAGAGGATTTGAGGAGACATCCCTTCAACCACCGACAACTCTATCCCGACTCCTTGCATCTTTGTCATCGCCTCAGTTCCGTTGCCTATTAGTTTCTGTCTCAAATTTAAATTAGAAAGAACCGCTTTTTGATAAAACTTTAGACGACACTTTATAAAAAAGGTTTGACCCAAATTTATTGTATCAATGAAGTAACTTACTCAGCATTGCATTAATGAAGGCAGATTTTCCGACATTAGCTGCTCCCTAAAGAAAGAGAGAAATGTGTCACCGCTTTTCTGGTAGATGCTAACATAAAAGTTAAACTATAAGGTTTAATGTCTTTAAATCCTTCTAACATTTCAATTTGCGGGCCTCATTTATATGCGGTTAGAAGAAATAGTGGTCAATTATAAACGAAGAGGAGAGCCACAAAATGGATAACAGAAATATTAGTATAAATGATAAAGTTCATACATTGGACGATTTATTAAATAAGCTCCAAATAACGAGTTAAAATTACTAACCAGAATGTACACATCCCCTTCTTCTCCTTCTGAATTTCTGACACGACTCCAGTAATTCCAACCAATGACTTTGAACTTGTTAAGTAGACACTTAAAAAACATATATTATACTTGTATCAATTTATGAACTCCATGAATGGAATCCTTAAGTTGGTTAGACCTTCATTTTAAATCATTGTATTGTTAACCACCATTTTGCAGCTTAAATTTTCACACACACTTTGTTCTCATATTCACTGAGTCGCCACTTTCGGTTTAAAGACCCCAATTATCATTCCAAATAATCTGATTTTTTTAATCAAAATTCCACGTTGTTTTCTTAGTAATCGAAAAAATAAAATAATATTCGCGGGAAACCTAGGATTAATTATTCAACGTAATTGAAACGGTTCCGTGTGAACGGGTAAGGATGGCAACACTACATATTGTTTCCAAAATGTTGTTTAGATGCTGGTAAACAAAACAACAAGATGATATTAGAACTTGAAAAGTGAGTTTAAGGCGGAGGTGAAAGAGATAAGAGGAGGAAATGTTATTAATTTGGTGTTTGACTAAAATTATATTGTTAAAACATATTAATTGCATGTGTATGAAACAAAAGTGTAAGTATAAGAATCATCTTCCTTTTAATATTTCATTAATAAAATAAAAGGTAAAATAAAAGGTAAGGGTATAATTGTCTATTCAATTTAAATTTAAGTGAATTAATAAAAATTTAAAGTGAAAAAATCACTTCCCATTTCAAAAATCAACCTATGTGGACAACCTAAAAAATTTACACGTAAAGTCCCTTTTATTAGATAAAAGAGATAGAGTTAATCATATATATATAGCTGGTCCTGTGTTTGTATCAATTTAACGGGTTTAGTTTCTGGTTGCAAATCCCAGAGATTTAGTCCCTCTAACACGAGTTTGGTTACACAATTAGTCCCTTGTCAACCTCATATGACTAAAGAACCCTTTTTCTTTATTTTATTCATTTTTTCTAATCATTTTTATTTTTGTTTTTTTTGTTTGCAATGTTTCCATTTTCAAAAATGACTAAATTTCTTTTACTTTGCTATTCAGGGATCAAACCCGCTAAATTGGTATAAATACATAAACCATTTATTTAATTAACTCTTATAAATATATTTTATCTTTATCTTTTATGTTGTAATTTCTATAGTTATGTTCATAACCAAACAAATTAGAAGGGAGCGAAATTTCCGTGTCATTTTCTACAACTTAACATGTAAGGAATCTTTTTATTTAAATATTTTGAGTTTTGATAACCACAATCTTGAAAATCGTGATTAACTAATTATTACATGCATCATTGTGTCAACAATTTTTATTTATGGATGTCATCTCCTACTATCTTGAAATACAAATTTTAGCCACAACCTTAAAAACCATGATTATCAATACTAAAATCTCTTTTATAAATGTTATCTATTCCGACATATTTTGCAACACAAACTTATGTAAACCAAAACATTATTTGTACATTGAAGTTTGAGTTATGAAATAGAACAATTTTTTTTTCTTTGCTGCTCAAACAAAAGAAAAAAAGAAAGAATCCTTAAAACAATAAGTTTAGATTTCTACAATTTCTAAACTTACATCGCCAGTTATCAACCAATATGTAAATTGACCTATCGACTGACAACATGAAAGTTGTATGTTTCAAATTCTATTGAAAACAACAATATATATATATATATATATATATATATATATATATATATATATATATATATATATATATATATATATATATATATATATATATATATATATATATATATATATATATATATATTTCCATTTGATACATACATTGCAATATTTGTATTTAGAAAAAGAAAACAACTATCGAAATTATATATAGAATTAATTATAAACGTCGAGCAACATGTTAGTCTGCTTCGGATGAATAGTGATACAACCAGACATGCTGCACTTCAGTAGCTAGCATGGTTTTTTTTCTTTTTTTCTTTTTAGATTACCTTACTTCGGTTTTTAAATTTAACTTTTCACTTTTCGGTTAAACTATTAGAGAAAACCTATAGCAACATGCAGAAGTTTCATAGAAATGTTTGAGTATTTATGAAAATAAATAGGAAGTCAAAGTAGTGAGAAAGTAGAAAAACAAATTCTCAAATAGGGGTTTACACTTGTTACTAAAACGAGTCTTGCATTTAAGAGCCATAAAAGCTTTTTGAAAAATTTGGGTTCATTTGCAAAGAATATGTAATGTAAGGACATCTTAATTATTAAATGTATTCACCAAACTCTTGTATTTACTGAAAAGGAAAAAAAAAATAGATGGTTGTTTTGTAAGGTTTTATTTAAGGTGTGGTGTTCGTGAAAACCAATATAATCGGTTGTTTTGTAGAGAACTAGTTTTTTTTCATTTTTCGTGTTCAATGTCCCGTAACAAAGTTAGACGGTTGTCTAGTTTAGGACTATGATAAGGTTAAGATTTTATTAGTGTGTATATGTTGTTGGTTAGTGTTGGCAGTTTAGTTTTGCGGGATTTGGTTTTCTGTTTTTTCTACGAGCTTGTGTATTGTTTTTCCGTGTTTATTCAACTTTTGTTAAAGAAATGATTTTTATTTATATAATATATTTGTTTTAGCCATAATAGAAAATAATAATAAACAAGCTCTTGTATAGTTGAACACTTGTACTATTTCGATGTAAAAACAAATTTTTTCTTACATCAAAATGATTTTAAATGTTTCAATTAAATCACTTTTTGTGTAAGTTTAAGAATAAATTTAAATTTTATGTGTACTAATATGTCTATATTAATTTATTACATTATAAGTTAAAATATTAACGTAGACATATTATGACTATTGCTAATTGTGTCGATAATTGTCCAAGTCGAAGAACAGCAAACCACACCCAAGAATAACATATCAAAAAGTACAAGCATCGAAAACCTGGAGACTTTGGTATTTTCACAATTCGAGCTTCATGGTGTTATTGTTTTCTTAGTTGCGAGTCATAATTACAAACATAGAAGTGAATAGTAAGCATTTCGGGTACTAACAATAACAAAATGTGATCATATACCGTAAGGAAATATGCCCGTGAAATAACTGAATAAATCCCCAAAACTTGCAGCATCGTGTGTTCTACTTGCACATATTCAAAACTGTGAGTAGTAACCCGGAAAACAGATAACACGTATTGATATACCAAAAGGATGCAATCTATGAATGACAAACTAATTTTTCTTAAAAGAGAGATTTTAGTATTCAAAACTACTGTATTATTTTCTCACCTGTCAGGGTTTATCTTGCATCTTCACTCTCCGGATATAATGGTGATTTCATCGACTCTTCATCACTTTCGTATGTGTCGTGTGTATTTTCTGTTTGATGTGATGACTCCTTGAAACCCGTGGATGACTCCTTGAATGTTTCGTTTTTGGTTGACCCTTCTTCGTCACCTCTAGATGATTCTTTGAAAGTTTCGGTTTCAGATGATTTCTTTGTATCTACTTCATCACTACTTGATAATTGTTTGCTTTTTTCTTCTTCGGGTGATTTCTTGGACTCTTGTTCGTCACTGCTCTTTGTCTCTTTAACTGTTTCTTTTTTTGGTGATTTCACCGACTCCTCTTTGACTTTTTCTCCTTTCGGTGACCGCATTATCTCTTCTTCTCTTAGTGATTGTTCCTCAAGAGTTCCTTTTATTGGTGATTCTTTTTTCTCGTTTTCCTTGGGTCCTGACACTTTACTGTCTTCGTCTTCTAATCACTAGACACTTCCTTCTTCATTGGCGGCTCACTTTTTTCATCTTTTGTATCTTTTTTTTCTTCATTTTTGACTGGTGAGTCGGCAGATTTTTCTTTTGGGGTCGTTGATTCCCCAGGTGACTTAGACTTAGCGTCTTCTTCTGTTATGGCAAGTACTTCAGTTGACTCAGGACGCTCTTCCTTTTTGTTGGGTGAGTCGGAGCCATCTTTGACTACTGCTGGTAATGACTCAGTTTCTGTGGGTGATTCCTTTTTATTGCTGTCTTCACTGCTAGCTGACTCCGCAGATTCACCTGCATTTGGCTTGGTATTGACCTCCAGTGTTCCGAGTTTGGCTTCAGAATCCTTGATCAAGAATGTCAAAGCTCTTGCATCCGTGCTTTTGCTAACTTTTCGATATTTGATTTCTGTCACAAAGCAAAATTTAGATCCTCCTCTTCCATATTGAACCAAAAGCTAAAGGAGGCAAATATGGCCGGGTTGACACGAAACAGTATTTTGTTCATTGTTATTTATAAAAACTAATACATTAGAATAAGATTACAAAAGTATTATTATTACAACAGAAATCTTGAAAAATTTAAATATACTTCCTCCAAAACAAAATAAATGTCCACTTTCGAAAGTAATATTAAAACTTTACCATTCTACCCTTGCATCATTTTTCACAAAACTAAAATTCTGAAAGTCTGTGCAAACACAGAGGATAAAATTGGTATTTGGCATTTTGGCCATAATAAAATATAGTAATTACACATACGGTGTGCCCTTTTTCTAGCGGAAATTTATTTCAGGAGTAACACTTTAGGAGGTTGCATGAATTAAACCATTGAGGTTTCCGTGTATACTATAAGCCAGAATCGTGATGATGAAAAGAAGAAAAAAAAAAAGGAGAAAAAACTCACATTTCGGATTTGTTCCACCCTATGTTTTAGATCTTCTTCACTTGCTTCTTTATGAGTCGTCCTTATAATATAAAGCAAGTGAGAAGAGAGATCATCAACATTATGTTTCTGTACATCGCACCGAGGTATATTGAACTTGCAACCCACCGTAAAAAACGCACAATTTACAAGCTTCATTGGACATATAGTTACACAATGCCTATCCATTTCACGCCTCATGATATAATCCGAGCATTTCTGTTCACATGGGAGTATCATAAAAGGACAAACTGCTTCATGATGTTCCTTTTGAGCCGCACAATACCTAGTTGTACATCCCTCATTTGTGCAATCCATAGGTCTGAATTTGCATTCTGATCTTTGTTTTATAACTTCTTCCTCGGAGTTGAATACCAAATTACAATGAAGTGCATTCTTGTAGTCAACATTTTTAAGCAACATTGAAGCAATTTATTCTCTTCGAGCTAATAACCAGAAACCGTTGATTTCCATTTCCTGTACGAAATCATCAATCCTATCTTCTCTTCTATCACTTAAAACCCACTCAGAAACCCGACTAAGCATATTTCTTTTTGCAGATGAAAAATCATCAATGAGATTAACGATAATATCATAAGGGTGTTCAGATATCTCTAGACCGTTTGAGTTTTCTGCTAGAAGAAATTCTGCAACGTAAGTCTCGCTTCTTTGTGTTAAATAATCAGCCATATCTTTTCTCATATCAACGGCTACGGAACCAGCACTTGTGAAAAGGCCACCAGTTGTGTTATCAACACATGCCGAGGCTAATCCTGGGAGGAGTTCTTGGGCTATTTTGTAGACAACTTCGGTATCACAGAGTTCACAGTTGTAGCTTTTGGCACCTTCTGCTTCATTAGGTTTCTCAGATTTGGTTTCGACTTCTGCTGCTTTAGGCGGCTCCATTATTGATTACCAGTAACCTGAAAAAAAGTACATGTTTCAGTATTTCATAAGGCTTAAGAGTTCCATTATATAACGATATTCTCGCGATATTCAAGTCTTCAAACCAAAATCATTACCATCAACAACTTGCTACAAATCTCACCTCTCTCTCCTCCATGAATCTGCTTTTAACATCATGCTTCGGGGGTGTATTTCTGCATCAACTCGGTCAACTCCTTGTCAAATCCTTTCTCCAACTCGATCTCTTCCTCTCCGTGCCTCTTTTTCATTGCGGCCTTTTTCACTTCATGCAATTTTATCAACTTCTCCCTCTCTTCCTCGAATTCTTTCAATTCTTCCAGCTTCTCATCTCTGTATATTTGCAGTACTTAGAACAACAATATTTTCAACCTAAGAAGAACGACCGGATTTTTTTGTTTATTGATAATACCTCTTTTTAGGATCGGCATCAGAATATGATTCTTCAACTCTTATGCACTCTTCCTGCTGCATCTTATCGAAATGGCCTTCTTTTGCATTCCTCGCATCTTGGATAACCTTCAGCTGGTCTTTGACGAATTGCTCTTGGAAATCCATCTAAAATAGAAAAAGTACATCATGAAAAAAGCTGATTATAGAAAATCTTACGTAATTATGATATGTTAGTAGATTACCTCTTCCTTGGTCTGTTCGGAATAACGTTGTGTTCTATCCCTCACAATACGCTTTTCTTCTTAAGATTTCCTCAGTCTTTGAGATAAAAAGCCGTAAGACTCCTCCAGTGCTTTCGAGTGTCTTTTTTCTTTGATCACTTTGTTCTTGTAGTAATTCAGTTGCTGGTTGTCTTCGTTCATTTGCTTCAACTGATTAACGACCTTCTCTTGGTAAGAAATCAGATCATACTTCAACTTCGTCTTTCCTAAAAAAACGTGAAAAACAAGTTAAAGACATTTCAATAACGTTTAAACAAAAAATAGAAAAAGAACGATACACAGACCTTGAGAGTGCTGGTTAAAATAATCCATATCACGCTTCGTTGCCATGTAGCCATACAGCTGTCGTTTACCACCAGGATAGAAAAGAACACGACGATGGTCCCACGCATCTCTGTCCGTACCTTCGTGTTCGAAATGTTTACTCAAACGTTCAGCTTCTGTGTATCCAACAGCAGATGACTCGAATATCAGCAAACTCATACCCCTGTGGCCTTTTGGCCCGTAAGCATGACGGGCTTTCACCGCTTCATAAGAGCCAAAGTAATCAAGAAGCTCCGGGGTCCCCATTCCAACCCACTGAAAGTAAAAGTTTCATTGTTAGTATATATTCATTTATAACCCAAAACAAACATACATTAATAAGATACTTATATACCTTATCATTCTCGTCTTGTTCAAGTTGTGTATTCATGATAATAACCATTGGTGGCCACACGATCTCCTTATCTTTGACAACTTCATTCAGTCCCTTCCACTGTCCGAATGACTCACCAGATGGGTTAACAGTTGCTCCTCTGATCCGCAACTCTTCCTCTAATAGCATGGCAAGGTCTCGATGAATTTTCACTCTCTTCGACCCTTTTGTTTTAGCATGAGTCACAAGAGACTGTAGACTCTTGTACCATTCAATAGCACCAGGGCCGTTTCGACATGCTGGACAATGCCACTGCCTTGTTGGCTCGTTCATCTGCACAACAGTCAAGCCTTCCAATGTCTGAAAAAAGCCAGCATACCATCTGTTCTTCTTCCGCTCCTCATGGCTTAACGAGCTTTGATCTGAATCATATTCGTCACTGTGAAGGTCGTCATCAGAATCATCATCATCAAGATCCTCATTGTCATTGAGATCTTCAACATCTTCTTCCACAACAGCAGGTTCAGGAATTGGTTCGGGAATCGGGACGTTTGGCCTCCTCATATTACCAATTCCCAACTGCCAAGCATTTCCTGGCCTAGAGTTCAAATTCCATACGCCCTGAGGTGACGGAGGAATAGCATTTGAGGGGGGATTGCAGTAAGTAGCACCACCTCTGCCACCAGCTTGATTTGGCCAACCATTGTTTGGAGGCCTCACTTGTTTTCCACGACCACCACCAATGGTTCTCTGTTGTTCAGCTTGAACCCTTTGAGTAGGAGCTTGAGCCCTTTGAGTCGGTTTAGAAGTCTGAGCACCCAACTGTTTGGAAGCACCAACATTTACCGCCTTATTTTTGTTTTTCTTACTAACCTCCTCCCAACCACCATCTTGGCTGGAATCCAGGTTCACATCTTGAACTCCATGGTTCAACTGATCAACATCATAGCCAGAATACCCCGCTACTTTTTTACCTTTAGACTGACCACCTCCTCCTTTAGAACTCATCTGCAAATAAAATTCACAAACTAAACATATTAAACAAAATCCTCATCATGATACAGTACGTGAAAGACAATGTGAAAGGAAACAATCATTTGCAACAAAAACGCAAGTACCAATACTTGAACACGGAATCTGCATATGACAGAACACAATCAAATATAATGCAACCGATAGATATCACCATATCGCGTCCCTTTTGCCAATACAGAGAACTTTATGTACTGCTGACATACAACAGATAGATTCCATACACTAATACACACAAAAAATTCTTGAATAAACACATAAACATAGATCGACAAGTTTTCGGTTACGATTCTATAAATGAAAAAGTAAGCCAAACAGCATGATTATTGTCAAACTATTTAAGCCCCAGCATAGAATAAATTACAGATAACTAAACATTAACAGAAATTTCAGTAATCTACAGATAAGGTTTTAAAGTAAACACAACACACAGTGCTAATGTCGTCAAGAAATGATTTGAAGAAAAAAACGAAAGACAAATCGAGCAAAATAGAAAATACCTGAAGGAGACACACTGTGAAACAATCATTTACATCGACTGATATCACTATATCGAGTCCCTTTTGCCTATATAATGACCTTTAAATAGATTCTATTCACATATACAAGCAAATAATTCTCGAATAAACACGAAAACAACGGACGAAAAGTATATAGGCTACCGGTTAACGATTAACTGTCAAATCATCATCAAAACCTCATAATCAACTCAGTATCACGGTATAATCATCAACTAGGGTTTCATTTCACCAAACTTTCAAAAACCCTAAAATTAGGGTTTTACACACAATCATTACTCAAAATTCGTTTCAGATAACGTTTTCAAGTAAATACACACAAAAATTAACAGCGAGAAAAACACACAGTAACGGCGTTACGAAATGATATGAAAAAAAACAACAATCGGAAGACGAATTGATGAAATAGAGACTACCTGAACCAGATACACTGTGATCGTAATAGAAATGACGGACAAATGGAGAAAATGGAGCAGGTTTTGACAGAGAGTGAACGACACGCGCCGCCGTGGAGAGGTGGTGAGAGTGAAGTGTGTAAGAAAATGGGGAGAGTGTTATTTGATATTTGATATATGCAGCATTAAAGTAAATAATGATATATAGGGTAATGGTGGTCAGGTTTTGGAAAATTGAGATCTAGGAAAACGTTTAAGCAGAAAGGGATATGAGTTGTTGGTACACTTAGCGTTTAAGCAGAAAGGGGTTTTTGTGTTTTAAATTTGACAAATAGATTACGGAAATTAGCGCTTATAGACGATGAATTGTTGTGTGGATAGTGATTTTGAATTTTTTTTATGTTTATTTTTGTTTTGGATATGAATGGAGAAGAAGGTGGATATAATAATATAAAGTAACTTAAAATATTAAATAAATTAAGAAATAAATAGAAAAAGTGTATTTTAGTCTTTTAAGTGACAGATGGATTATTATTGTAGCCATATCGATGATCCAAGAACTGAGCCCGAAGGATTTTCGACCTAGAGACTGAACCGTTAAATTGGAACAAACTCAGGAACCAATTATGTAATTAACTCTAAAATTATTAAATTTCGCCACCTTGTCACGCCTTGAAAAAAGCCATGTCTCGCCATGTCTTACAAAGCTTGAGGCTTGGCCTTGCCGCCACGCCACGCCACGCCTTACGTTATTTACAACATTGTTTTTAAATGAATAAATGAGTAGTGGTACAACAACATTTATAAAATTTTAGTGTCTAAGTTGAAGATGACTTACACTAACTTTTACGCCATTGTCATATTTTTGTGCAAACATCGAAGATGACCTAAATATGCATTAGTTTAATAAAATTAGTTATAAGAGTGTTATAAGATAAAATTATTATTTGTGTAGGATGAAACTTTATGTTCTTCTAGCAAACTAGCAACACATTTTATGACTATTGCTAATTGTGCCGATAATTGTCCAAGTCGAAGAACAGCAAACCACACCCAAGAATAACATATCAGAAAGTACAAGCATCGAAAACCTGGAGACTTTGGTATTTTCACAATTCGAGCTTCATGGTGTTATTGTTTTCTTAGTTGCGAGTCATAATTACAAACATAGAAGTGAATAGTAAGCATTTCGGGTACTAACAATAACAAGATATGATCATATACCGTAAGGAAATATGCCCATGAAATAACTGAATAAATCCCCAAAACTTGCAGCATTGTGTGTCCTACTTGCTCATATTCAAAACTGTGAGTAGTAACCCGGAAAACAGATAACACGTAATGATATACCAAAAGGATGCAATCTATGAATGACAAACTAATTTTTCTTAAAAGAGAGATTTTTGTATTCAAAACTATTATTTTCTCACCTGTCAGGGTTTATCTTGCATCTTCACTCTCCGAATATAATGGTGATTTCATCGACTCTTCATCACTTTCGTATGTGTCGTGTGTGTTCTCTGTTTGATGTGATGACTCCTTGAAACCCGTGGATGACTCCTTGAATGTTTCCTTTTTGGTTGACCCTTCTTCGTCACCTCTAGATGATTCTTTGAAAGTTTCAGTTTCAGATGATTTCTTTGTACCTACTTCATCACTACTTGATAATTGTTTGCTTTTTTCTTCTTCGGGTGATTTCTTGGACTCTTGTTCGTCACTGCTCTTTGTCTCTTTAATTGTTTCTTTTTTTGGTGATTTCACCGACTCCTCTTTGACTTTTTCTCCTTTCGGTGACCGCATTATCTCTTCTTTTCTTAGTGATTGTTCCTCAAGAGTTCCTTTTATTGGTGATTCTTTTTTCTCGTTTTCTTTGGGTCCTGACACTTTACTGTCTTCGTCTTCTAAATCACTAGACACTTCCTTCTTCATTGGCGGCTCACTTTTTTCATCTTTTTTTCCCTCATTTTTGACTGGTAAGTCGGCAGATTTTTCTTTTGGGGTCGTTGATTCCCCAGGTGACTTAGACTTAGCGTCTTCTTCTGTTATGGCAAGTACTTCAGTTGACTCAGGACGCTCTTCCTTTTTGTTGGGTGAGTCGGAGCCATCTTTGACTACTGCTGGTAATGACTCAGTTTTTGTGGGCGATTCCTTTTTATTGCTGTCTTCACTGCTAGCTGACTCCGCGGATTCTCCTGCATTTGGCTTGGTATTGACCTCCAGTGTTCCGAGTTTGGCTTCAGAATCCTTGATCAAGAATGTCAAAGCTCTTGCATCCCGTGCTTTTGCTAACTTTTCGATATTTGATTTCTGTCACAAAGCAAAATTTAGATCCTCCTCTTCCATATTGAACTAAAAGCTAAAGGAGGCAAATATGGCCGGGTTGACAAGAAACAATATTTTGTTCATTGTTATTTATAAAAACTAATACATTAGAATAAGATTACAAAAGATATATTATTACAATAGAAATCTTGAATGATTTAAATATACTTCCTCCAAAACAAAATAAATGTCCACTTTCGAAAGTAATATTAAAACTTTACCATTCTACCCTTGTATCATCTTTCACAAAACTAAAATTCTGAAAGTCTGTGCAGACACAGAGGATAAAATTGGTATTTGGCATTTTGTTCATAATAAAATATAGTAATTACACATTTCTAAAACGGTGTGCCCTTTTTCTAGCGGAAATTTATTTCAGCAGTAACACTTTAGGAGGTTGCATGAATTAAACCATTGAGGTTTCCATGTATACTATAAGCCAGAATCGTGATGACGAAAAGAAGAAGAAAAAAAAAGGGAGAAAAAACTCACATTTCGGATTTGTTCCACCCTATGTTTTAGATCTTCTTCACTTGCTTCTTTATGAGCCGTTCTTATAATATAAAGCAAGTGAGTAGAGAGATCATCAACATTATGTTTCTGTACATCGCACCGAGGTATATTGAACTTGCAACCCACCGTAAAAAACGCACAATTTACAAGCTTCATTGGACATATAGTTACACAATGCCTATCCATTTCACGCCTCATGACATAATCCGAGCATTTCTGTTCACATGGGAGTATCATAAAAGGACAAACTGCTTCATGATGTTCCTTTTGAGCCGCACAATACCTAGTTGTACATCCCTCATTTGTGCAATCCATAGGTCTGAATTTGCATTCTGATCTATGTTTTATAACTTCTTCCTCGGAGTTGAATACCAAATTACAATGAAATGCATTCTTGTAGTCAACATTTTTAAGCAACATTGAAGCAATGTATTCTCTTCGAGCTAATAACCAGAAACCGTTGATTTCCATTTCCTGTACGAAATCATCGATCCTATCATCTCTTCTGTCACTTAAAACCCACTCAGAAACCCGACTAAGCATATTTCTTTTTGCAGATGAAAAATCATCAATGAGATTAACGATAATATCATAAGGGTGTTCAGATATCTCTAGACCGTTTGAGTTTTCTGCTAGAAGAAATTCTGCAACGTAAGTCTCGCTTCTTTGTGTTAAATAATCAGCCATATCTTTTCTCATATCAACGGCTACGGAACCAGCACTTGTGAAAAGGCCACCAGTTGTGTTATCAACACATGCCGAGGCTAATCCTGGGAGGAGTTCTTGGGCTATTTTGTAGACAACTTCAGTATCACAGAGTTCACAGTTGTAGCTTTTAGCACCTTCTTCTTCATTAGGTTTCTCAGATTTGGTTTCAACTTCTGCTGCTTTAGGTGGCTCCATTATTGATTACCAGTAACCTGATAAAAAGTACATGTTTCAGTATATCATAAGGCTTAAGAGTTCCATTATATAAAGATATTCTCGCGATATTCAAGTCTTCAAACCAAAATAATAAGAGAGATTTTCCTATAGTTCATATATTATATATTTACGACTTATTTTATTGCATAAGGAATAGATCCAGAAATAATGAGCATCTACATGTTTGACTTGAGTGACAGATACTACACAATATCGATACATATGACATGTAATAAAGCTTAATTCTTACCGTGCTTTTACTTTCAATCAGAGAACAGAAATAGTACAAAGTATTATAAGAAGAAAAAATATAGTGTGCCTCCCTTGCCTCATTTTTTGTATCCTGCAAGCATCAAGGTCGGGCTTTAAGATAAAATTTCTTTTTCCCGTTATGTCAAAATCTGCATTTTGTTACTCTTTCATAATCTTATTTTATAAGGCCTAAGTCAACCATATCAGATCCCTAATTCCGTGTTTCCGAAAAAAAGGCACCCGTAAAGAAGCTAAAGTCAATTTACAACATCCACCAACCCAAGTACGTAAGTAACCAGGCTAAGGAGATTTTTTATTATTGTGTCATCGAGAATCGATGACACTTTTCTTGAAAAAATGAGGTCTTAAAAGATCTCTTAAACGAAAAGTTACATTGTATGACCTTATCGATAAACACTCCAATCATAAATTCCACCCTTTCTTATGATCCTAGATTTTTCATTCACTTAAGTATTCAAACACATTGAATGATTAAAATGTTTACTATTCTATATCGGAATGACAAAATCATAGAATCTTATGGACCAAAATCATTACTATCAACAACTTGCTACACACAGAAAAGTAAATTTACCTAAAATAGTTAACCAGCAATATAGCAAAGTAGAAACTACAGCAAATTTCCATTAACGTAACATTCGAATGAGTAGCTTGAAAAGTTTGCAGAACTTACAATGCTGCAATTTTCCTAATAAAATACAATCGAAATTTGTTTACCTAATAAATTCACTACAGCGACACCGTATACATTCTTACAGGCTACATCATCATCCAATACATGAAACAGAAAAGTTCCGCAACGATCACTAGCACATTACAAACGATCTATGCAAAACATATATTAAACTGAATTAAATCTGCTATCTACTAACATTACAATTCTAAACAATTAAATCAGCTAACTAAAACACACTGAGACGCACACAGATATTCAAATATAGATACAGAATATATATATATATATATATATATATATATATATATAAATACCTAGAAAATAGGTCCGAAATCAGAGAATGTGATCGAATAGAGATAACCTGAAATTGAAAATTGAGAAGAATGATTAACAAATTGATGATCCGCATAGAAATTGTGATATTATGATATTAAAAGGTGAACCTAGAAATTCAGAAATACGTGATCGCCATTAACGCATCTCCGAGTTTGAATATATTGATATTAAAAAAATTGAATAATTGAAAAAATGGCAGGCGAATTTGGGGAAAGTTGGTATTTATATTTATATTATTATGAAAATGAATCTGGCGCTTATGGTGTTCAACTGAATCTGACTCTTTCTATTTCTATTTTGCTTCTTTTTTTTTATCCTTCTTTTTGGTAATGACAATATTTCGAAACTAATCACATAATTCGGTAAAAGTTTTTTGGATCTTTGGTTACGAGAACTAGATATGAAATAGGGTGTGATAATATGTAAGACGATGTCTCTAATTTAAAACAAGTATTAAATACACCAATAAAAGTTGCTATCATAAATCAACAGAATTAAATTAAAGTAACTTTAATGATAATCTTCTTGTATTCCGTATTTTTCATATTTATTTATATGTTTTGACAATTCTTATTGGCCAATATATTGTCTCTTTTAGTAATATGTGCTAATAAGTCATAATTTTGATAATCTTTATTTGTTTTTTAAGGATTTTCATATAATGTTTCTTAGGTATAGGTTAAAATGCGTTGATTATCGTTAGATTTTTTAGTAAATATAACTTTTATTATATCATTTTACTTTTTATATTTTTTTCATATTTACCTTTTTCTATCCAATATTTTAATTGGTTTAACTTTGAACTTTAACTAATTAATTTTCTCCGATATTAAATTTCATATACCCTCCATAATATAGTTTGTCTGTCCGTATGTCTTCTTTTATGGATGTCGTTTATATAAAAAATTTAATTCTAATAAATGACAATTTAAGAGAATTTAGTTAACAAGTGGCGTTTTAGGGAAAAGATTATAAAGGATTATTTTAGATTATTTAGGTTTAATTTTAACTTTTCAAACTTTAAATTTTACTATTAATATTTAAAAAAATAATTTTGTAGTAAATGAAATTTTTTTATACTAGATTTGATTGAGATCCCAAAAAAGACGTAGTCAATTTTGTAAAGGTGTTAGTCTCAATTCTAGTGGTTGCACGAAAAAAATAGGAGTTTCTACAAAATTGTGACAAAGAAAAAAAATAAAGTGGGAGAATATGTAATTTATTATTTTAATAAAAGGGTAAATATGGAAAAAAAAAAAAAAAAAAAAAAAAACAGAAGTTACAATCACATAGGAGTAGTTATAACTACAAGAAATAAGTATCATTATCGTTTTCATTATAAGTTTCAAATTCTTCGACACTAAAATTATGTGTAATTGTACGATATTAGCGTTTTTGAGATTGTGTTGATCTTCTTTAAAGAAGGAAACAAATAGTAGAGTTTGAAAAGTTAGACAACAGACAATCATCATTACGATTACAACCACAAATAAGTACTAAGTTATTCAAACTTGAGTTTCTATTTTATCTATTTTATCATGTACTATCGACAATAAACTAATATTATTTTAATACATGTTGTTTGTGAATTACGTATAACACATAAGTATGTTAAATGTTGCTATATTATATCTATAAATAGTTTGAAACTTTTTTTGTCATGATATTAATTTATTATAATTAAGTAATTTGTAATTGATTAATAAAGTTGAAAAAACAAGAAAAAATGATAAGGGGATAAGGACCTACTGTTTTTTCACAAATTTTCAAACATATCTTTTAACAAATACACAATAGAAAAACTTTACAAATTTTTAAAAAAATATAATTTTGACTTTTGTTGGTTTATTTAGTAACACCCAATTTAAAACCACTTATTTCAATAGTATTTAGCTCCGAGAAGGTGGCCCCATTTTTCTTTAAATATTAGGTGACGTTTTTTTAAATATAGCTATGTATGAGATTATTTTAACGACTTTATCGTTTTTTCACTTCACTTTCATTTATGATATTGAAATATCAGTGTTATTATCACATCAACATAACATAACACTAAAAATGTTTTCTAACTATACCATCGAAATATAGGTCTAACTTATTTATTTTTGATCTTTATATATTAGCTAAAGATGAAGGTCAACCCATGTCGGCATTATGGGAGCATAATCCGGTATTTTTTTTATATATACAAGAAATAAACTAATGTTTTAATTAAATTACAAATGTCATCTACTGGCTTAGCCGTCCCAAAAAGGAGTTAATAACTAAATGTAAAAGTTGAGTCCGTTTAGGAACCAAATTGATGGGCTCCCTAGTAAGGAAAAACCCATTTAGTAAAACTTCGTTTACTAAACATAATCACATTAATTTAGAATTTTAATAATAATGGCTATCGAGTCCGAGGTTAACAAATTTCAGACATGTATAGTTTTGTTGTAAATAAGCGTGTTTTACCTTTTCTTTTTCCAATTGAGAAAACCAAGAAATATCGAAGAAAAACTCTTCAATATAATTGACGAGAGTAGGTTTCAAACCAAAACCCATATGACCCATAAATCTAAAACATCTAAGTTATGGGATACTGTGACAACCGTCTAAATTTCAGGTGATTCTCAGTTACTAATTCGGTTCAAAACTCTAGTTCTCTTTTACTATGTTCATATTGTTCGGGTTCATTTTGTCGTACTTTTAACTTGTCGGAACAAATGTCGGAATCAAATTATAAATCCTAACACCAAATATTCAACACAAGAACTTGACTAAGTTCTTAACGGTAACTAAAATGATTCTTGTCCCTAACTAAGTTTAACGGAAAACTTAAAACGTCAAAAGCTGGATTTTCCATTCCAGCCGGCGGCTGAATATAGCCTGCCGGCGGCTGAATCTGGCTGCCCAGCTAGATGGTGACTCATTTTTGCATGTCTCACGATTTGGCAACGATTTTTAAACGGGATTGGACCTTTGTTACTGCCATTTTGGCTTCCCAAGGGCAGTAACATCCCCCTTTCTCCCACTTTACTTCATTTCTCTTTTCATTTCAACCAAAACACATTACACACACAATCTCTCTTTCTCACACACTCTCAAATTTTCTCTCAAACACCAACACAAAAACAGAAACATTTGCCTTAAAAACAGTCCATAAACACCAACAAATCGACCATCCAACTTATACAAATCATTCTAAGATCAAAGGGTATTAAAGGAAAAGGTTTAAATCGGGTTTCCAAGTCATTTTTGGAGCTAAATCTTGTTCAAACCATCACATCTTTGTTCTCTTCGGTATAACACTCTCTTTTTGCTATTTTATTACTTATCTTCACTTGCATGTTCGATCCATACACTGAAAATATGTTTTCAAAAACTTTCAAAACGTGTTCTTGCTTAAAAACGAGTTTTTATTTATGATCTATATATTTAACCTATAAATCTAAAAGAAAACAGAGATTTTACCTTGAAAATACATATGTTTAAGTTATATCTGCTTGCATGTAAAATTTAACCGTTCAATAAGCTTAAAATCGAAGAAACAACAACTTTGAAAACTGGCCGAAGCCTTTTGGCCGGCGGCTGAAGGATTTCAGCCGACGGCTAAAGGTCAGCCGGCGGCTGTCTTCCTTCAGCCGCCGCCAGAATGCCACTGTTCACTATTTTCGTCGTTTTAAAGGTCGTAAACGTGATTTTAAGCTCAAACAAATTATCACAGATTATATACGATAATAAGCTACTGTTTTGACGTATTATATTGTTGGAAAAACTTTTGGACTTGAAACTTGTGTGATATATATATTTAAACGTTGTATTGTGCATTTAAAGCGGGAAAGTGTTTTGGAAAATGGATATAATTTTTTTTTAACGCGGAAGCGCTGCCCAATTTTCACCGTAAATAACATTTCAAATTCAGAAACTTAATAACTTCGAGACTTATACACTTTAACTTGGAACTTTGACACTTTTGGACATATTTGGACTTATCGGACTATAAGACGTACATGAACATACAAACCTTCCGTATTAAACTTTTGGGACAGAATCTAAGTATTATAAATTGAGACTTAAAAATGTTAAATTGAAACTTAACCTAACTCAATTAAAACTTATACAACTTTCCGGTGTTCTAGGTCATTTGTGATTCCCGACGCGTTCCGCTCTCTTTGTGCTAGTTCATATCTCGTACCTTCGCAAACCGTGAGTTACATCCCCTACTTAATTACTGTTTTCAATTATCTTTTGGGGGAAACAAGAGATCTAAATGAACTTTTATGAACTCTATTGAACATTTTTGACAAACTTATGCTTAACTAGTTTTATGGCCGTTTGGCCTTTGATAAACTAATGGTTCGCCACCTTTATTCGGCTCTTGATTCAAACTATGTTAAACTTATTTAATGCCATTCTCGGCACTCACATGTACTTTGATTGATCGTATAACTACCATGACTCTTGAGGAATATAGCTACTCTAAGTGACAACTACTAGTTTTAAAATAAATTCAGTGCCTAATTTTCACCACACACTATTAGCTTTGTTAAGCCGTTTAGTAATTATGGGTATCGATACTTAGGAAATAACCGTTCCTTACTTAAGTGGCGACTTAAGTACATATTACTCGATCAGAAATGACTCCCCGTAGTAGTCGGGGTAAGAGGCATCACGGTTGGTTAATCGGTTTAGTGTGAACACTTAAGTTATTATGCCAAGTAGTCGTTATACATGTAATCAATCATAGTTTACTTATCATGCGCGTATAGAGTTATACGACTTCCGCATCTATCTCTAAATCAACTGTTTTGGTTCGAACTATTCTTTAAGTCTTAATCTACTTTTAGAAACTACTAAGTATAGATATACTTAGCTCAAAACCTTTTTGGTCGAGGACTAGAAAACTGTAACTCACTCACTACTTTATTGTAGTTGACACTTTATCTCTTGTTTCAGGAAATCAAGTGTAAGGCACGGAATGCATTACTTGGATGGGTCATGATACGTCACGTGAAGTCATGAATCGGGAGAAGACCTAATTTGGACATGTTAATTGGGAATTTTATCAAACATTTTATTTTGTTATGTCGTGATGTACTTTTCAATACTTGGTTATCTTGAAACTGTAAACTCTTAATTATCGTTTAATGACTTGAAACCGTATGTTTTTATTATAACTCGTGTAATGATATCTTTGCTCTTCACACTTCCGTGTTTCCGCTTTAGCGGGGTGTGACAGACTTGGTATCAGAGCACTGGTTATAGCGAAAACGGTTTTGAAAATTTTTCAAAATTTTTTGAAACCAAACTATAACCAAGGCTTTTCAGAAAAATCATTTCACGAGCTTTCAAACTTTAGTAGATTAATTCCGCAATCGCATGGTTTGCTTTTAACTAGGCGTAACTTGATCAACTATGCCTAGTTCAAAATAAATTCTGCGAGAACGGAAAGTAATTGCTATTGTCAAACGGTTTTCGAGTCGAAAAATTCCCGGTCTTATTCCTTCCCGATTCACACGTGACTGACCCATACATGCATTCTCGTTTACATTTTTCCTTAATTCCTGTACTCACGTAACATATTATTCGCAGATCCGACATGTCGCAGTCGTCCCGTTCACGATCTCAGTCACGACCCCTCCCGCGAGCCGTATCCCCATCGAACGAGCTTTCCGAGGGCCACACGGCGTCCGATAGTCAGCGTCATCAGACGACTGACCCGACAGAGGATACGCCAACGACGATCAGTAGCAGTCACGGATCCAGCCCGAGATCTGTGCTTCCACCCCCTCCACCAGCGCCTGTCACCGAACCACCGCAGCCCCAAGGGCTTCGCGCTAGGTTGACCGCGCGCCAGCAGCCGAGCCTGTTTCGACCCGCACCTCCTCAGTCATTTGTGGAACCCTACGACCCCGCCCTGCGCACTCCAGTAATGGAACGCTATGCGTGGGAACGTCAGTTCCTTGAGGAGCGACGACGTGCTCAGGAGGCCGGAATCTCCCGACCTATGATGCCACCTACTCTCCAGCCACCCCCACCGGCCGCATTCTTGCACCTGCACCGCGAGGTTCGGGCACTCGCTGAGGAGAACCAGCAACAGGGACTCCTCATCAGCGAAGTCACTGATGCGGCGCACCACTTGTCTGAGCAGGCGATGCGAATCATCGCATCGACTCGAGCCACGGCACGTACTGTGCAGCAACTCGTAGGGGCGTGCCTGGTAATGGGAACCTTGATCGCGGTCATGATGGCCAAGATGTTCCTAGAGAGGCGTCATTAGTCATATTCTTCCTTTTGCATTGTACTGTAGGCCGAGTTGAAATTTTCAATGTACACAGCTTCGAGCCATTTCCACCTATTTCCTTATTGTATTGTATTGTACTCCTTTTCTTTTATGAACCTTGTACCCAACTTAATTATTATTAATGAATGAAGCTCTATCCTTTTACCTATTACTGTTACTGTCGTGTGAATCTTGTTCTAGGGTTGATTGGTTACTCTTGCGTGTGAATCTTGTCATGTAAATTTCTTGAATCTTTGTCGTGCGTGTACTATCTGTTCCGTTATTTTACTCTTGCGTGATTATTATTCTTGTTCATTGGATTACCTACTCATCATACCTTATTCGTGCGTCTAAACTAGTCTCTTTTCTCCGATGTAGAATTATGCCTCTCAACAGAAGCGACGCTGACCGAATAGCCGAACAGGTCGCTGCTCAGCTGAACGCAGCGATGCCTGACTTGATTGCTCAGGTAATCGTCGGGATCAACTACGGAATCTTCGGGGGTGAAAACCCCAACACCATTCACTCGGAGAACAATCAAGACCATAACCTCCCTCCCTTCCTAGCCACTGTAAAGCAAGAGGAAGGTGAAGGCTCCCGAAGCAATAACCTCCTTTCTCCTCCAGCTTCCGTCACACGAAGGAAGAGTAAGAAACGGAAGTCTAGTTACCAAGCAATAAGGAACAACCGCAACAAGAAACCCGCTACCAGACCCCGAGGTTACGCTGGTCCGCACCCCAAGTGCGGTAGATGCTACCTCCACCATGTCGGGGATTGCCCAGTGTGCTACACATGTAACGAATCGGGGCACCTCTCCAGGCATTGCCGCAAAAATACTGATAAGCAAGACAAGAGGTGGGCTTGCTTTGAATGCGGGAGCAACGAACACCCCCGTGTGATTTGCCCCATATTCAATACAACGGAAACTTTCAGTGCTCTCGCAATCACCGCCAAAGAGGCAAGGCAGGGTTCAAATGCCGCGCCAGGTAAAATTTCCCTATAAATGACCACTTTGCTTCCATACTATTTGATTCAGGAGCTGAAAGAAGCTTTGTTTTCCTTAAAAATTTAGACCCCCCGTTGACTTAGGATCTGAGGTTCTTAAGGATAACTTCATCATGGAGAACGCTAACGACCAGAAGTTCGAAGCTAAAGATAAAATCCTAGAATGTTCCATAAGCCTATCTGATAAAACCTTCCCCATTGATCTATTTCCGATCGAGCTGAAAGGCTTTGACGTAATCGTCGGAACGGACTGGCTCTCCCGTTTTCGAGCCAAGATCGTCTGTTTCGACAAATTTGTCCGCATTCCTCTCTCTGACTCCGAAACTCTAATTGTTCAAGAGGACAAACCCGGACGACGACTTCGTATAGTGTCGTCCATCAAAATGCGCAATTACCTCGAGAAGGACCTCGACGCATTCCTCGCACACGTTGTCAACGTAAACCCAAGGAGATTCGTATACAAGATACCCCAGTAGTCAAGGACCATCCAGAAGTCTTTCCTAAGGATCTACCCGGGCTACCTCCTCACCGACAAGTGGAATTCCGAATAGACCTAGTTCCTGGCGCAGCACCGGTTGCCAAGACGCCATACCGTCTAGCACCCCCAGAAATGCAAGAGCTATCTAAACAGCTACAGGAACTCTTGGATCATGGTCTTATTCGTCCGAGCTCGTCCCCCTGGGGAGCCCCAATCCTTTTTGTCAAAAAGAAAGACGGATCCTTCCGAATGTGCATCGATTACCGAGAACTGAACAAACTGACCGTCAAGAACCGATACCCACTTCCGAGGATCGATGATCTGTTCGACCAGTTGCAGGGTGCAACTTACTTCTCTAAGATCGACCTCCGCTCGGGTTATCATCAGGTTCGAGTCAGTGAGAACGATATCCCAAAAACCGCTTTCAGGACCCGATACGGACATTACGAATTTCTCGTCATGCCATTTGGTCTGACCAACGCACCAGCGGTGTTCATGGATCTGATGAACAGGGTGTGTCGACCATATCTGGACAAATTCGTAATCGTATTCATTGATGACATCCTCATCTACTCGCGAAACAAGGAGGACCATGCGAAACATCTGAAACTCATCCTCGAACTCCTTAGGGATCAGAAATTGTACGCCAAATTCTCGAAGTGTGAATTCTGGCTCCGAGAAGTACACTTCCTTGGCCATGTAATAAACCAAGAGGGAATTCATGTCGATCCAGCAAAGATCGAAGCGATTGAGAAATGGCAAGCCCCCACGACTCCCACCGAAATCCGACAGTTCTTAGGATTGGCGGGCTATTACCGGAGGTTCATTAAAAATTTCTCGAAAATCGCTAAGCCTCTGACCGAACTCACTCAAAAGGATAAGGACTTCACCTGGGGGGGAACAACAGGATGAATCCTTCCAGAAACTGAAGCATGAACTGTGCCACGCACCGATTCTGTCCCTACCGGAGGGTACGGATAATTTCGTAGTGTTTTGCGATGCGTCTCATCAAGGACTTGGGTGTGTCCTCATGCAAAAGGAAAAGGTCATCGCATACGCATCGAGGCAGTTGAAGATTCACGAACAGAATTATACAACACACGACTTAGAGCTGGGAGCTGTCGTGTTTGCACTAAAAATTTGGAGGCATTACTTGTACGGCACTAAGTGCACGGTGTTCACAGATCACAAAAGCCTTCAACATATTCTTGAACAGAAAATGCTCAACATGAGGCAGCGAAGATGGATCGAGCTTCTAAGCGACTACGATTGCGAGATCAAATACCACCCGGGTAAGGCAAACGTAGTAGCTGACGCCCTGAGTCGTAAGGAAAGGGCTAAACCATCTCGAGTTAGAGCATTGGGAATCCAAATTCAAACTAACCTTCAATCACAAATTTCTAAAGCTCAGCAGGAAGCCTTGAAACCCGAGAACCTTAAGGGCGAAACCCTGCACAATCATGAACAGGAATTTGAGCTTAAACCGGACGGAATCCACTACTTCAAGAATCGAGCATGGATTCCTAGAGCCGAGGACCTTCGCAAACTCATCTTGGACGAGGGCCACCGATCCCGATACTCTATTCATCCGGGATCCGACAAGCTGTATAAGGATCTACGGGAATACTATTGGTGGCCGGGCATGAAAAAGGACATAGCCTTGTATGTGGCTAAGTGCCTTACCTGCTCGAAGGTCAAGGCTGAATATCAGAAACCATCAGGGCTATTGCAACAGCCGGAGATCCCCATGTGGAAGTGGGAGCAGATCTCCATGGATTTCATCACTAAATTGCCTCGTACGGCAAGGGGGAATGACACAATTTGGGTGATTGTGGATCGATTGACTAAGTCCGCACACTTTCTGCCGGTAAGAGAGAACCATTCAATGGAGAAGTTCGCACAGATCTACATTAACGAGATTGTCTCTCGTCACGGAACGCCTCTCTCCATTATCTCCGATAGGGATAGTCGATTCACGTCCCGGTTTTGGAACGCTCTTCAGAAATCGCTCGGGACGCGACTAGACCTCAGCACTGCTTACCACCCTCAGACCGATGGTCAGAGTGAAAGGACGATTCAGACACTAGAGGACATGCTGAGAGCGTGTGTAGTTGACTTCGGAGGAAGTTGGGACGCTCACTTGCCCCTAGTCGAGTTTTCCTATAATAATAGCTACCATGCCAGCATCAAGTGCGCCCCATTCGAGGCCTTATACGGACGCAAGTGCCGGTCGCCGCTTTGTTGGCTAGAAGCTGGCGATCGACAATTAACAAGGCTCGACATCGTCCAGGAAACCATTGACAAGATCACGACCATCGAGAAAGATTGAAAACCTCTCGTACTCGGCAGAAGAGCTATGCCGATAACCGAAGGAAACCCCTAGAATTCCAAGTAGGCGATAGAGTACTCCTGAAAATATCGCCATGGAAAGGGGTAGTCCGTTTCGGGAAACGCGGTAAGTTAAGCCCGAGGTACACAGGCCCCTTTGAGGTAATTGAGCGTATCGGCCCAGTGGCGTATCGACTTCAACTTCCACAAGCTCTTTCCAATGTCCACAACGTCTTCCATGTCTCGCACTTGAAAAAGTGCTTATCGGACGAGACCATTGTCATTCCACTGGACGAGGTCCAGATCGACAACAAGCTCAACTTCATCGAGGAACCGCTCGAAGTTGTAGACCGAGAGGTCAAGCAACTCAGACAAAGCCGTGTTCCTATTGTCAAGGTTCGTTGGAACTCTCGACGTGGTCATGAATTCACATGGGAACGTGAAGACCAGATACGTCAAAAGTATCCTCACTTGTTCAAAGATACTTCTACCTGATTGGGCGAGTCAAATTTCGGGACGAAATTTCTTTCAACCCGGGGATGATGTGACAACCGTCTAAATTTCAGGTGATTCTCAGTTACTAATTCGGTTCAAAACTCTAGTTCTCTTTTACTATGTTCATATTGTTCGGGTTCATTTTGTCGTACTTTTAACTTGTCGGAACAAATGTCTGAATCAAATTATAAATCCTAACACCAAATATTCAACACAAGAACTTGACTAAGTTCTTAACGGTAACTAAAATGATTCTTGTCCCTAACTAAGTTTAACGGAAAACTTAAAACGTCAAAAGCTGGATTTTCCATTCCAGCCGGCGGCTGAATTTACTCAGCCAACGGCTGAAGCCAGCCGGCGGCTGAATATAGCCTGCCGGCGGCTGAAACCAGCTGCCCAGCTGGCTGATGACTCATTTCTGCATGCGTTTTGATTAGACCAACTATTTTTGGCTCGGGACTGGGCAACCATAGCTGCCATTTGTGAACCCCTAGGCCAGAAAACAACATCACTTTACATTTGCATTCATTTTGTTTGAATCAAAACACTAAACACACACATACCCTCTCTATTTTCTCTCAAGAACACATACCCAAAACAGTTACTAAACATCATTTTCAGTCCATTTTCGTCCATAAAAATCAAGCATCTAAACCATCAAATCATTCTAAGATCAAAGGGTATTAAAGGAAAAGGCTTAAATCGGGTTTCCAAGTCATTTTTGGAGCTAAATCTTGTTCAAACCATCACATCTTTGTTCTCTTCGGTATAACACTCTCTTTTTACTATTTTATTTCTTATCTTCACTTGCATGTTCGATCCATACACTGAAAATATGTTTTCAAAAACTTTCAAAACGTGTTCTTGCTTAAAAACGAGTTTTTATTTATGATCTATATATTTAACCTATAAATCTAAAAGAAAACTGAGATTTTACCCTGAAAATACATATGTTTAAGTTATATCTGCTTGCATGTAAAATTTAACCGTTCAATAAGCTTAAAATCGAAGAAACAACAACTTTAAAAACTGGCCGAAGCCTTTTGGCCGGCGGCTGAAGGATTTCAGCCGACGGCTAAAGGTCAGCCGGCGGCTGTTTTCCTTCAGCCGCCGCCAGAATGCCACTGTTCACTATTTTCGTCGTTTTAAAGGTCGTAAACGTGATTTTAAGCTCAAACAAATTATCACAGATTATATACGATAATAAGCTACTGTTTTGACATATTATATTGTTGGAGAAACTTATTGGACTTGAAACGTGTGTGATATATATATTTAAACGTTGTATTGTGCATTTAAAGCGGGAAAGTGTTTTGAAAATGGATATAATTTTTATAACGCGGAAGCGCTGCCCAATTTTCACCGTAAATAACATTTCAAATTCAGAAACTTAATAACTTCGAGACTTATACACTTTAACTTGGAACTTTGACACTTTTGGACATATTTGGACTTATCGGACTATAAGACGTACGTGAACATACAAACCTTCCGTATTAAACTTTTGGGACAGAATCTAAGCATGATAAATTGAGACTTAAAAATGTTAAATTGAAACTTAACATAACTCAATAAAACTTATACAACTTTCCGGTGTTCTAGGTCATTTGTGATTCCCGACGCGTTCCGCTCTCTTTGTGCTAGTCATATCTCTATCTCCGCAAACCGTGAGTTACATCCCCTACTTAATTACTGTTTTCAATTATCTTTTGGGGGAAACAAGAGATCTAAATGAACTTTTATGAACTCTATTGAACATTTTCGACAAACTTATGCTTAATTAGTTTTATGGCCGTTTGGCCTATGATAAACTAATGGTTCGCCACCTTTATTCGGCTCTTGATTCAAACTATGTTAAACTTATTTAATGCCATTCTCGGCACTCACATGTACTTTGATTGATCGTATAACTACCATGACTCTTGAGGAATATAGCTACTCTAAGTGACAACTACTAGTTTTAAAATAAATTCAGTGCCTAATTTTTCACCACACACTATTAGCTTTGTTAAGCCGTTTAGTAATTATGGGTATCGATACTTAGGAAATAACCGTTCCTTACTTAAGTGGCGACTTAAGTACATATTACTCGATCAGAAATGACTCCCCGTAGTAGTCGGGGTAAGAGGCATCACGGTTGGTTAATCGGTTTAGTGTGAACACTTAAGTTATTATGCCAAGTAGTCGTTATACATGTAATCAATCATAGTTTACTTATCATGCGCGTATAGAGTTATACGACTTCCGCATCTATCTCTAAATCAACTGTTTTGGTTCGACTATTCTTTAAGTTTTAATCTACTTTTAGAAACTACTAAGTATAGATATACTTAGCTCAAAACCTTTTAGTCGAGGACTAGAAAACTGTAACTCACTCACTACTTTATTGTAGTTGACACTTTATCTCTTGTTTCAGGAAATCAAGTGTAAGTCACGGAATGCATTACTTGGATGGGTCATGATACGTCACGTGAAGTCATGAATCGGGAGAAGACCTATTTTGGACATGTTATTTGGGAATTTTATCAAACATTTTATTTTGTTATGTCGTGATGTACTTTTCAATACTTGGTTATCTTGAAACTGTAAACTCTTATTTATCGTTTAATGACTTGAAACCGTATGTTTTTATTATAACTCGTGTAATGATATCTTTGCTCTTCACACTTCCGTGTTTCCGCTTTAGCGGGGTGTGACAATACCCGCGAAAATCAGAACCTTGCATAGTCAGGTTCCACAACTCATTCTCCAACCTCTGCGTCTCAGATGACGGCACATACTCTTTCCTCATCGTAACTTTCAAGTTTTCCCAACTCATCAAGGTAACAGCAGCTCGGCCCTGAACCCGTTTCACCGAGTTCCACCAGGTGAGGGCTTTACCCTGGAACAAGAACGTAGCATACTTAACTTTGCTTTCCTCAGCACATCCCGAAACATCAAACACAGACTCAATCCTCTCAAACCACTGTAGGGTAGCAACCGCATCCTCGGTACCCCTAAACTCAGTAGGTTTGCAATCCAGAAAGGTCTTATACGAACAGCCTCGGGGTGGATCCTCAATAACAATACTCGGTCCATCGACTCCCACATGCAATGCTCTTCCCACATCAGAACCATCGCGCCCAGACGCCGTACCTTCTGATCCAATACCCGGTATCACAGGTTCTTCAAACCCTATGTCGGCATCCTGCACCGGTGTCTCCTTGAGCTGTGCCACAATCACGGGTATTGCCGCTGCAATCTGCTCCGCAATCAACTGACTGATATTCGGAGTGGTGGTAGTAGCATTGGGGGCAGCAGTGGTATTTTGAGGCGTAGCACCCGCTCTCGTACTGGCGCGACCTCGCCTCGTCGACCTTCTTGTAGCAGTGACGGCCGGAGTAGACCTAGTAGAAGCTCTCTTTGGCGGCATCTTCTACGAATGTCAAACAGAGTAAATCAGAACGATAACCTGATGTGCGACTAAAACAAACAGGCCTCAAAGCATAAAATGCAAAAACAAAAGCACATAAAGCATACGAATCACATACAGGCCCACGAAAGAAAGAAATGCGCACATAGAGTAAATCAGATAGGTCCAAAAGCCTAGGTCATAGTCTAAGTGATTCCGTAAGGTCACTTAGTTCGCTATAACCATTGGCTCTGATACCAACTTATGTCACACCCCGCAAATGGCGGAACCGAGGTGTTCAGAGAATACGGTATCAGAGATTCAAAGGTTACTGATATGCTTAAAATAATTGACATTTTCTTAATCATATTTCTCTTTAATACTC
>CAJVGC010000060.1:63033892-63054659 GCA_910822075.1 Senecio squalidus
CTATTCTAGAGTTAACTACGGCGAGACGTGGATGCGATTAAGAGAAGGAAATGCAGACTAGAATAAGGATAGTTGTTAAGCAAAATAATAATGTGAGTCACTAAGCAGGCTTAGATAATCTAATCATAGGCTACAACGAGACTTAATAATTCTCATACGGAAAAGAAAGGTTCAAAATCACAAGTTGCAATAAATGTAACAAGAGTGTCAAAGAAAGTACATACCGATGATCATGTCTGAATCCTGTTGGGCCACCTGAGCTTCATACACTTGATCACTAGATGCGCCAGTACCAGAAGGAAGGCTAGAAGAAGAGGAAATCCATCTAAGACATTTTGTTACGGCGGTGTCCAAAAACACCACACTCGTAACATGAACCAGGAGTACACCTACAGTAACGCTCCTTGTGTCCCAATCTCTTGCATGTCGTACAAAACCAACATGTATTCTCTTTATCGTGGGCACATCCACATTTGCCACAACTAGGGCGATTACTCCGACTATATGAGGGTGTAACTACAAAATCTCTAGTCTGTTGTGGTCTTCGATTATTACGTGTTGTTTCATTTATTTTTTTGTATGTTGCATCAATTTCATTAAAACATACTTATAATTATTAAAAGTCAAAAAGGTTTTTCGATTATCCGAAAGTCCGGTTTCTCGAATTCGAATGGCCCGTTCAAAGTATTAAAAATGAGTCCTAAAAAAATAATAATTTTGACATAAGAAAGTGAGGAACTCGAACTTGGGACCAAGTTTGCTTAACATCAACTACGTAGTTTTTGTTGTAAATATTTCCTTTTTTATTATATATTTAAACATATAACCTTTTTTCTTTCTCTAAATTTCAGGCACTTTCAAACTTGCGGGTTGTCGCCCCTCCTGCATCACTCTTGGCCCGAGCCTAGTCATCCGAAGAGTGCAAGTCTTTTAACTCATATGTACGTGATCTAAGTAAATTATTCCATAACCGTTTTCATAACCACCTTATGATTTTTACCTACTAAGAGTTTCAAATATGAAATCTATAAAACCATCATAACATCACACCTTATGGTTTAACTCAAATATATAATTAGTGGACACATATAGATCGAATCCGCATTGAAATTTCAAATTTAAACCAAATAAAATCCTTTTCTTTTGTATCAGAGTGAAACATATACATATCTTATTATATTCACATGAATTTTCAACCTCTTATACGAACTGACTAATTCTAATGCGACATTCTGCTATGCAAGAAGCATGAAGTCATCGGGTTCAAATTTTATTTTTCGCTCTCATGTAATGTAAGTCTATTTTTACATCATTGTTTGTATATGGGTAAATTGCAGAAACAAAAATATAGCATATTATACCAAATTTGTCAATGTGTATATCAAGAAATATAATATTAAAATACTCAGACTCGGACCGGGACCCGAACCCGGACTTAGAGGACTTGAACAAGAAAGGTGAGTCGATTGTGTATGAATGTTAGCATGTAGTTTCATTTTGAAGGGTTTGTTGCTACTGAAACCACTCATTGTAATGCAAATCTGGATTCAATGGAGTGACATTTTGAAATCCTTATACACCTGTGGATCAATTTTATCTTGTTTGGTGAACACTAAAGATGCGGGTTTGTGGATTGTTTTGTGATAACTGTGCGAAAGTATTGATATATGCTATGTTAAATGACGCGGTAAAAAAAATATCTAATGTTTTGTTTGGCATCATGGTTGTTGCAGTTCGGGGTGAAACCTATACAGCTCGATAGATTTATCTCAATCCAAGATCTTTGCTTTGAGTTTGTTTTGCTTTGTTCTTCTTTTGATTTCAAATATGTTTAGAACTAGTCATTTGACTAAGAGAAACAAGACGGCGATCAAGCAATCATAACCGCTCTTTTTATTACATGAAACGAGGACAAGATAAATTTGTCACAGACAACAACTTATACATAGATTGACTATTCATTTATACTATTTCGTTATCATGACCAACTTAGTTACGGTTCATATATTACATCAGCACTTTCTTTAGGGAACTAAACATTGCTCTTGAGTCCTAATTTTTTTTTTCCATATTTTGACCGCCATGTAGTCCTACCTTTCATGATCTCACCACCACCAGCACCTCCAATCTCAAGTTGAAGTAGATGCTCACAATCAACATGGTCATTATCAACTATTTTGCTATCGTCGGTTTCCATTACAAAAGTGTGGGATTGCAAAACATTGTCGCTCCCACACTCTCGACAATACCTTAATGTCATGTTAGCAAGCTCATAGTTTTCCATAATCTCCATGGGAACACTCTGCAATAACGAACAAAGTGTATTACTATTGTTGCGAGATTCGTAAACATCATTCAGCCATAAATTAAAGACTAGGGAATTACCTCGAAAATCCATTTAATATATTTTGAATTGTTAACATGCTGGTTTATATCCAAATCACTCCATTTTGGCTATATATTTGAGTATACAAATGGTCAATAAGATAATTTAATCAATAAGAAACATATAAACATTGTTTTAAGAGGTAAAGAAAGCTAGACTAACCGCTAAACCATTGCAAGCATGATCAACCATGTTCCCATCTCGTTTTGACCATTTTCGAGTGTTTGGGTTTACTATAGGCGATGTATCAATAAAGTGTGGAACCAATTCGGCTCGAATTTCATCTGTGAGTTTTGATAACTTTCTTGTCTCAAAATTCATAATCAGCCAAACGCTGGAAGATATCACATGATATATCATCATCGTTTTAAAAAAATATAGTATATTTAATACTTAAGTTTTATGTTTCTATATAGCGAAAGTTTTTACCATGAAGCTCTTATCATAATCTCGCCTGTTTTGCAATCACGAAACATCCAATCAGAGGTTATACCCATCTTGCCGGTAAAACCTTTCCATGTATCAATTTGAACAACATCACCCCTATAATAGATTTAAGCATTAAGTACATCGAGGTCCAACTAATAAGTTCAACATTACAAATTCCCATATTAAGTTCTTATACTTGTATCACAGAGTTTTATCGAGCTTTTTCATAAGATAAATATAGGATATATCGAGTTACAAAGAACCAAGGAGTCTAGGCAGAGTAAAATTTTACCAAATCGGATAACGTTCCACAGCCACTTGTACATTTGCCATCACCCATATTAGATTTTTCTTGCTCATCTCCGGTGTTACGCCTAAACCATCACCCAAGATTCCAATTTCCTTGAAATGATTTATAGCTGTTTCCTGTAAATTCAGCTTGAGATTGTTAACTAAGGACATGTACATATAAATTATTAGACAAATGACAAGAGACTTTGCTACAACCATCCATTAAGTTAAGTACAAAATTTACCATATATATAGTATATACCTGCAAAAGATTCATAACCGTTTCTATAGAAACTGTTCGATCTTTTCCAATTTCATATGTTCTAATATTAAAATTTTGTCGGAACACAAAGCCATCCACCATAGTCCCTAAACTAAGATCTCGGACTATGTTGGGAGTTGTTATGTTTTGGTCAAGCATCGTCTTAACTGGCGAGGAGATATGTATGTTTGGAAAATGAATTCTGCTCGGACTTACAGCACAAAGTTTTGTAGCATATACATTTGAAGGATCTTTAACTAGAACACTCCCAAATGAACCATAGTTTGTCCCGATACCTCCATCTATGCTCCCTCGTGTACCTCGAAGAATACTAGATTTCATGCCATGAAATGAGGAAGAATTCAAGAAAGATGCAGTGAAAGGCATAGCGACTGTTACTTGTAAAGTACCCAAAGCCGAAATGGCTATTTATAGAAACCATAATTACTGAAATTATAATTTACTTCTTAAGTACCATGTTACTTTTCGATTTATAGATCAACCATGGACCAAGTAAGTTACATTACAACTAATAATTTTAAATCATTTGTATTACATAATTGTTAGATACTAAAAAAATTACTTATAATTATTTATTGTACTGTGTTAGCTAAGGTATACTTTGATTGTAAATTTTACTTGATAAATCTCTTTAAGCTTTTTATACTATATACTACTTGATTACAACTCTTTTTATACTATATACTACTTGATTACAACGATCGTAAGTTTTGTTCAATAGGCCACTCTTTTATTAAAAGTTTACGTATTTTGTGTCATGTATATTGATGATTTATGTCACTAATATAATTTAAGTGTCATGCGATTAATTTGTTTAACCAATATAGTCTTGATAAATATCAAACAAGTTCGGGAATTGGAGGGCACACTTGTTCGAACTTATCTTTATTGTTTAGGGACGAAGCCTCTAAAGGACGGGGGTTCGGGGTCCAAGGGGCAAAGCCCAAAAATGGTTTGACCCGTTTTAATTGTTGGATACGGTTTTATTAAAACTGCATATGGACAGTTTTATAAACCGTTTTTAACTCCTTTTCGTTGGTTAAGATTACTGGTACGTTTTTGAATTCATTCTTACGCAAAACCATACACAAATCATCGTTCCTATATACTGAGTTTTATTCGATTGAAAAATTTCGATAATACTTTCGAAATATTTTGATCTAAAAGTGAATCACGACTCTCAATAATCAAAATTGAAATCCCCAAACTACAACAATCTATATGAAATTCATCAAAAGACTAATGAAATGACGATTATTAATTTATTATGAAGTTTGAAAATACATTTAATTGAACATTTAATATAGTAAAACGATAGGGTGGACTTTCGCAGATCTAGTATAATTGTTGGGCTTATTATTATATGGATTTTGATAATAAGAGTTCTATGGATGGCTTATAAAAGACTATTATATACTTAGTTTTGTTGTACATTAGCAAAATAGCATCTTTGTACTTTAGGAATCTTAAATTCATTGTAAATGTATAACCAAATTATAAATATTTTCACTTTTTAAGACCAACATATAGGATGCCGTTATCATAACCAAATTATGAATATATACACATTTATTTTTTTAATATTGGATTGTTGTTTGTTTCACTAAATTAGCCTAAACATAAAGTCGATCAAAAACTGAAACAAACCATATTGCACCTTAAAAACCAAAACTCTAACTAGGAACATTAATGGATCGGATATGATATGAATTAGATGAGGCACTATTAATATTTCTATTTATTTATTCTTTGTTCATATACGTGTTCACATCTATTTAACTTTTTTTTATTTGTCCATATCTATATTAATTTAACGAAACAGGTTAATAGATATCCCATTGAATATAAAGAGAGAGAAAACATCGTTAAGAAAAATTGTTTAACCTATTAATGAAATTGAAACATATTTATACTAAACTTTTAACCTTTTGTAAGGAGGATTATAACTTTTACAATCGAGTGATGGGTCGGGAAGGCCAAACCTTCACTAAGGATCAATTCTTTTACCTATATCATTACGGGGGGAAATATTAGGCTAATACGATTATTAATGCTACTAATAATAGTTTTCTAGATAGATGTGGTACTAATTCTAGGATTTACTTATAAAAGTAATTAGATTATTGTCCCGCGATATGGTGGGAAAATAAAATTAAATCGTAAATTTTATGATTATGTAGATTTTAATTTATTATGTGAAAATAATGTTATACACATAATACATATATACTTCTACGTTTATACACATATTGTTTATAATTATAATAACACATAACACATTTATTTTTATACACATGTTTTGATATTTTGTATTAAGAGATTTTAGAATAATAATAAGGTAAATCATAGTCAAAATTGAACGATTTTATAGATAAATTATAATTATGTTTTTTTATTTTAGTAGAGATAGAATGAAAGAGAAAATGTAATTATATATTGTAAAATGATGTAAAATGAAAATAATATTTGATAACATCATCAATCTGATCTAACGGCTGTTATCAAATAAGTTAATTCATCCAATGGACTTTATCTTCTCATATGACATTTAAGACACTTTTTATTATATATTAAAAATAATGCAACCGTTATTGTTTAGGTGAGGAATATTAACCTTTAGTTTAAATTCTGTGGCAACCTATGATTCCGTGCCCTTCTTGGGCTTTAACCCGATTTTCTTGGGTTTTTCCCTAGCCCAATGCAGTAGAAGTTTTGGCCTGCTTATACAAGCGATGTGTCTGACCACGTGTCTCAAAGGTATACAGTCGGTTCTTTGTTGTTCTTACGCGTGTCTGACCACGTGTCTCCAGGTATACAATCAGTTCTTTGTTTCCATAACATTTACTTTTTTTGTTGATTTGAAATCGGGCGACTTTGATCTGTGTCGACAATTCGGAATGGATGCGAAACGGAGGTTACTCGCCTGGGTTTCAGGCTGAGGCTGTTAAGTGTAGATTAGGTTACGTATAAACCCTAGCGATTATGTTTATGTTCATTAGATGTTTTGATTGATTTGTAATTCGTGTGTTTTGACTTTTGATTGATTTGTTGAATCTGTGTGATGTTGTTTTGGTAGCAGAGGTGTTTGGGATTAAGAAATCAGCTAGCGGAAGCGGAATCTCTGAGGTCAGTTATTAATTGATTGATTATTTTCGTGTGATTTTGTTTCGTTAGGAATAGGTGAAATTGTTTTAGATTTTTGTTATGTTGTATTTGATATTGTTGGTGAATTTAGTGAAAATTTTACGAAATAGAGTTGTATTCGGGGTTAGCTATATGTAAATTTGTTATATAGCATTTTTGTAATTCACTATTTGATATTAGAAAGATTTTTATTATAATTGTAATTCGTTTGGGATTTATGTAGGCAGGAGCTATGCTTGGGGATGCTTTTCTTCATCAACTGCCACACGCCTTTGGTATAGTAAAACACGATTTTTAAATATTTTGTTAATAGATCATGCTTTAAGATTTAAATAGTAAAATGTTTGTATCAGGTCGTGGACATTCCCACTCACATGCCCACACCGATTCTGGTGAAGATTTGTTTGTTGGATTATCAATTTTGTGTAAGTGATGATATATTTGAATACCTGTTTCGTTAAATATTGGAATTGACTTGATTAGGTCATAATTTTTATTTGCAGTCGGAATTGTGAACAACATCTGGTGAAACTTCTCTCCGCAAGGTATATAACTAAATTACGCATCGAAGATTAATCAGTTGATGGTTACCTATAAGATATTTTTTTCGTTGTACTACGGAATTCGTGCAGAATAATTGAATTCTTACGCACACGGGATAAAAGTGGGACTGTGGGAGTGACAATTTTGACCCGTTAAGGGTTCAAATGGGTTAACATATTATTGAGCTGTAATTATAGGTTTAATTATGTTTATAGAGCTGAAATAGTAAGTTTAAAAAGGTATTTGTTGATTTCAGTCGGATGTTTGATTTAATGTAAAAAACGAGATTTCAATAACAGAAAAACGACGTAGGAGGTTGTATACATAAATTGGCGCAAGCTGGTCTTAAGCTTTGGGTTCTAACAGGCGATAAAATGGAAACTGCAATCAACATAGGGTATGTCTCTAGCCCTTTGGAAAGCCCAATTATTTATCTTTTTAATATGATTTCATTCGGTTATTGTGGTTTGAGGTTGTTTTTCGAACAGATTAATGTATAATTAATCAAAAAGAATCTACGGGAAGAAATATTTAAACTTTTATTTGTTGGTACAGGTTTGCATGCAGTTTGCTTCGGCAGGGTATGAAGCAAATATATATCAACGAATATGGACATGTTAATCCAAGATTCCAAGAAGGTACACATCATCATATTGAAGGGTATTTTGGGTATTTGAAAACTGACGGAGGCATTTAACGTGTTGTTAAATCTTCATTACAGGCTGAAAAGGAGAACATTGTCCTGCAAATCACGGACGATACTTAATGGTTAGGCTCGAAAAAAATCCTCATGCTGCATTTGCATTGATTATCGATGGGAAAACGTTAACTTACGCTTTGGAAGAAGATTTGAGGCATCAATTCTTAAATTTAGCTGTTGATTGTGCTTCTGTTATATGCTGTCGTGTCTCTCCTTAGCAAAAGGCCCTGGTAAGATCGTGTCACAAATCATAAAAATTTTAAAATTACCGTCTTCTAAGATTTGTTTTATAAGTACTTTATTCAAAATTCTAAATGTTGAAATTATTATCAGGTTACAAGATTGGCAAAAGAAGGCACGGGGAAAACTGCAATCAACATAGGGTATGTCTCTAACAGGCGATATCAGGTTACAAGTTTCCATTTTACTCACAATTGATATCTGTAATCAAAAGGCCAACGGTTGGTTCCTTATTGTTGTTTTGTTTCGTTTTCAGGTCCAGATTTTTTAAAATTACCTCAATGCAAGAGGGAACAACAGATTGCAGCCATCCGCTTTATAGAGAATCCGAGCTTATTCCTGAAGATGCCCTTGGTAATGCAAAATATTTATAATTATTCATATTAAATTGTGGCTAGAAATCAATACTAATTTGTTTTTGTTTGGATTGCAATCAGGTGTCAGAAATGCGGCACAGAGGAAGCTCTTGGACGAACTCGGTATTGTCGCTGAAGATGTTCCAGTTGATCAGTTTACTACATTAGGTCGCATGTTGTACAAAGCTCCATCTGATGGAAAGTGGGGAGAACATGAAGGTAAAATCTTATCTCTTGCTTTTATATAGTGTTGTTGTGTGCATACCCTGCCTTTACTTTAGACGTCTATAGTAGTACCAAGGTGCGCTAATAACTAGACAACACATAGGATTTGGGCTTTCGTACGTATGGCAAAATGGGCAGGTCAGCCAAGTTGAGTAAGGGGAACCTGCAACTTTTAAAATATAGGTCCAAACAGGTGGGTAACTTTTAACCGGATTCATCCGTTTGACCTGTTTCAATTGTAGCCAAGTGTTCAATTTTGACCTATTTGATCTGCGAGAGATAAAATACAGCCCAAAGTGATCCATATCAACGCCACTTTTTTATTAAACTGTTGGTATTTGCTATTTTTCTATTACCTATTTTTCGATATATTGTTGAATTGGAGTTATGTTACATAAGTTAGATGTTGTAACTTTGTCATATTTTTTAAAGTTAACGACTTTTATATGATTTGTGTTGAAAGGATGATCGATGTACCATAGATTGTAGACTTTTATATGATTTGTTTCCCATATGTTATGAAATAAAGTTATGAATCACGCACTCGGAAACATATCAATTTATCTCCTTATCAACTGATGTAAAGTTTTTCTATGTTATGGTTTGTGTTTATGGGACAGTCATCTTAGTTTGGTTCTTTTGTTGCTTTTGGCCTTTGATTTTTTTAAGTTAGGGACATTTATATGATGTTTTTTTAAACTGGCAGGATTAGGACATGCATCGTTTTTGTTCATGTCAACAGCTACAGAGAGAACGAGTTACATATACCCGAATGTCAATTCACCAGGAGCCACCAGATCGGTTAAATCTGTCCGAGGGTGGATATAACATGTGAGTTAAGAAACAAAAATTAAACATAGAAGTGGCAGTTTATGTCGACCCATTTACTGATAGATGGGTCGAATCAGGTTATGTTTTACCACTCAAGTCTTGCAGCCATATAATAGCCAAAATGTCTTCCTATACGCCCCCCTAAATGATTTTCGTCGAATAATTTGATTATTACTAATATAAATATCATTTTTTTTGTAATTAAATTGAACACTAACTATTTATGAGCAAAAAATTTGGACAAAAAATGTTATGGGTCATCCCAAGCCCACCTGTTTCAACCTGTATAAAAAATTACCTTTTCGGCTTGTAAGTTGTAACCTGAACCACCTATTTTGTTACCTTTATGTAATCGTATAAAGTCAAAGTAATGACAATAATTTAAGGATGTTTGTAACAGGTACGATCAAATGACCGACTGGATAGCACAGGTAGGGGTGTATCAAGACAGGTAACTCCGCCACTTAAAGTATCGATATCTAGGAAGATAAAAGACGTAGTAGCTGAAAAGTACAAGAAAGATGGTGTCGAAAAGGGAAAATATATTGTAATACACGGTATTCAATCAGATTCAAAAGCTTCTATGCAATCTAGAGGGGATACTGATAGCTTACTACCACTGCATATTTGGGCAGAGATAACAAGTTCAATAAGGTTGATCAAACCACTATGCATATATTCGTTTCTTCACGAGATAATTATAATAAATTATTAAATTGATCGCTTTTACTCTACCAATTAAGAAGTACACTCACGAGGTATTAATTTAATCGTATTATGTTTTTATTGTGCAGTTAAGATTAGGCGGCCTGGATACTGAGTAACAAAGCAATTTGACCCAGAGACAAAACAAAGGTCGTTGCCATTTCAGGTATGTATTAAGAGCATTTTAAATAATTTCACATTCTGCTAGAATGCTTATTATAACCTGTTGTAGCAGTTAATAGACATTGGCGTGTTTGTTATAGGTATACTTCGTCTAATTCGGTTAGTAACCATTCCAACAGGCACCAAGGAGTGACGGAGCCATCGAAGTTTAAAGAAAGAAAGAAATAATGTGTTTGTCTGTGTGTGCTGGTGTGATAATCTTACAGGCAAAATAACCATAAATGAGCGAATAATCGACGACAAACGCGAACTCGTGCAACGCACGATATCCCCCTAGTTATATTTATGTTATGATACCACATTTATGTAAATAATATTATATAGAACTCATAGAATGTTATGTCTAGTAATTAATTAACAATAAAATAAAATAAAAGATAGTGGTTAGATCCAAACCACATTCCTAATCAAGAAGGGAAAAGAAGTACTTTACTATAAACAATTAACATAAAGTTGGTTGGGTATAAGATTCTAGCATGAAGTCTTTTTATATTAAAAGAGTGGGTATGTTTAGTTATAGAAAACTATGAGTATTTTTTAGAAATAATTTTAAGAAAAAAATAGAAAATAGAAAACATGTTTAAATATGATTTTTTTAAAATAATTTTCATAAAAACAAAAAACTCAGTTTTCTAATTTATAAATGTTTATTTGAAGAAAATTATTCACTTTTCTTGAAAATTTTCCAAAGGAAATACACAAAAAATATGCGTTCAAATTGAGTTTTTTCAAAAAACTTTTCGGTGAAAACAAAAACTCAATTTCTCACTTTTACAACTAAATTTTTGGAAACTTCTCATTGTTTTCAAAATTTCCTTTTCATTTCCTTTATTAAAAATGAACACACTTTTTTCCATCTAAACGCATTTTCATAATTTTCATTTGTTTTATAGAGAATAAAAATGCATTTCTTTTTCAAGAAAAAAAAAAAAAAAATTGAAATTTTTTCACGAACTAAACACAACCTAAGCTTTGAAAAACTCACTTTTATAGTTTTCTAACTAGTTTCTATTCCAATAAAGTAAACCCCTTCTATATTCTATTTGACAACTAAACGTGTTTTCAAAATTTTCATTGGTTTTCTAGAAATAAAAAACTCTTTTCATTTCCTTGAAAATTGAAAATGAAAAATTAGATCAATAAAAACCACTAATTTTCTAAAAATCAAAAGATTTAATCCTAATCATTCATTAATTTTTCAATCCAATAACTAAGATTAAAATCAATACCCAATTTAAAATATTTTTTAAAAATTAATTTATCTCGTAAACCGTGACTCGTTAGAAGAAACAAATTACACCGATGCGACCGTCATGTTCTTCTCTTTAATTAGAGCAGTGGTCATATATATACTTTCGACGACTTTCATTTTTTGCGTTTTCGGGTGGGTATTAAAATTAAAAAGTTAATATCACATGTGATTTTAACATAAATAAGTAAATTTCAAAAACAAAAAATGTTATATAATGTATAATTTATCTAAACCCAGAAAAAAAATCAAATTCTGACAACTTTTATTTTTCATATTTTTGACAAATGTTAAAACTCGTAAGGTTATATCACGTGTGATTTTAACATAAAAATTAGGATTTAAATATCTAAAATCGTTATATGATATATAATTTAATTACACCCATAAAAGTTTCGACAAAATCTAATGTGATAGTACTAAAATGACATGTGATAGTAATGTAAATCGTATGTGATATTATCATATACGTAGAATTTTAAAACAAATAAGGCAATAACACACATAATTTTTACTTTAAATATGAATTTTAAAAGACAACAATATTCTACAAGGTATAATCTATATAGACCCGGAAAAAAAAAAGAATTTTGACGACTTTTTTTTTCTTCGATTTTTGTCAAATATCAATATTCATAAGGTCAAATCACATATAACATGAACAATAAATGTGAATTTCAAAACGTAAATATGTTATATGATCTATACTAAACTAGAATCGAAAAAAAATAACAAAAAAAATCGTGAGTCAAACTACTAAAATCACATGTGATAAAACTGTGATTTTATAATATAAAATTTTCAAAACTCGTTAAATCAACCGGAAATTTTTTTTGTCAAAACTATATCGAGTGGATATACTATAGAAAGAGGAAACAATTTCGTTTTAATGTTGTAATTTATTCGTTTAATACATTTATGATTTTTGAAATAATGAACTTTTAAACAAAAATAAATCAAAAGTAGATTTTTGAAATAAAAAGTTGTGATCGGTTGTTTTGATTTCAAATCTTTTTAATGATCTTTAATTTATCACAACTCTATAATAATTATAAAATAAAGCTTTTTATTTTTTTATTTTTTTCTAAAACATATTTTAAAAACTTTTTTTTATACTATTGGCCGTCATCATTCGGAAACTATGAAAAAAAAAGTCTTTATTTTTTAGTAACAGAGTTGAAATATTAATAATTAATGTGACTTTAACCCAACAAAAAGTTAGGAAACCATACATATGCTATAAGACCATTCGGAATAATTGTCCAAATAATTGCTTAAGCACAAAAAAATTGATCAGACAAATGAACTTTAAAAATCTCAAAAACAAAGAAACAATTAATTTATGAGCTTCAATAAACATAAATTTCGGTATTATAATTAAAATACTTTTGACATCTATAAAACAAATATACATTAACAATAGCTTAAATCCTTTAATAATCTTTAATGATCACAACTTTATGATTATAATTGTTTTTTTTTTAACGACAAAGTTAGCGATTCGAGTCCATAGGAACATCCAATTGGGCAGTATGCAACCCACAAATCTTACACCAAAGTTAGTTATCTTCTAATATTCACCTATGGAGAAAACCCCAGAAGAAGACTCTAACTTGAGACCTTTTAGGACGAACCATCTCCTACCAATGAGGCAAACCCACATTGGCTTATGATAATAATTGTAAAATGAAGCTTTTTATTTTAAATCTCTAATCCTTTAATAATATTTAATGATCACAACTCTATAATAATAATTGTAAAATAAAACCTTTTATCTTTTTATTTTTTCTGAAGACATATTTTAAGAACTTTTTGTATTATTGGTCGTTATCATTCGAAGACTATTTAAAAAGAGTCTTTATTTGGTAGTAACAGAGTAACAATATTAATTATTAATGAGACTTTAACTTTTCAAAAAGTTAGGAAACCATACATATGCTATAGGACCATTTGGAATAATTGTCCAAATAATTGCCTAAGCACAAAAAAGTGATCAAACAAATGAACTTTAAAAAACTCGAAGACAAAGAAACAATTAATTTATGAGTTTCAATAAACATAACTTTCAATATTATAATTAGAATATTTTTAACATCTATAAACAATTATATTTTAATAATAACTACTCATACAAGTTGAATTACTATCCCTTATATTTTTCAATTGCTATATTTAACAAAACTCTTATATATCTTTAATATATAATAAAAGAGGGGCCTTAAATGTCACATGACGAATTAATGTCCCTTGGATGAGTTAACTTCTTTTATGACAACCGTTAGATCAGATTGATGACGTCATCAAAGATTATTTTCATTTTACACCCTCTTACAATACATAATTATATTTTTTCTTTCTTTCTATCTTTACTAAAATAAAAAAAATAACTATAATTACTTACAGAATCGTTCAATTTGGACTGTGATTTAACTTATCATTATTTTATAATCTTCAAATACAAAATATCAAAACATGTGTATAAACTAAATGTGTATATGTTATTATAACTATAAACAACATTAGAATAAACGTAAAACTATATATATTATCATACATATAACATTATTTTTTTCATAATAAATTAAAATCTACATAAAAATAAAATTTACGATTCAATTTTTATTTTTTCCCGCATTATTGCGGGGCAATAATCTAGTCAATTAATAAACAAAATTGCCATTTCTTATGAGAATTTAGATTGACTATCATTGAAATTTCGTTTCTCATGAGATTTGGTTTAACCACATTATGAAGATAGAGATTTTACTTAATTTTCTATATTTGTATATGATTAAAACATTAAAAAATTATTAAATATTTAATTATTATAAATATAAATAAATGGGTTTAAAACTATATGACTATAGTCCCTTAATACAAAAAGAGAACTCTTAAAATCTTTTACGAAACTAACAAATTCCGGTTGAATTGATATTTAATAGAAAAAATATAAACAGTAAACATCACCTAGTTTTATATACCGTAAAATCAACTTCTTTTTTTATATAAAAATAATATTTTATGAATATTTTAGAAAATCAAAATATATAATAAACTCAATTTTTTTTTTTTGTCTTTGTTACATATAGTTTAGGGAAAATGCACCAGATGACCATTGTACTTACCAAAATTATCCGTCTAAGTCATTGTACAAAGTTTATGTCTACTTACATCACTATACTCCATTTGACCGTTTAAATAAACACCTTAACTTTTAAAAACCGTTTAAATAAATCATTTTGGTGACCTGAAACCCTTTGGTAACCGCCACGTCACCTTTTTCTCAAACTTTATATTTTCAACATTATAAACAAGAAATTAGGGTTTATCAATTGGGATTTTTGCAGAGCAATCATCTACTTCGAATTCGGTTAAACAAACCGAGCAATCAGTCCGTTCGATAACACAATCGGTTTTATCGAATTTCACAACACTTATACCATTTATAGCAGAGTAATAAGAATGAAAATAAGAAGAGCAGCAATAAACGAGTACTTAACAGCAGCAATCAAAATAGCAAACGAAATCACAAACAATTGCCACAATACTTGTACACTCGCCCAAGCTAATACACCCGTTAACCCGACTGCCACTACATTATTCGGATCCGGGTCAAATAGTAATTCAGTCCATCTCAGATTGAATCTTGGCCCATCATCTGCTACTCCTTTTTTCTTCAAATCTTCTTCTTCTTCCGGTAATTGTTGTTTGTTTTCTGAAAATGATAGTTTGAATCTTTTAGGGGGGTTTCGAAATGGTGAAAACAGTTGTAATTACAGAGCAATTACAGAGCAAAACGGAGCAAAACAGTCAACGTAGGTAAGCTAAAATCCGGATCGAAAAAGTCCTCAATAGCAAACACAATCAACGATCGTTGGCTTGATGAAGCTATAGATCCGATAAATCGTTGGCTTACTCATAAAGGTTAAGAGAGAGAGAGAGATGAGAGATTGAGATTTTGATAGAGTATAGATATATAGATACATACCTGATGTATGTAACGTAATGGAATGGAATGATGGATTGGTGTGGATTGAATAAAAAATTGGAAATTGAGATTTTTAGTTGTGACTGGTTTTTAATTTCATAAGTTTATGGGGAAGAGAACCAAGAAAGTAACAATTGGATTTCATGACACGTGTACGGGGAAATCATGAATATGTAACATTAGGAGAGAGAGAGGGGGATAAGTGGATTGTCACCGGGAGAATGGGTAATAGTGTTTTATTTAAACGGTCAAATGGAGTATAGTGATGTAAGTAGATATAAACTTTGTATAATGACTTAGACGGATAATTTTGGTAAGTACAATGGTCATCTGGTGCATTTTCCCTATAGTTTATATGTGAATAACAAAATGAATATTTAACCCTTTTCAATAAAGGACAAAGTAAAGTTAGTTTAACTGATACATATTAAAACATGTATCTATACAAAACATCAAGTTAAAAAGAAACAATCATTTGCTCACTGTACCATTAGTTTGAATATAGGCCCAAAAGCCACATTTAAAAGACATATTATTAAGTACATGAAAGTATATAAGCTAATAACATATTTATGTATTAAAGTATGAACAAATCAATAAGAGTCCGTTTGATTTATGGAAAATATGAAAATTCCAAAGAAATTAAAATCAAGTTTCTTTTCTTGAATAACAAGAGAGAGAGAGAGATGAGGACATTGCCATCACCCAAAACGCCCTATAGTCATATAGTTTAAACCCACATATTTATATTTATAATAATTAAATATTTAATAAAGTGAATGTGATTCTGTTGCGTGTTTGGTTGTCAGAAAATGGAATGAAATTCAATTTAATTCCTTTGTTCTTTTCCTGTTTGTTTGTGTGTTGATTAAATGAATTGGAATGTAATTATGCTAATTGACCAAAATACCCTTTTATTGAATTTTTCTCTTGATTGTTTTCCTATTTTCTAAAATCATAGATGAATAGAAAGATTACAATTTTATAAACGTAACTATTTTTTTTAACATGGTTCATATAGCTTAAAACATTATTTCACACAATTTTCCCGCCACTATATAGCATGATACATAAAATTAAAAAAACCAGGCAAAAACTCGAATACCAAACGAAAGTTCAAAGTTGCAATAACAAGGTGGTAATTAGACAACAACTTTAAACAACAATTTTAATAACTATCAATTTTAAACACAAAAAAGAAAGAAGTAAAACATATATTGCAACAAGTTCAAACAACAACAGCAACAAAATAGCTATTTTAATACCTAAAGTCTATTACTCTATTCTCAACTATAATCAAACAACAACTCTATCCCCTTGAGCTCAATCTATATCTTCAAAATTGTTTCAATGTGGTTGTAACTTGTAATACCTCCAACGTCGTTTCTAGATGTCGTAAATAACCCGAGTCAATAGCATTATCAGTTTTGGTTAGTCCTTCACTAACCATACCATATTGACCAATGACCAATGCTTCAACAAGTTTCACATCTTCATGAGGTTACCACTTCTTGTAAATGTTTCCCTTTATCAGCCATTGGCAAAAATCCTATTAAAAACCAGCAACAAAAAAACCAACATATATATTTTAGGTTCGTCGAACGGTTTTTGGAACGAGATCAAATAATAAAAGGGGGTCTCGGATATGTACGTAACAACAACAAAAACAAACAAACAAAAACAGTTTATTTCATTAAGAAAATACCCAACAAATAACTTTGCACGGTTTTCTTCTTCTTCTCTTGGAAGATAAGTCTTTTTTGTGTTTTATTTTTGGAAGATTGGATTTTTTGTTTGGTCATCATAAAGAAACAAAGAGATAAGGGTATATATACGGAGTTTTAGAGACCACTTTTCAAGACAACATGTCGTCTCTAAAAACTAAGCGGAAAGTATTGACCGAAAAAAAGAGGGGAAATCTCCGTTGACTCAAACTGTTTTAGGGACGACTTTTAGGGGCAACATGTCGTCCTTGAACCCTAAACAATTTTATTTTTTTCAATAAAATTATAGATAAGTACATAATTATTATTTTACATTAACGATTGCATAAAATAAGTATGTATTAACTCTTATATCAAACATATATATATATATATATATATATATATATATATATATATATATATATATATATATAGAGTTGGTTTCATTTAAGAACCATGTAATTATTTAGGAACCATTAGGAACCATTTTTAGGCAAGGTGGCAATTTTGTAATTAAACTCAAGGTGGCAATTTTGTAATTAAGTCAAAATTGAGAGCCAAATTGGAAATCAATTAAAACCACTTTAAAATCCTAATTAACTTTAAATTAACATATCTAGAGTATAACTAGGTTTTAGGAAAAACTAAATACACCATTAGAACAAGCATTTAATTATCTTTCCAACGAGCACCCACTTGATATACTTTTGACGATTTTTTTTTTTTTTTTTTTTTTAGAGTGAGTTTCGGTATATACACTAGTGTATATACTAAATATTCACCAGTGTATATACTAATTCACAAAAAACACATCTGAACCATATATACTATACACTAGTGTATACACTATATTCACTAATGTATAGTTATACACTAGTGTATTTATACACTACAGTAGTGTATTTATACACTAGTGTATACACTATATTCACTAATGTATAGTTATACACTAGTGTATTTATACAATATACACTAGTGTATACACTATATTCACTAATGTATAAGATGTATTCTATGGTATTCACTGGTGTATATTGTATATTCACTTGTGTATATTGCGTATTCACTGGTGTATATTGTATATTCACTTGTGTATATATATATTGTATATTCACTTTTGTATATTGCGTATTCACAATTAAAAGGAAATTAATATAAAGATTCGTATACATTAGTGAATATAGTGTATACACTAGTGTATAGTGTATATGGTTTAGATGTGTTTTTGGTGAATTAGTATATACACTGGTGAATATTTAGTATATACACTAGTGTATATACCGAAACTGACAAAAAAAAAAAAAAAAAAAAAATCGTCAAAAGTATATCAAGTGGGTGCTCGTTGGAAAGATAATTAAATGCTTGTTTTAATGGTGTATTTAGTTTTTCCTAAAACCTAGTTATACTCTAGATATGTTAATTTAAAGTTAATTAGTATTTTAAAGTGGGTTTTAATTGATTTCCAATTTGGGGATTTGTCACACCCCGCTAAAGCGGAACGCAGGGTGTGAAGAGCAATAGCATTCGATAAACAAGATATAGATAAAGTCCAGATGTCATTAAAGGAAAAACATAGTATTCAAGGTTTACAAAGTTTCAAACAAAGTTACATATCCGAATTACAAAATGGGGTGTTCAACCAAACCACCCAAACCCATCCCGTTCTTGAAGTCATTCGCCCCCAAAAGCATAAGTCATCAGCTAGCTTACTCGTTACCTGAAAATACGAGTCAAGTGTTAACTACGGGAGACGTAGTTAGTGAGCTACAAGTTTAAGTAAAAACATAGTTTTCAAATTGTAATCGCATAAGCATGCATAGAGTATCGCATCCAAAATAGTTATCACATAAGTAAATGTATAGAGTATAGCATTTGTGTTTATAGGCATTGACCACATAGCGCGACTACGTGACAATCCTAAGTTTGCCCAATGATCGTTGCTAAGCCTAAGCCTACCCATTAGTATTATGCACCATCGCTATGAATCGTTGTGGTGAGGGTCATTCTACCCTAATAGCGCTATCCATATCTACTATCGGTCCTTTCCAAAGGGATTAATAGCAACTAATGTCCTTGGTAGTTTTCGGGAGTTTTCAATGGTTTCTCACGTCCATGTTGTACAAAGTCCGCAACATGACGATCGATAGTTTTTAGTCATTGGCAAATATAGTTTTTCATATAAGTTTACCAGATATCAAAGCGTTTCATAATAGATTTCCAAGTAATCAAGTGTTTTCGTAATAGCTTTGCGTATCAAATCGTTTTCATTAGTAATCAAGAAATAAGCGTTTCAAAGTTTGCTTCAGCTTATACATAGTGTCTAAGCCTAAGACTCGCATTTCACCCCAAAAAGTATTAAAAAGCGTTTAAAGAGTAGGGGTTTGTAACTCACTGTTTGCGAAGATAAACGTAAGCGGGAACGGTCGGAACGCGTGTCGGGAATCACCGAAAGCCTATTAATACCAAGTTTTGTTCACGTGTTATTACGTTATTGTATAATATAATAGATAGCTTTTAGTTGAACTTTAGGTGTTAAGGTCCAATTGTCCAAAAATCGTCCGAAACGGTTATCGTTTTGTTGTAGTCCAAAAGTTCAAAATTAGCGTTCTTATTAATATGATATGTATAATTAGGTCGCTGAAGTGGTTTGGAATTTCTAAGGAAATTTGGGCAGCGCTTCCGCGCCCAAATTTCACTTCCAAAAATTCCAAAGTCACTTTCCCGCTCACTATTCACATATATCACATAATCATATTTTTACATGTTCTTTTTATTATATCCAGTCCCTTACAAGTCACCAATGTTATTGTTTTATCCAAAATCAGTCATATATATTAAGTCTTAAAAGTCAGAATGTGTAACCAAACTTCGAACGGCTAAAACGACGATTTTCGGGAAGGACAGCAGGCCGGTGCTGCGCACCTAGGCATAGGTGCGGCGCACCTGTCCTGCTGTTCTTCCATTTTTCGAGTTTCTCTTGCAAAATCGTTTATGTAAGTGATAGATCTTGACATGCAATCGGTTTAAACTTCGTTTATACAAGACTTTTAACCATAGAATCAAAGATCTAAGCATCAATAATTAAAAACCCGTTTTTGTATAAAAATGGTCATAAAAGTTCATCAAAACTTGTTTTTATAGCTTAGATCATACATGCAACGAGTTATAATAGTAATATAAGTAAAAAGGAAGAGTTTCTACCGAATGAAAAGCTTGGATGATGTTTTAGATGAGATTTGAGTTCCAAAAGTGAAGAAAACGTTTTGAAATCGAAATAGCTTTAGTCCCCTTGCTTCCTCTTGTTGTTAGAACGATTTAGGATGGTGAAAAGATGGATTTATGTGGCTGTATTTTCTGGAGAAGAAAGAGTTTCTTGAGAGAGAATGGAGAGAAAAAGGGAAGTGTAGGTGTGAATGTGTGTTTTTAGTGTGTGTTTGTGTTTTATAAAATTGAAAAGGAAATTAAGTAAAATGATGGTAAAGGAGGGTGTGGTCTGCCCAAAAATGCA
>CAJVGC010000060.1:63054759-63180016 GCA_910822075.1 Senecio squalidus
AGTACGAGAAGTAAAGTGTGCAATTCTTATAACAAATCTTGTAATATTTGTTAACAACTCATCAACAAAGAGTGCTTAAGACGAATGTTTTCTTTTCTTTTTAATTTACACTAGATATATTGAAAAGATACACTAAAGTCATACCACTTATACATACATTACATATACATATATTGGATTGTGTATTTAAAATAAACAAACATTTGACAAATTGTAGTATTAAACAATTAATGCATATATTTTTTTTTTCTTTTTTTAATATTATTATTCCATAATATATTATTATCAAAGTTATTTTATTAGTAGTTCAACCAACAAAAAATAGTGGGTTAATTCCCTAGATTCTCATACATACTTTGTGTCTTATAGACCACTAAAAATGTTAGAAATTGAAGAATGAAAGGACCCAATTAATTTAATTTAATTTAATTTTAATTTTAAATAACTAATAAATAGAAAAAGAAAAAAAAAAGACAAGAAAGTGCATAAAGACTTATGATGTCACTTCATTTTAATTTCCTTGTCAATTTTAAATGGTTATTAAAAGAAAACTAAAAGGCAGTGGGATTGAAATAAACTTGTGATGATTATAATGTTTTTTTGAGAAAAGAAATATATGTGGTTGTTAATATGAATACTACTTGAGTTTAAATTACGTATAATGATTTTGTATACTTTTTGGTTGATTTGAGTCATCGTATTGTTAAAACCCGTCATGCGGGTTCACTTTGTAACATTAAGCTAGAGTTTTAATTAAGAGGATAGGGACACATAATCTTATAAGTTTTATGGTATAAATATTGATATCTTATAGAACTGTTTCATGATAAATTATTTGATCGTATTGTCATCAATATATGAACAATTTCGAATATATGATTTAGTTTTTAATTAATGAACAAAAAAATAAAACATATAATAATTTTTAGTAATATTATGACATAAATAGTTGGTTTTAATGAATCTATATTAATAGCCACATCCCTAAAACATAAAAAATAGATTAAACTTGTAATACACGAGTGTATGATATGTCAACTATAACTATTTCGAACACGTTGTTCTCAAAATTCATAACAAATACATAGATCTAAATAATGAGCAGATGAATTAAAAATGATACATTATACAAAATACATTTAAAAATACACTACATTTGAGTCATTTAATAACAAAAATATGGCTAATGGGGGTTTGTCTCATTGGTAGGAGATGGTTTCCCTAGAGGAGGTCTCAGGTTTTCGAGTCTCCCTTTAGGTTTCCTACTTTGTTAAATATTAGTTAGATAACTAACTTTGTTATAAGATTCGTGGATTATATACTGCCCAATTGGATGTCACGACTCCGAATCACTAACATAACCTTTCAACAAAAAAATAACGAAAATATGTCTAACTACATTATTTATCTCCTTTTACACCCATGCCAATTTTGATAATATAAAGAGAAATATTTTATAAATCACATAAAATATTCCTGTAAATCATATGGCTCCATTTGGCATTAAATATTTAATAAATAAATAAAATAATAATCGGAAAGAATCTTTGTAGGTATTATTGGCAGAATTATTATATTCTATAAAAAAAAAATAGAAAATCAAGTAAATGGAGAAGAAAACAAGATGGAAATACATTACAACACCATGAGATTTCAATAGTAGCCTTATCGGTCCCTTTACTTTACTAATTAACATATCAATACCTAAACGTTTAATCTTTCGTACGCTTTAAGACACATATAACTCACCAGGAATTAGAAACGTATTACGAAAATTATATGTGTAAGCAATTATGTCCATTTACAGCTCAACCAATTAACATTTTATGTGAAAAGTATAAGCTATCGTTGTAAAATTGTTTCTTGATCACATAACTTGACAACCCATTTACAGATGTCAAATCTTAAAAACACGTTATTCCATTTAATAACCATTAAATACTTATGATGATTATTAGCCAATCGTCAGCCAATCTATTTATAGAAATAACAAACTATTTATTGGACGTGCAAGCTCTTAAAAGCATATGTCACATTGATATTGTTCGGCAATCCATTAGGTTTGTTGGCAAATAGTGAATGATTTTGGTTCAATCATTATAGAGGTTTGTTATGATGATAGAAACTTAGGCAAGTACAATTACTATTTCCCTAATTGCATAGGAATATTTGAAAGGTTGTTGGCCATTGCCAAATACAAGTTTTTGCTAGACATAAAAGAATTCATATGATGTAAATCATAACAAACTAGTACTTCGATATATATGGGTATGAATGCACATATATGTATATGTAAACGTCATTGAATAGTACAAGTATGTTTGAAACAATTTAATGGAGTTTTGATGTAATAAGTATGTGTATGTGAAATTCAACTTTTCTTCAATATATGAAATAAAGACTAAAAGGTGTAAAGAAAGTTTCGATGATATGTAAAAGTAATTTTTTTACGTTTTCATTTACTTCACATAATCATGTGATTTCTACATATTTGTGAATCAATAGATTGTTATAAACGAATATGATCCAAATTGACACCTACAATTATAAATACTGAAAATCGTGAACCAAACTGTTTAGTATTGATTTAGTGTCGAGTCGGTCCCATATTGTATGGTGAGCATGATAAAACTTTTAAACAAGTGATATAGCTTAATTTATTGTCTTGCAATTTTGTTTCACAATAATAATATAGAAAACCTTTATATATTACACCAGAACAACCGTACGAGGATTAAACCAAACTAAAGCAAAAACCAACATACTATAATGTCGAGAATCGGATTGTACACAACTAATCTCAATTCAATTTGTTCCGATTTAGGTTCAGTTCACCGATTTTACTGATTTGACAGACTTTTGTACACCGACATGTGATACATAGATGTATATAAATATAAAAACATGAAACCTAGGGATCAAAACATATAACAACACATAAACCCCAAGGGACTAAATGAAAATTATTGAAAAAGTTAAAAAAAAACTTTACCCTTGAATTATCAACTATTTACATAATTGCATTAAAGCTTCTTTATTCTCTTCCTCCTCCATAAATCACTTGACCCTATTTCATAGAAGAAGAAGCAGAGGAAGAGAGCAGGTGGTCTTCTCTCTCAAGCCATCTCTCTCCTCTCCCTCTCCCTCTCCCTCTCTAAACCACACATATACATACACACATATGTATGTATATATATACATCATATATAAATATACTCAAATCTGTTCATACTCTCAAAATTTTCAATTTTCTCTCAAAACCCTTTTTTCTTTTCATGATTTTGTAAGTAAAAACAACAAAAAGATTGAATTTTGAGCAAACCCAGATCAAAAATGACAAATTTCAAGGTAAAAAACAGTAAAAAATCAAGATTATCACTAAAAACCCTACCTTTTTTCTCATCATCATCATCTGCAAACCCTAATGATAACAAGTCACCAAAAAGATTGGTGACCAAAACGGTGTCGTTGGGCTTGGAATTGTGGTTGCTTTGAACAATGAATCATCGGGTCAAAATACCCAGAACCCGGTTTTTTCAGTATCACCAAGAATCCACCCGATTCCAATATTTTCAAGAAAACCTATAAATTTAGTAATAAAGATGATATTGAGATTGAATTATTGGAAGAGTATACTTGTGTGATATCTCATGTGGGTAATAATTTGATTAAAAAAAGAGAGTTTTTTGATGATGGGTGAGTAAGATAAAAAGCTGTGTTAATGGTGGGGATTAGTACTAGTTATTATATTACTGGTGGTGGTGGTGGTGGTGGTAATGGGGGTGGTTATGGTGGCGGTGGTAGTGTGTTTTGTGCACCGTCTCCACCGGTTATTGGTGGTGTGGTTGCGGGTGGGTGGACGGTGTTCGATGATGTGGATTTCTTCGAGTTATTGTCTCTCTCTTGCAAGAAAAGCTTCATGGGTTGGGATATTTTCATGTACAGGTATGAAAAGTTTAAGATTATGTTTTTATATTTTGTGGTTTTGTGAAAGTTGTGAATTTTGAATAATTTGATGTTTTTGTGTGATGTGGGTTTGTTTTTTTTTAGTTAATTTGATGTTTTTTGTTATAAAGTTTGTTGCTTTAGAATTGATCTAGTTTTCTTGAGGTTCGTGGTGATTCGAGATCTTGTTTGTGAAAATTGGAGCTTTTTTTATATGGGTAGATGATTATTTGAAGTATAGCTTGTTCTTGATTAGAGGATGTTAGTGATTTCTCGTTTAGCGCTTGTGTTTATGATAAGCTTTTTTTAAGTGTTTTAGAGTAAACTAGCCCGAAAAAGATCCGTTTAGATAATTGTAGTTTGACATGAATTGAGTTCTCTTTCTAGAAAGGACTTGGAAAACTATCTTGTGATGAAATCTTTGTTATCCTTGCTATGACCACCCCTCTAGGTAATTTATTCGACATAGCCGAAAGTAAATTCAATTTTAGGACCTTTAGGTTATAGTCTCGTGGTAAGGACATGTCGAATACACGAGTAACAGTTAATTTTTTAAACGATTGTATTCGACACTTGCTTTCTAAACTGCAATAATGCAAACTTAAGAGCGCCTTTAGTTAAAAAAAAATTCATAAAATGAATTCTATGCACAAGAGTACGACAATCTTGATGTAGTCAATCGCTTTCGTTGATTATAATTTAAGTTATGAATTGCTTATGTTTCTAGTTTGAGTAAGATCTTAGTTTCCCTTTTGACAATAACGTATGATGCAATCAAGATCATGTACTCCAGGCCTGTTTGATACACCGTTGTCCTGGTCAATAGCTTATTTTGAGGATAATATCATGTTAAGACTTTTTCCGTTTTCCTTTTCATAGAACTCACATGTCACGGCATGTAGTAAAAAAAATGTAATTAAAGTGGTACCCCTAAAAACGATTTGTTATTAACTTATTATCGTGGACATATCCTTGTTGGAAATCTTATAGATTTGCCATTTTGCCGGTTCGTGGGACTTATAACCCTTATAGCCATCTATTTGAAATTGTTGAACTTCTAATTTTTTTTATAGCTTATTTTAGATTGAGAGTTCAAATCTCTTTAGAAATTGGTTGTGTGAGTATTTTACCTTTTTAAGAAATAAAATATCCGATAACGTCTATTTCTGGCTAATTGTCATTTTTTTGTTTTTGTTTTTAGAGGTGAAAAAAGCATTTTGTAGCGAAGAATGCGGTACAAGCAGATCTCCGTTGATGAACAGAAAGAAAAGTATGCATCCGTGGTGAGGAAACAGCCAGAATACGTCGACTCTTTATGCTCCAGTCCTATGCAGTGTTCTGCCGGGATGGCTGTAGCATGAATGGTTTAAGTTTATATACATATATCATATATATATATACATATATAGATATAAATAACGAAAAATTAAATACATAGTTTGGTTCCAAAATGAACCCGTAATAAGTTATATAAGTTTGGCGGCGAAGAAAACAATGAAGAACGGCAATGTGGGGATCTAAGGTGAAGAGGTGTTTTAGGGTAATATATATCTTTTTAACACGGAAGTTTTGTTTTAAATTATGGTTGTTTGTAGTTTGTAACGGATGATATGAAATTTTGATGCGCTTGTAAGTTTTCGCCAACTTGTAAGTGTTTTTTGTCGTTGCTCATAATTCATCGTACAACCAATGGAACATATTTATGATTTACGTATTTGAGAATTTATGTTAGACTTAAACAAGTGATCTTAATTGAATCTGGTAACTATTACAGCTCTCAAGAAGCTTTTTGTTTGAGCTTACAAATTTATTTGTATCCGCTTATATTTTGAACAATACTTTAAATGGTACAGTTAATACTTGTCAAGTCACAATAGCACTCTTTATTCGACTAATAAAAGGGTTGTCCATTAGACATATGAAGCTATCTCTACCATAGATGTGGTCTTAACGTATATTCAAGCCATATGCCAAAAACGATCAGCAAACGATCAAAATTTAGAAAGTAGAAATGTAATTAGTCAGTAATGACTTAAAATCGACCCTATTATTCCCATAAATTCTGACAAAAACAACTGCCAATTTACACTGGTATAACAGCATCTAAACAGAAATACAAAAATGCATTGCGGTAAGAAAGGAGCCTTTGATGACGAATGAGTAACGAGCCTTTCTCCTTTTGCAATTCTAAAATAACCGAAGACTTACAGATATAGAGAATTAGCAAACATGATACCTCTACGAAGACTGTCACTTGCTGCACCAAACTTTTCCTCTAAAGCGGCTTCGCCAACAGCATGAGCAGCAGCACGTAGCTGTTATGGTTAATGATTTAAACTATGTTTCTAATTTTTTGATAAAGTAAGTAAATATTACTCCAGTCAAAGATGGATCAACTTACCTGATTAAGAAACTCGTCAAGCTTCTCGCAGCTCTAATAATACTCCCCTCAAAGATATCAGTCATTTGTATGACTTCAGAAAAGACGCTCCCTGAAACAAAATATTAGAAATAACCTTTCAAATCTGTATATGAAGCACCATTAATTGAATGAGTTGGAAGAACTAACTCACCTTTGACCAACAATAAATGACATCCATCAAGAACGGTCTAACTACCATCTCCACATACTCGTCCACATTAACTTCTAATTTTGCATTCATGTTGTATCTGCACATTTATCGTATTAATTTCGTAATCTTTAGTAAATAACTTCCAAAGTGGGAAGGAACTAATTATACTCACCTCTGCTATTCTACGTGCACTATCTTGAAGCTGTTGTAACGGTTTATTAAGTTCCGATCTTAATTGTATTTGCTCACTTGATTTGTCTCCTGGAATAAAACAACTTGCAAGAGCTGCAATTTGATGATGATCTAGATCATTAAAGGTACCTGATCAATCAAAAATAAACTAAATATAATCAGAATCTAAACCGTGCAGTTGAAATAAACTTCAGAATACTATAAACGTCAACTAAGTTATTTAATTACCGTTAAACATCAACTCAGTGACTAAAAGTTCATCTCCTGTGTCAATTAAGCATGCTGCACGTCCCTTAACTTGCACGATTCCTTCAGCATCAATATGTCCAAGTTTCTTTAGAACCCGTGATCGGTTCTTAAGCTCATCACGAAACTTTTGAAGCTGCATGAAACCGTATACAAGTTCAAGAAAAAAAAAATTAAGATAATGCCAAGGTGAGATAAACTTAAAGGGAAAAATATATACATGTAAAATATTAACGTATACGTACTATTTACTGAATATTTATTTACCTGAGAATCACGCATTTTGGTTTTCAACTGTTGTATTTCATGATTCACTTCTGCTTTCCTCTTGAAACATTGGATTTGATTTTCATCTTGAGACTGAAAATTACAAATCATGTTTTTTAATAATAAGCGAAATTAGATTTAAGAAGAAAAGAAATCAATATTAATAAGAAAATGCGGTTTTCAGCTCACCTTGTTTAATGGGTGAGAAAGTAATTGTTGTTCAAGATTCTCTATCTTATCAACCAGATCGACAAACTCGGGTTCTTCTATACCCATATCCTGACAAACAAAAAAAATGTAATCAAGGTTAATGACTTCCAAATAAACAAGTTAAGTTCTGTAAGTATTGGAATAAAATATAGAAATTCAAATATAGCTCATAAGTACCTTGACAGGATTAAGTTTTGGAAGACCTTGAGGGAAACGTTTTTCGAGCTCTTGTACTGCCAAGAGTATACTCTGCCGTGCTTCCATTGGACGAAGATCAGAAGGAATTGATATTCTAAGCTTGCTTAATGCTGATATCAACGGTAATTGAACAGGAACCTGAACAACATATTGTCAATAACTAAAGGAGTAATTCAAACTAAATTACTGATTACTCACCACATGCATTTCGCCTTTTTGACCAGAACGTGGAGGACATGGCTTTGGACGAGAACCACTATCGGTTGAACCAATAGAACAATGAAGCAAAGTGTCGACAATATAGCTACTACCACGTGACGATGTTGGCGGCAATGAGCCTAGTGGTGGAGCCGGTTTTTTCATTACATTTACTACCACCCCCCACCCCCCAATCTGTTCCAGCTTCTCGAACCTTAATCTACATTTAGTAAGAAAAAGTTAAGAGGTTTCCAGACAATATATCAGTGCCACATCAGAAAAAGTCAGCAATGTCAGACTTACCGACCAGTCAACTGCCATATTGACCGTTACTTTAAATGATTTTTTTCAAAAGTTGATTACCACAAATTTTCAAACTTCGTAACCTTCTTATGATTGAAACTTTAATTCAAAATTTGTTATCTAAAATGAAAATATGTTTAGCGTACGCCACTTTTTAAAGGAATTTGCTCTTTAGTAGGTACATAAATACATAATGGATATGAGTTGACTAAAGATGTACGATACTCAAATGCTTGTTAAAACAAATTAAGAATCTACTAACATATGGAATGTCGATTTTAGCATAGAAATAAAAGAAAAACAAATCATCGGTCTCACCACATACCAGTCTACCCGGAAGAAGAAAATATAAAGCTCTCTCAGGCCTTGTTATTTCTGTCATCATCTTCTTCTCAAGTTCGGAGATTTCAAGCTTAAGCTTATGATATTCAGCAACATCAACCTAAAAAGGGAGTTTAAGAAACAAAGGGACTCGTTACATAATGGGAAACTTGAAGACTGCTAGAGTGATAAAAAAAATAACGAAAGAGAAAAACTAGTGAACCATACGAATTATTGATCATTTCGGTTATGGTTGACGGTTTAAAAGAGGATGGCTAACCAAAAAAATTTAAGACCCTTGGCCAATACTAAATTGAAAAAACTAGAGATTTAAACTATTATGTTTTAGTGTTAATGATCAAATCTTATTAATATATAGACATGGAAAACAAATCTTTGAAGTATATAATACTTAATCTAAGCTTATGTAATATCTGAAATAACAATTTATTCATTTAAAACCTAACTTATAATTATTGAATAATTAAATAGTTGGGGTGATGGTGGCTAGTTACCTCTCCAGAAGCATCAAGCTTAACCACTTCCTCTTCTAGCTCGGAAACCTTTTTCCCTATATCTGGTAATGTCTGAAAAATGGGAGAAAAATCATACATTAGAAGGACTAGTTATAATGCATAAACCAAATCAGACAACAGGGGTAATAACTTGAGTGAGAAGAAACCTTTTCATACTGAAACTGGTGAAAAGAATTTTTGATAACATGTTCTGCTGTAAATTGGCCTTCAGCACGTCTCATCAAGTTCAAGATTGAGTAGTAACTCAGCCTGAAAGTACTGACCAATGGAGCTGGTTTTCCCAAAGCCATCTCCTGGAGCGTATTCATCTCCATCTGAAACAAAAGTTTTATTGTTACTAATGACAATTTATGACAATAGATAAAACAAAACCCATATTTTATTACTATGATATACCTGTTCATCAATCATTATAATACATATACCACGTTCATCTTTGCCACGACGACCAGCTCTCCCACTCATCTACAAGTAAAAAAGACACAAAACACGTTAACAAACTTATTACAAGCCAAACTACGTATATTAATGTTTATTATAACGAAAAGAATTATGACATGTACCTGAATATATTCACCAGATCCAATATACCGATGACTGTCACCATCCCATTTCCTAACACTAGTAAAAACAACTGTTTTTGCAGGCATGTTTAACCCCATAGCAAACTGTTGTAGCACATTTCAAGCCAATTAAAACATATTAACGTGATTTAAAACTGTAACCAACAAAGATGAAATGTTACCGTTTCTGTGGCAAAAAGTGCTTTTACGAGGCCTTCTTGGAATAAGAGTTCTACAAGCTCCTTGATAATAGGAAGAAGACCAGAATGATGAACAGCAATGCCTCGTTGCAACAAAGGCAACATTAACTCGATTGCTGGAAGGTTTCTATCTTCCTCACTTAAACATAATATTGCATTTTTGAAGACTTGTTCCACCACGTCTTTCTCTTCTTGACTATTGAAATCGAGTTTTGTCATTGACATTGCATGTTGCTCACATTCTCTTCTGCTAAAGCTGAAGATTATAACTGGTTGAAACTTTCTTTCCATGATCATCTGAAACAAATAGAATTACGCCTTAAAAAGAAGTAGAGTGTTTATATACTCAAGAAAATAAAGAAAGAAAGTAGAGCTCTGGAGAGTTGTAAGAACACCCCATTTAATGAATGTGTCAAGTTGGGTTCTGTGTAATCTTAATAGGGTCAAATCAATAAACTTAGCTATAAGGGGAATTGATGAAAAAGTTGCAAGTGGACCAAAATCAATATTTTATCCATACAACCTCCTAAATCCTTTTATTCACATTGTTTTGTCAATCATAACACTATTATATATAAATAAATAAATAAAACTATAAAAACATGAAAGTGTGTGACCGACCCGGCCTGTTTAGACACATACTAACCTCCCCCCCCCGTCATACTTTGAAGATGAGAAAAACTAAAATAGATACTAAATCTCACAAGTTCCTTATAAAGTATATTTAAGGGAAGAGACTCAGAGAGGAAGAAGGACCTTGACGATTTTGTATATATCAGATCCACCAGAAGCATTTCCTCCTTTGGCAATTCTCCCACTCGGTTTATTCTGTCCAGCTAGATTCTGTTTAGCAAAAGTGCCTTGCATCTTCACGAAATTTTCCTCTCTAAACTGCTCGTTCTCATCGACTACAAGATACAATCCTGATCCACCAATGGGAAACACATAATGCTGCAAAGGTGTGGGTCTAAAATCAGTGTAAACCACATGGCAAGGTTGTTTATGTATATTACATATCCATTCCGCAAATTCAGTAGCATTCGACATAGTAGCAGAGAGAAACACCATCTTGATAGCTGGAGGCAAAAAGATGATACTTTCTTCCCAAACTACCCCTCTTTCACGATCCTTCATGTAATGAATCTCATCAAATATAACCCATGCAACTTCTTTCAAAACCTCGGATCCTCTATAAAGCATTCCCCTAAGAATCTCCGTTGTCATAACTAAGCAACTTGCATTTGGAGAAAGTGTGACATCACCTGTCATCAACCCGACATCAGAAAACTCCTGACTTAATTCCCGATATTTCTGATTGCTTAAAGCTTTCAATGGAGATGTATAGATAACCCTTTGTTTATCTCTAAAAGACATAGCAATTGCATACTCTGCAACAGCAGTTTTCCCAGCTGATGTATGTGCTGATACTAAAACCGACTCTTTCCGCTCCAAACATGAAACCGATATTTGCTGAAACGGGTCAAGAACAAACGGGTAGGTTTTAGCCATCTTCCCATTATAAACCGGATCCGATAAAGTTCCATGGATAGCCTCGTCCTTTACCGGAACATACCCACTTGGAAGTGCTACCTCGTGCACACAAGTCCTTGCCACAACCCGTTGCTTCTTTGATGCAGTTTCTTCGTTCTTAATTTCAGCATTCACTGTTTCTGGTGCTTCTTCAGGTTGCTTCCGTTTTTCAGTACTTGTAGAATTCTCCATTTCTTGGTTAACCATGTCTGGAACAAATTCAACTTCTCTCTAACGTTGACCGATTTTTTTTAACTGCCACGATAAATACAAAAACAAAACTAATCACATAATCGTGCACAAATACAAATTGAAAATTAAAAATCATAACAAAACGGAATTTCCGGGCTTCTGATGCTCGGTTTATTTGTTAATTTTCTTTTAGGGATTCTACAGAGCTTCTACAATTTATCTGATTATTCAAAGCCCAAACACAATTATAATACAAGGAACTTTATTCCTCTCCTTCTAGATAAAATACCACGGTATTCGGGATTGCATATTGTAAAAGTGTGTTTAAAATAATTAAGTACCAAGCTATGCCCTACGTGTTAAGGAAAATCCTTATTTCTTATAAAATAAGCTAAAAAACACAGTTTTATTCAGACAAACAAACCCCTAAAACTACGTTTTGCGTTTAAAATACGTAATGTACAATCCCAAACACCTCCTATATACTAAAAAGCAAACGAATTTGATTAAAAAAAATGCTTATATCCTTTTCGAGATCCTACGCGTGCTACGTTTTCCAGTTATCGGCATTATTAACCCTAATTAACATTTAATCAAACCCTAAATCCTCATCATTTCATCAATTATCTCGAAAAACACAAATTAAGCTACATTGAGATTTATAAACCCTAATTATCATCTAAACAACATAATTTAAAACGAAAATTACATCAAAAATTGCAACAATAATAATAATATATATATAGAAAGAAATGAAATTTGAATAGATTATACCTTTAAATTCGGCTAAAATGGCAGATAAATATTGTTAAAACCCTAGCGAATTGTTTCGAAAATGATTGGGGAAAATGAATTAGCTGAAAAATGTGACCTAATTTATGTAAATTGAGGGATATTATGATTTATTTGAAAGCGCGGCGTCTTAGCATTACAAATGGAGGGGCTTATAAGGGTGTGGTATTGTGGTTGCACTACTAAAAGTTGAAGCGTATCGTTGTTTGCCGTAATTAGCTAGAGTTTGTTGACATGATTCTTTTCGTAATACGATTTTGAATGAGTTATTCATTTATGAAAATTAATTATATATATGTTATGTTTATTTTTTACGTTGTCTATTGTTTAGATAAGAATGTGTATAGTCTTTTTGACCTTTTGACGTGAAAAATAAACGTTTGTCGTAAATAAGGGCAAAATGAATAATTAGGTTTCGTAACTGGATGAATGAATTATATCTTTAATGTGATAGACGAAAATAGTAAATTTATATAAATTATGTAAACGGTTTATGTAATCTATTCTATAGGACTATAATTATTATCGCGGACAAAATCAAATTACAAATACCATATTGTTCAATCAATAAAATAATATAAAAATGGTATATTAGTCATTTTAGGTTGACGAGTGACAAATGTTACAGTCTAACAAGTCTAACAAGCTTAGAAGGGTCTAAACCCTTAAGATTTGCGACTCAGACACTGAACCCGTTAAGTTGATACAAACACATAGACCATTTATGTAATTAACTCAAGATAGAATAAAAAAGTTGAGTATGCGAGAGAGAGATTGGGTTTTCAAGAACCCACCATATATGTTGGGTTTTACCATACCCCATTTCATCAAACAAATAAAACTAGGAAATTACCCGTGCGTTACACGGGTTCGCCGTCAACCAAAAACAATAATAATCGACCATATCAATAGGCAACAAAAAACATACCCCTTAATACGGTAATGTTACGAATTTGGGTTGTTTTGATGAAATACGGTAATGTGCGTTGCTGGAAATATGCATCTGCAGTGTTTTTTTTTTTGTTATAAAGGTACTAATCTATTAGACCACTCACATTCATAACACCGCCTTTGGTATCATTTGTGAAAATCATGTCTTGAAACATTAAATTCTGAGTAGCATCACGTTAAAAATGTATCGAATAACATACACTTTAAACGTTTATATTTAACGAAATTGTAGTTATTATTTGATCAAATTATTGGATCAATATTACATCTAACTTAAAAAAAAAAAAAAAAAAAGGAGTTAATTACATAATTGGTCCCTGTGTTTGTTCCAAAACAACGGGTCCAGTCCCTGGGTCACAATTCGTTCGGATCCAGTCCCTGGAGCCTATCTTTGGTTACACGTTTGGTCCCTCCCTCTAACAATCGTTAAAAATTATCGTTAAATGTCCAATGTGACAGGCACGTGATGGGTAAAATAGACAATTCGCATTTCTTTTTCCCCCTTCATGTGTTCTTCCCCAAATCATCTCCAATCAATTTCCCCCAAATCAAAAACCCTAATTTCCCAATCACCCAATTCCCCACACTAATATTTACTATGTCTTTCTTGAACCCACCCCTATAATAATAATTATAATAACAATATTAATAATAGATATAATAATAGTTGTAGTAGTAGTAATCCAAAAAACGGGTACAAAATCGTTCTAAAGAACTTAAAAATAGCACTTATAACAATAATAATAATTTTATAATAATAATAATAATAATAATGGTGGTGTACATGGTGACGGATGTAGAAGAAAAAAAAAAAAAAAAAACCGCATTTGCCGAGTGCGGTTTACCTTTAAAGGTGAACGTGGTGTTGTGTGCAAAGTGAGATATTGCATACAGAAACCAAATAACATAGGCATAAACCCGCGTTTGGAAAATGCGGTTTATGCCAGATAACATAACCCGCATTTGGGAAGGGCAAGTATGCTATTTTTGAAAACCATTTATTGACTATCATAATTTTACAAACCAATGTGATAAAAATGATACTTTAGCAAAAAATTCATTTTAATTTGGTAAATGTATTCTCGATCAATTTTGCATAACCTGTTTACACATTTATCAAGTTTGACAAAAAAAATTATAACCTCATTGGTTTGATCTTGAGTTGCATAATCAAAGGTAAAGAGAGACAATATATGAACTTTACATGATGTTTAACCGAAATAAAAAGAACTGTTGCGTAGATCTGACAATTAAGACGATTGTAATCGAAATCGGAGAAATCACAATTAAATGTAAGACTCTATAAGAGTGGTTGTAGTTACTCTCTTTTATCTTGTATATTGAAAATTGAAAATTCACATGTAAACTATGCATAACTACAAACAATTCCATATTAAGTCATACATTTTACATGTTATGTGATGCATAAAACTACAAAGATTTTCAACAACATATAAATCATGCATCTTCACATGTTATGTAATGCATTTTTTTTTTTACCTTATTTGGTATTTTCACACTTCTTTTTCTTAATATAAATATTTCAAAACTTTATAATTTTTTTACAACAACTTGTTATACAATTTTTTTGTAAAAGTTAGAAAATGGATGTAATGTATGCTTATGCTTGTTTTCTTTCGGTTTGTGTTCTTGTTGGTTCGTTTTTGTTTCATTTTTTTCTCTACAAGTCGAAAGAAACTTATAATGGACAATTACTTCCCCCTGGTAGAACGGGGTGGCCGGTGATAGGGGAAAGTTTTGACTATCTTAGTAGCGGATGGAAAGGTCATCCTGAAAAGTTCATATTTGACCGTATGTCAAAATTTTCGCCTGTCGTGTTTAGGACATCTCTTTTGCTAGAGAATATGGCGGTGTTTTGTGGCGCACAAGGGAACAAATTTTTGTTTTCGAATGAAAACAAACTTGTACACGTATGGTGGCCTAGCTCGTTTGCCAAAATCCTCCCTTCTATCAAAACCTACGATGCAGACAACAATAGAGCACGAAAGATGCTTCAGAATTCTCTCAAACCCGAAGCCTTACAACGATATGTCCCAATTATGGATGTTATTACCCAACGACACTTTGTTGTTGGATGGGACGGGAAAGAAGAAGTTGTGACATATGAACTTGCTACCAACTTTGCTTTTTGGCTTGCTTGTAAGATATTTGTTAGTATTGATGACGTTGAACGGGTCAAATATTTATCTGGCCCGTTTGACAGCATTGTTACTGGGATTCTCTCTATCCCTATTGATCTTCCTGGGACACCGTTTAGAAGGGGGATCAATGCTGCTAACTTCATAAGGAAAGAACTCGTAGCCATAGTAAAGCAACGGAAAATTGACTTGGCTGAAGGGAAAGCAACAACAACCCAAGATATATTGTCACATCTGATTCACTTTGGTAACGAAGACGGAAATTTCTTGGGAGAACATAATATTGCTGATAGGATTTTAGCTTTGCTGATTGGCGGTTATCAAAGTACGAGCTCTGCTATTGCTTTTATTGTTAAGTATCTTGCCGAGTTGCCTGAGATTTACAATGGAGTCTACAAAGGTAAATGTAATAGCTTTTCAGTTGATAGAATTGTTACTCAAACAAACCAACATATTAATAACAGTCGGATTAATTTCAGAACAAGTGGAAATTGCAAAATCTAAAGCACCCGGAGAACTGTTGAATTATCAGGATCTGTCAAAGATGAAATACTCATGGAACGTTGCGTGTGAAGTTCTTCGATTAGTCCCACCCGCCCAAGGTGCATTTCGAGAAGCCATCACTGATTTCATGTACAATGGTTATTCTATCCCCAAGGGTTGGAAGGTAATTTAACACACCTTTATTATTAAACGAGTTTTAGTAACGCTCAAGAAACTGTGGTTAAACGAAACAAAGAATACAGATTCGAATTAACTTTTTTGCTTACTTATAGTTATACTGGAGTGCAAATTCAACCCACCAAAACCCGGAGTTTTTCCCTGAACCCAAAAAATTTGACCCATCGAGATTTGAAGGTAAAGGACCAACACCTTATACGTTTGTGCCATTTGGAGGAGGACCACATAAGTGTCCTGGAAATGAGTTCGCTCGACTAGAAATACTCGTCTTCATGCATCATCTTGTAACAAAGTACAAATGGGAGAATATGATTCCCGATGAACAAATTGTCTACAACCCAACTCCAACCCCTGCCAAGGGTCTTCCTATTCGTATTTATCCACATAACCCCTGATGATCGAAATCATGTTGTTCATATCGAGAAAAGATTTATCGCGTTTGTGCTTCAGAAAATTAAGTAGTTTCTTCTTTGAGATCATATGGTCGGGTTTCTTCCCTGGTTCGTGTATTTCCTTTTGAATTAACAATTTAATATTATCTTATTTCAATCATAGTAGCTAGTTTCTAAATCGGCGAATCATTTCTCTAGTAAACTAGAGGAAGAAAGAGTAATACACTTACTGTGTTCAAACCGAGAAAATATGTGTTTGCACTTAAATAATGTAGTAACATCGACTCGCCAGCCAACACACATCTGTTATAACTCAAAGATCTTTGATGTAACGTGTTTCCTAACGAAACCCGGTTTCGTATTATATACAACAAAATCTCATCTTTCGAGTTATGTTTCTTAATCATGGATGAGTCTTCTTTCAAGCAGCAAATGTTCATTTCAAAAGAAGAAACGCCATATGGAAACCAGAACCCGATAAGAAATTCTCATTAAAAGGCTTCAAAAGCAACTAAGCAAGTCTACACATCTATTTGTACAAATGGATAGTAATGATATTCTATACTAATAAAAAGAGAAATTTTCTGCAACAATCATGCTTGGCGTTTAAACAAGATTAGTTTAACTGCTCGATCCACTCATTCATGGCTAAGTAACTCGTGGTCCAAGAAACTAGGAACACAAGAGATCCATGGCTGACTATATGAGTAATAAGAATTTTCTAAAGGTTAAAAGCTGAAAAAAATATTATCTTTACACTTTCCCTCCACCTGAACTGCTGCAATCTTGGTTTTGAAGAACACTGTTCCCGCCAAAATCTCCATCCAAGCTCATTTGCTGGACTTCTTGAGGCGACAATATTTTGATGCAGCGTACACAGTTTACAAACTCCCTGAATTGCATACAGGAAAGCCCGAGTCATTAATACACCATGAGAAAATTCGACTGGGAATTAATAATATATATAATAGTGGACTTACTCCCAAGGGTCATCCCCAACAAGGAGAACGTCATTCTCATGATCCACATATACAAGTTTCCAACCAATTCTCTGTCGATCCTCTAGTTGACCCTCAATCCCAAACCTTCGAGCTAGGTCGTGTTTAAGCTCATCATAGTTTGAATATGCACTAATATCAATTGATCTTCCAACTGCTCCTCGTTTGTATACCTATATGAAACCCAAATAAAACTTAAACTCCTGAAATACACAGTACACATAAAAAGTAGACCTGATAATTTCAACCCATTTTATCGACTTTGGTTTTGTTGATATAATATAACTTTTATAACGGTAATTGGCAAATCAATTATTTATAAAAATTTCTAAGTTTCGTAAAACGAGTTTCCGCTCATTTTGCCACCTTCCTAAAGAGATGTGTAAAATGATTATAAATAGCTAAAAATCAAACCTTGGTATACGTCCGCATTCGCTGAAACTGTTGTTGTGGTGGGGCCCAAACACCACCATTGAGTAAAGCGCCATCGTTTATTGTGGAGTCAATGGAGTTGAAAGTCATATCTGGAACTCCAAACGACTGAGAAACCATTGATGAAGAGAGTTCGGGTTGAGTGTCCTTTGCTGGGGTATCATAACTTGAAATCAAGCCGCCTCCTCCTGAGCTGATGTTATTAAGGAAATCTTTATCAGATCCCATCATTCCTTTTGGGATCAAAGGGTCAGGAATAATTGATGACATTTCCAACCGGTTGTCCATGTTTACCCCAAACGGAATATTATTTCTGAGATCATCTTGAACTTCCCCATCGTGAATTGAATCTCTAAATGGCAACGGTTGTGAGTTGAAAGACAAATGATTTGAGTTATGAGGTTGCAAGTGAACATCATTTTGGGAAAGGCAGACTGAAGTTGCTGACGATGAACTGTCCAAATAATCTATTTGGGTTCCGACAAGATTCTGTATGTACGTCTGTGGGGTTAAGAATCCTTGGTTTTGAATCTTCGGAACGTTCACAGAAGGTTTGATATCAGGTTTTTGCTGCAATTCTTTACCAAAGTTGTTGTGTGCCGATATTGTTTCCAAACCACTGGAATTCATCAGATGATTGCCACCCATAGTCGAACTCTGATATGATCGATTATTGATAATAGATGGTATAACATTTGGGCTGTTATTAGTTGAAGGTGATGTGGAACATGATGGACCATCATCACTACCAGTTCCTGTCAACAAACTGCTGCCATTTGTCGAAAGCTGATTGGTTGGCATTGGAGTGGAACCTAACAACTCGTGTTGTTGATGGTTTTGAAGCTTCGGTTGCTGAGAAAGATTGGAAAACTGAAAATTAGGTTCGTTGTTATTTCTGACCATCTGCTGAGGAAGTGATGTGATTGGTGTTTGAGATGGCACTTCCATCATTTGGCTGGTTGAAATTGACCTTGAAAAGTTTTGATCTTGCGGGTGTTGTCCTTGCTGTGTTAAAAATGATTGTTGCTGATGAAGCTTTTGTAGAAGTTGAATCTGATTTTCCGGCAACTGTAACTTTTGACTAATTTGTTGATCAGGAAACTGGGATGGTAACGGAATTTTCTTTTGACTTTGACTTTGACTTTGACCTTGACTAGCCGCCATCATCATCTGCTGCTGCTGTTGTTGCTGTTGTTGTTGTTGTTGTTGTTGTTGTTGTTGTTGTAGATGTGGGTGTTGTTGTTGTTGTTGTAGATGTGGGTGTTGTTGTTGTTGTTGTTGTTGTAGTTGTTGTTGTTGTTGTTGTTGCTGTTGCTGTTGCAATTGAAGAATATTTGGAGAGTGCATCTGTGACGGAACTTGGTTTTGAGGAGGCATTTGATTTATCATATTTTGCCTAGCCGTTTGCTGAGTTAAGTCGGTTAATTGTTGTGGCTGAATCATCATGGCTAATGGATTCGTGGAAACAGGTTGAGGTAGCTGTGTGGTTGACCGTGGACTATTAAACTGTAGGTTGTTCTGAGTAAGCATTTGCGGTGCAGACAATCCCATCTGTCGCGAAAGATCTGGACTACCATAGTTTTGCAGAACCGATCCAGCCATTGGGTTCAAGTAACTCGGTTGCATTTGATTAGCCAAAGTCGGATTTTGTTGCATGTTCATCCATTGAACTAAACTTAGGCCAGGATCCTTCATAGACATATCTTCACCAATCCATGGCATTGTTCTCTTAAATAAGTTGTCAAGATCAGCAGATTCATCACCTGTCAATTTAGAACTCAAGTATTTTATAAAGTCGGAATCAAATAATCAGTTCTACACTTGTACTGACTGCAGAAAATAGTGTTTGAAAAATGACTTTTTTAAGACGTTTCATTGAAATGAGAATAAACGTCCCAAACGAGGTGAAAGGGGTAATAGGTTACTTCATTTTACGCTTACATAACCAGTTTTAGCAACTGGTATGAAATTGATTACCGGACTCTTAAATAATCAGATAATTAAAAGCGTAAAAAATAAAAATGTGTTTAATGGTTTAAACAAAAAGAGTTGGCTGGTTACTTACCCATACCTTGTCGTGGACGTTTTGATTGGTAAAAGGGTGGCGTTGGGCAGATGAAAAAGGGAGCGGTAACAGGTTCAATCTCCCAAATTGAGACACGATTACGTCTTTCTCCTGCAGTTGCCTCATCCCAGCCAACCTACTCAAAATCATGATAGCTGTAAGCACATTAGTTGACACAATATATGCTAAACACAAGGAAGTTAAAAATTTGTAAACCTGTAGGTTACGCCATTGTGAGTTCTTCCATCTCACACCATCAAGATCACTGATACCAGTAATCGTACCCATATACCTGCAGTAGACATATTTAAAATAACAACCTTATACAACTATTTATAAGAAAGAAGTCAATCATCAAAATCAGTCGTAGATATATCAAAATATCAAGGATAGACTCCATTACCTTCTTGTTCCCGATTCTTCAGTTTCAAACATCATACGGAAGCGCATGCCAAGAGATATTTGGTTACTACAGACTGCTTTGTAGTACTTGGCTAATGGAATCACAAATTCTGATGGACTTGCCCTGTTTTTAAAAATGAACAAACCGGAAGGTGAATATGAGGTTTGCTCAAGTGATTAGTAATGACACAATTTGATAGTGAGGTTAATTACCTTGGATTATAAAACACAGTGAATGGACTGTTGTTTGCAGCTGCATGGGCTGCAGCAGCTAATATTCCTATATGCATACTATCACTCGACAAAACTGATGATGATAAATTTGCTGGTTGTCTGTTAGCTCGTCTAATTCCTAATAGAAGCTGTTGCTTTTCGTCTCTGTATAAAGTTATAATTATGCACCCGAGTGTATTAGACATTATACATCATAAGTGATGAAACTTTAATATGTGTCAAGGACTTACCTTATAAACAAGACCGAGTCTCCTGCAAAAAGCCTCTTCCCACTAACAAAGAGACTCCAGCCCGTCGTGAGCAAGTGACGTTTTGGTTGCCCTGAGTATTTAAGAAGAATTTGTTTCATGACGAAGAATATTTTCTTCAGAGACCAGTTGGCCTATATTGTTTTTTATTCCTCGATTTCGAAATTTGGATTGCATATGCTCATGATGGAGTATTATGCTTTAGCAAAACTATGTCGGACTTACCACGATAGATATGACGAAAAGTCCATACATTGTCATGTAAATCCCTAGCCACAAGTTCTTGTGCAGGTGGTTGCATCGAAAAATCCTATAGAAAATAAAAGACTTGGTTGTTACTTTATAAAATAACTAAGATACTTGGTTGGTTCACACTTTTTTCTATCTATTTTTAACTTTTTTTATTAAAAGTTGATGAGTTTACTATTTATTACAAAAACAATATTATCATAAAAATTATCTAAATATTAGAATAAAACGATTTAGAAGTTTGTATACTTTAAAAATAGACCCGCGTTGAAATTGACACCTCTACATAAGCTCAAGTATTCCAAATATTTATCACTGAATTCCCCCTTTTCACTAAAAAGAGAGTTCAACTCACCAGAGCTGGGAAGATCTTTTCAGCTGCTCGGCGTGGAACGGAAAATCCTCCATGAGTACTCGTATCACTTGCTGTCAAAGTTTTACAAAAAAACTCCGTTTGTGGCTTGTGTGCTTTCATCAACAGATCTGATCTCAATAATGCTTCTCTATCGAACTATAAATAAATTTAAAACATAATGTATTTTAGTCAGCAACCTACACGTGTCTAGTGGATTGCAAAAGTTGAGCTATTCAGGTCCATACCGAAGGAACAGGTTGGAGTGTCATCTGAGCATATACTTCATCTGTTTCTGTATCAGCCTGAAAATACAATTTTGGAATAATTTATATCAAACAAAAAACACAATACAAAGCCAAATTTCCAATACACGCAGAAACCTTCAAATCATCGCCTTATAAAACACTTCTAAAAAGAAAAAGAACGTTTTAATGCTCATTTTTGCTATGCTTTCTTGCCGAATGACCTTTTTACTATTACTTGCTAATCCCTTCTTAAAATTAAACTTCCAAAGACATGAGTAAATAAAACAAGAAAACATTTAAAGAACGGCATACATGCAATGTGATGTTGTGAAGGATGCACAACAATTTTGACTGAAGATTGGGATAGTTTGGAATTTGAGCATCCACATCCTTCTTCATAGATGCAGCAACCTGAAAAAATATATCATAATGAAATTTAATTAATATTATTAAGAACATAAAACATGGGTCGTAAGGCCACCTTATTGGGCAATGTGTATTTGATCACTCTACAAAGATAACTTGTTTGACCACCTTATTTCATGTTTAGACTTGTTCTACTGAGCCGAGGAAAGTTGACCAAGCTAGCAGGCCTTACTTTCCAGCAAATTAATCTAGCTAACACCATTGACTTAATTCGGTAAAAAGGTCAAAATCACTTTCTTTTTGGCCGAAAAGTATATCCTATGGACTAAAGGTGTCGGCAAAAAAACAATACCTTGGCAATAATACAGGACCAGATAAATATATCTTCCATCAAGATTACATGACAAGAATATAAAGAGATATATATATCCTACATTTCCAAGCTCTAGCAGGATTTGCGCCTAATTCGCATAATCGTATTGTTTTTAGACATAATCATACAATCATCGAATATATTTCTTTTGCAAGGTCTGACTTTACATGAATTTAATAAAGAAAATACCCTCAGGTGATATATTTTGGATAAAAATGAAAAGGCACAAAATTTTGCTAGGGGCATTTAGGTAATTTTAAGTTAGAAAATGATTGTGACCATGCATAATATTTTTTTCAAAAAGGAAATTGAAAGTGGTCCAAGACAAAAGCATATCAAATAATATTTCTGCAGTTTTTGCATTATAAATGTCCAAAAGAAATGCACACTTTCATTAGCTGAACCTATGGTAGTAAAGACTAAAGAGAAGTTGCAGAGAAGAAAGTTCCACCTCACCAACCATGACCATTTCATGTGCACTTTGGCAGATCTACCATTAACTTCTTTTATACTTTTATACCCTTTAGTAATATTACAAAATAAATATTCATTAGCAGACATCATTTCTCTCGTAGAGGCCATTTACGGACTCAAAATAAATCATTTATCCTAAAAATATAAATATAGATGTATAAATTAAGTTCAGATTATGTATTTATTATCTTGTGTTTTAGACCACCCCCAATGGTTAGGCCAACCGACAAGGTCAGTTTTTCCCTACTCATTCTCATGTCAATAGACATCAAACTGACCAAGTCCTTGCAAACAATAACCCGTCACTTAATATTTTTGGACTCATACATTATTTATTTTTAAAAAAAAAACACACACAAAAAATTGATTTTTAATTGGTTGGGCCCCGCCATTTCTTCGCTAACGGCGTTGGCATACCGACTAAAACCCAAACGACGTGGTCACCGACGAGTTTGGTGCCTATGGGTGTCGGTAACCGACGCCAACTCCAACTGACACCTCGCATTGGCACCGGTCTAACTTTCTAGCTAAAACCGATATCTTTTTTTTTACCAGTGCTAAACTTAATATATTTCCGTACCAAAATAGGTGCCCAACTTACAAATTTTCGTTCTAAAATAATTAACTACATTTAAAAATAAGTATATGCAACTTTCCTATTATACCCCTAAGTAAAACCTATATTACAATTCTCAAACAAGTATTAAATAAATATTAAATGATAAAGTTGTCATTATACAAAAAGTAAGGCGTAATAATTATGTTTTTATTTAGCGGTTATTACCTTGTAAACATTAATTTTGCGTAATAATTATGTTTTTATTTAACAGTACCCCACACCCCTATATATAGGGGAGTGGAGACTTAACAAAGACTTTCTCTTTCTAGACTGATCAGTTTCTCTCTCTAGACTGATCAGACCTGACAATTAAACATTTATTTTGAAACAGAGCGGACTATACTTTTCCAAGGGCAAAATCGACATTCTCTTTTAGCCGAAAAAAGATCTTAATGAGCATAAATAATCAAAATTGTCATTTCTCCAAATTATATTCCATTGTACAAATCATATATTCTTTTTCTTGTAATAATATATTAATCTTGCAATACCATTAGTCCATTACCAACTACCAACTGTACAATTATTCCAAAAAACTGATATCAAATCTTATTTTTCATTTTTCTAGCATTAAAAACTTGTACAGTACAACTAATAATCCCAAAATGCTTACACGCTCATCAATCACTATCCTATTTCAAACCAACTTCATTTACCAAATATCAATTAACCTTCTTGTACATCACGCATCAATATTTGTACAGTTTCTAACAGAATTACTAATTTGTTCATCAAAACGGTGCACGTTAGTCAGCACATGCTCAAGTTAGCAGAAAATAATTAAAACAATACTCTAAAATAACTAATTTTCATCAAGACGGTGCAAGTTAGTGTCAGTATATACGCAAGTTAGCAGCATCACTAATTTTAACAGTGAACTTTAGCGCAAGTTAGCAAAAAAATAAAAAAAAATAATGCAAATAATAACTTTTACAGTTTCTAACAGAATCACTAATTTGTTCACCAAAACGGTGCACGTTAGTCAATCCAAGGCGCACGTTAGCAAGAAAGAAAAAAAGTTAGTCAACCTGTTCGCTGTGACCTTGTGGAAAATAAACGACGTGTGTTCCGGCAGCCGGTAAGTTGACCAGAGGTCCGGCACAAGCTTGCCATAGCTCCGGATTTATTAACCTATTTTTCTCACCACCTAATTTAATCAAACAAATAAATTAACAATTAATATATTCAAATAATCAATCATAAATTCATAAAAATTTAGAAGAAATTAATTAAATTTACCTTCACCGGAAACTGCTGTAGTTAAAGTAGATCCAGAACTATTTCCAGTCATCTTCATAGCTAGTTGAAATTAAAAAAATCACTCGTTTTACAATTAACTAACCTAATTCTCCTACCGCCGGCGAATCATCGCCGGTGAAACTCACCGGAAGAAATAGTAAAATCAGCAGACAAAATGAATTTTTAAAAATATATAAAAAAGTAGTCGGAAAAGGTGGAAAAAGGAGACAATATGAAGACCGGAGATATATATATACTTTAATAAAGCAGAGTTTGATAAGTATTGCACAGACCAAATGCTGCTGCAAATTTATATATATATATATGAATCTATATCTATATATCCATATAAAAGTATGTGTGTATGTATATGTTTGAATCTATATCTTATTTTTATTTTTATTTTTTGTGTCTGAAAGCAATCTTTCTCTCTCTCTCTCTCGATAGAAAGGGGAATGGTTGACTAGTGAGGGTATTATTGTAACTATAGTTAGTATTTAATCTTTTCTATTAAACTATGCACTTCATTAATGATAAGGTTTGTTTTTTTTTTCTTTTCTTTTTTTCTTTCTTTAGAACTGCTATTTAGTCATTCGGGACAATAGTCGTATCCATTTAGACAGTATGTAATCAATGAACTTTACATCAAAGTTAGTTATCTTCGATCTCCTAATATTCATCTAGTAAGTTATCTCCTAATATTAATCTAAGGAGAAAAACCCAGAGAGATACTCGAACCAAAACCTCTAGGAAGGACAACCTCCTACCAATGGGACAAACCCCCATTGGCAATAATAGGTTTGTATTACTAAAATCTTATGATTTTGTGAATTTTTTTTTTTTTTTTTTTTTTTTTTTTTTTTGGAAAGGCAAATACTACAAATAGACTATATACAATTCACCAAATTTTCAATTCACCTAATTGTCTCCACCGAGACTTGAACCCATGACCTTCTGGTCAACGGGTCACCACCATACCGCTAGGCTAGAAGCCCTTTGGTGATTTTGTGAATTTTGTTTTTAATTATTCTAACAAATTAAATATGAGTAATTACTTATTTTTACCTTTTTACTTTTAGATATTAATTGTATAAATCATTTTTCATTTAAGAACGAAACATGTAATATGACTATATGTTAAAAATGATTTATTCAATACATTAGGTTGATTATTAGTTATATCGATTAGGTCTTTTAATTATTTTATCCTTTGTTAACAAATACTTATTTATTTTAGTTAAATTTGTTTAATAAGTGGAAATATACAAATATTTATGTGTTTGGTAACTTTTTAAAAAAATGTTTTTTTTTTATAATGGAAGGAAATTACTTTTTATTATTATAATATTTACTAAAAAAGTATGTATGATTGTCCTCCAAAATTATCTAACTTTCCTGGTTTTGATGCCAAACTAATCCACATGGGTAGTGGTGGTATTTATGATAATTACTTCACTATCACATCAATTCTTTTTTAAGTGTTTATTTCTTTAAATTCATATTAGAGTTAATTACATAATTGGTCCCTGTGTTTGTTCCAATTTAACGGGTTCAGTCCCTAGGTCGAAAATCATTCGGGTTCAGTCCCTGGGTCATATGTTTGGTTACACGTTTGGTCCCTTTGTCACTTAAAATGACGAAAATACCCTTAATAAATAAATATTAATTTATCTATCAATTTAAAAAATAAATAAAACATAAAAAAAACTAATTATTCCTATTCCAAATCACAATAAAAAAAATATAAATAAATAATTATCCCAATCTCAAATCCCAATCCCAATCCCAATACCAATCCAAATAATAAAACTCAAGAACACAAACACGAAAGGCTCAGATCTGTAATGAAGGATGTGAAAACTTTTACAAGATTGAAATCGAAAGGAACGAATTGAGTGATAGTATTCCATGGGATATTGGTCACTGTATGAAGCTTATTTCTTTGAATTTGTAACATAAATCATTGGCAGGCATCATTCCATGGGAGATTTCGACTTTACCGTCTATTACTGACGTCGATCTTTCGCATAAATTTCTTACGGGCACGATTCCTTCTACTTTCGGTAATTGTAGTACTTTAGAAGGGTTCAATGTTTCGTTTAATCAGCTCACCGAGCCAGTACCTACTTTCGGACCAGCATTTTCGAGTTTACATCCGTCTTCATTCAGTGGAAACGAAGGACTTTGCGGTGGAGTGATCAGGAAGCCTTGTGGTACCGAATCTGAAACAGAGGTAAAACCTCACAAGACGAAAAAACCCGCGGGAGTTCTTGTGTGGATGTGGTAGAGTGTTTTTCACTAACTAGAAAAACAATCAATGGGAAATACCAATATTTCATTACAGATCTGAGCCGAGTGTTTTTTATTTGGATTTGGATTGGGATTGAGATTTGGGATTGTGATTTGGGATTGAGATAATTATTATTTTTTTTTTTTTTGTTATTGTGATTTGGAATAGGAATAATTAGTTTTTTTTTATGTTTTATTTATTTTTTAAATTGATAGATTAATTAATATTTATTTATTAAGGGTATTTTCGTCATTTTAAGTGACAAAGGGACCAAACGTGTAACCAAACATATGACCCAGGGACTGAACCCGAACGATTTTCGACCCAGGGACTGAACCCGTTAAATTGGAACAAACACAGGGACCAATTATGTAATTAACTCTTTTATTTTTAAAGATTTTTGTTAACATTAGGTTTAACAATAAACAAAAGTTATATTTATTTTTGTAAAATATCAAATCTCTTACAATTTATAAAATAAATGATTGTTTTAGAAAGAATCGGAATTAGTTAGTGATTATGTTTGAAAATTAATTAAAAATAAAGACAAACTTAAAATAATTAATTTCTAATAATTAATAAAGTTAGTATTTAGCAAGACAATTATTTTAAATTAAAGGAAATGATTCGTGATGGTATCACTTACGTCGATTATAGTTGAATGCTTGTGATTTGTTAAAAAAATATACAAAACAAACACAGGCGATTCAACCTTCGATTACACGCAAGTGGTGTATCATTAGTAGTAAAATTCATTTTCTCATCAAATTAGACTTGAAGAATACAACAAACTTTGTTTTAAAACTATAAAGTAATTGGCAAAATTAATTCATGCAATGGTTATATAAAAGAAATTTAAACACAAGATTTTACAACTTAAAAAATTATGAATATTTTATAGATTATTATCGATATTTTAGGTATATATATCATAATTATATTGTAAATTATTCTAATTTCTTCCTTCAATTTACCAAAATTTAATTATTTACTCTCATTTATGCTACATTATTTTTTCCATAAAGAATCTCGAAAAGGTTGTTTCTATGAAGGAAACGTGGGAAAAAAATTATAATTGGTGTCATTAACTACTATTAATTATAATTCGCCAAAAGTTTCATGATGAAATAAGTTACACATAAAATGTATAGATTTTATTTTGTTTTTTTGATACTTAATACATAAACTTATTCTAATCACAACAATAAAAGTATTCTTGATAAATAAAGATGAGATATAGAGAGCTATATCATAGCCCGACAATAGAAAAAGCTTCCTTTTAAAAAATATTAATCAAAACAAAATTCGTCCATAACATGTAAAAAACATCAAATGTAAATGTTGTTAGTTGAATCGAGAATTCATGAATCATAAGCAAACTGCTTTTGTTGTTCAATATGTATTTGTGTTCTCGGTATGAAGTTTAAAAGTTAGGTTCAAAGTTAATTGCATAGATTGTCATTATGGTTTGCTTAGATTGTAGTTTTCGTTTCTTTATTTTTGAAAGTGCAATAATAGTCTATGTAAAAAACCTTTTGTGCATATACCGTTCATGACATGAACGATTTATATAAAGATTGTTTTTATTTGCTAATTGGATAAATCGTCCTTATTAAAGACGATATCCACGTAAAAGAAATTCTATAGAAACTGTATTTACACTTTTGAAAATGTTATAACAAAAACCATACTCTAACAAAACAATAAAAATGGCTTTTGCAATTAACTCTTATTTTTACTTTATTTACTCTATCTTGATCAATGCTCAACGTGATGATATCTATTTTGTTAATAAGTTGATTTTTATTCAAAGTTATGGTAACTTTTATTTGTAAAAAAAACTATTAAAACACAACATGTGTATATGTCATGTCATATACTTATGTAAGCAAAATTCAATAACCAACTACATCAACAAATTCTCTTCGTTTATTTATGTCATCCATGTGCATTTGATCATACGGTGCAACTTGTAATTCTTCACTGAATCAAATGATATATATATATATATATATATATTGTTTTCCAAATTAATATAAACATAAACATCTAACAGAAATTGAAAAATACGGTGATATTCATGTTATTAATAAGTACGTGAATACGTATAGATCGATTTTCTATTTTGAAATACTAGTATATAATTTTTTTTATCGTTCAAAAATAAAAATGAAATTTTTTTTATGATATTTGGATTCTTGAAGATATCTAATGTGCATAATTAAATATCATTTGCAAGATTTTTTTTAAAATATCGAGATAAAGATATGAAAGTACTATTGTTATACAAAGTCGTTACATTCGATTCACCATTTTCGTTAACATAGACAATCATGTTGGTCATACATGTGCATGCTTTCTAACCCTCTAGTTATCTCGCGTTTAGGTTTATCATTCAGGTTGCCATCGCCATCCTTTTCACCATCAACACCGGTGGCAATACCATCATTACTCATGCATACTTTGTCCGGTTCCCGAAGTATTTAATAACGATAATGTCACAAGTTGAAAGGAGCCTAATGATGTATTTAATTGATTGCAACTATTAGAAGTAATCTTGATTATTTGTTCAATAACTAGGAAACAAAGACTCGACAACCTAACACGAAGAAACCTTCAATAACAAGCTTCCAACATGTTTGGCCCTTGAAATTCATATGTATCATGGTTGCTAGATATCTAGTTGAAGACATGCCATCATCGTTTATTAAAGACCGAAAGCACATAATTATAGTGATCACGGAGTTTTTACAATGATTATATATGGTATCGCGTATAACTTATACCCTTGAGCATGGTTGGCAAGTTGACATCATCGTTAACACATTGGCTCGAACCTAAGTAGACCTCTAAACACAATATAACATGCTTGATCCTATTGAGAGCTAAAAACTATATATAATTATGTGACATGAAACCTCATCGACTTGAAATGCTTGTTATCGACTGATAATCGTCATCCAAAGTGATTTGTTTCTCGTCCCCTAATTTCGGCCGAAAATTACCTAAACTCGTTCAAAGAGTATACATTAACTCTCCCCAACACACTATATTAACAAGTTTGTCGTGTAATTTTCTCAACAAATAAGACTAATGTGCTTTGTTTTTATTTCTTCCAAAAATGCCCTTGTCCATGAAAACATGTCTTAATTGGATTGGGTCATTGTGTCTCATGAAGGGTCAACATAATGGTAGTAGTAGGCCCATGAATTTGGCCATTATAATAAATTAATTTGTTTTTATTTCATTATTTTTTGAGAAAAAACAATTTATATATTAATTCTTTTGACTTTTTTCGAGTAAAAATATGGTTGTTTTTATTATTTAAATCGATGATCAATTATTTATTAAAATAATTGTGCTAAAGACGAGAACTTTCTATGATAGATTTGTATAAATGAACCTTTACAATTTTTGTGTAAGCTAAAAAACAATATCACTTCAATGATATTTTATAATAGTTAGAGGCTGTTTGCAAACATCAAAGACTCGGACTACGGACTATGGACTCGAACTCGGTTTGTGGTCTGCACGTTTGATAAGTTCATAAATGTTCGGACCACGGACCGACCTTTTAGAAAAATCACAGACCGAGAACGAGGCAAAATCACGGACTCGGTCCGTGGTCCGAGCTTTTTATGAACTTATCAAACGTGCAGACCAAGGGCCGAGTCCGAGTCCGTAGTTCGAGTCTTTGATGCTTGCAAACAGCCCTTATATTCAAATAAATACGAATATAAATTAGTTAGAGCTAGTTTAAATTAGTTAGTTACTTAAGATGTCCGAACAAATGTTTTTTATAAAACCCATTATGTTCAAATAAATACGAAAATAAACTAGTTAGAGCTAGTTTAAATTAGTTATCGAGATAAAAAAACGCAAATCCAACATCATGTTAAAATAAACTGGTGGTGCACAAAATACCGAAGTACAAGTCATGCAATCGTGACTTTATAACTTTCAAGAAATCATTTCTAGAGTGATTAAGCCCTCCAACCGATTAGTCGATATGATACTTAATTATAACCAAGTGTAGTTAATACAAACACACTCGAATCCACATAAACTGTATTTCTTTGATCTTTAAATACGTTTAATTTATGTTGTTTTCAATTTAATGAAACTTGACAAGTGACAACAAGATTCGAGATCACAACCATGTTTCTAAGTCGTGGAAGGCGGCCTTTTAAAGAAGATACACGTCATACTTATGATTCGCGAATACTAATGACAAGAATTTGGATATTCTTTTTAAGAATCTTGTTGTCGATCTTGATAACCTTCTTATACTTTTTTTTTTTCATAAGATCGTTTTGATATAAAATCATGGTTTCGTATCTTTTCTTTTTCTCTCTAAAAATAAAAATGTTAGATGGCCGACATTAAAAAATTTCGGTGGCCCATTATGGGATTCTTCCTTGTTTTAGTAGTAGATTAACTAATAATTAATGGCTACTTGCCTAATGTCATAAACTTTATTGCAATTTAGTCTTCAAAGTCATCATAATGACAAATTTGACCCTAAACATTTATGAGTATACTAGTACACCCTTGTATTGTTGTGGAAATGAATAGTTTTCGTCCATTTCCATCTTATTTTCAATTTTGGTATTCATTCAAGATAACTATTGTTTTGCATTTAGATACGCGTAGTTCAATCGATGCTAAAAGTATTTTTGATACCAATATAACAATATATTTGGCGTTATAAAGCGTACCACTTAGAAGAAAATGAATATGGCGTTTATCATGCAAGAGTCTTAGAACCTTGTCATTGATACGAGGGAGTAGTGTATATGCGCTTAAGTGTTATGATACAATGATACATACAAATCAAGTAACTTAAAGAAACTAACTTAGATTTTTTCTAAAGAAAAACATATTCTTTCTTTACACAACGAAAAACGACAAAATTTTAGTTTTGAGTGATTTGATTTAAGGTTATTACATATACTTGATATATTTTAGAATAAACAACTAAACCTACTTTCTTATGGTTTAAAACTCTTTAGAATAATCTACAATACCCATAATTGTCTATTGTCTAATAAAACACTATAAATACATAAGCAAACATGCTTTCCATGTATGATTATTCGGTTTTCGTCTAAGGTTTTATTATCTTGTGGAAACATATTCTACTTTAATTGATATGACAACATTTTAGGTTTTGAAGGGACCTTAATGAATCTTTCGAAGGTAATTTATGGTGAAAATGAAGAGCATCACATTCTCTTATAGTGGAGCCACAAATGAGAAACCACAAAGAAGAGAAGATTGATTGAAAAGAAAGAAAGCCACACAAACACAAACAAGGTATAGGGGATATCACCATTATGGATTTGGCATTAGCATGGTAGATAAGCCGAACAAACCATTAAATGCAATAATACATCTCCAATTATGTATATGTCCAAAAATTTTTTTTGTTAATAATTCATGTTTACGCGTATTTATGGTGGACCGACGTAAGGTTATGGTTTGAAAGATGGTTGAGCTCTTGTAGATCTTTGGCAGAAGATTGTATGGTGATGTAGTGTTTGATACTAGGATGTCTATTATGTATTGGTATTTGAATATATCAAATAAAATATTTGTCTATAAATATGTGAGTCTACGAGGTTGTACACATTGACATTTAAACATGACTATATGTTTATATAATTATTGTGTAAATAGGAATGTTTCCTAATTATAACACAACTTGTATTCCAAGTTATACCTTGCTATATAAATGAACATCAAGTTCATTATTCCAAGACATAGAAATCGATTAAGGGATTAAACCCAAAACCGATTTCCCCTTGCTTCCATTCGATCGGCCAAGCACCCAAATAGGGTTTCGGTTTGCTTTCTTGTTCGAATACAAGGGTTCACGAATACCTTTGAGGTGAGTTTCGAGTATTTGGTTTAAGCATTTAAGCTACGTGGAGCTAGAAAAGTGTTGTAGGAAGCATAAAAGTGTACTAGCATACAAGCCTGTTGCTAAAGAAGGTGTCGTGTACAAACATGTAGAAGGAATTCACTATAAATCATAAACGAGGTAAATCAACAGCAAATGTACAATTATTTACTTAGTTAATATTGTTTATGTATTTGATTCTAACATGCTTCCGCCGCATGTTGTTTGACAATCTAATTAGATAAATACCAATATTATGTATGTATCAGTATGGTGCAAGTGTGTTTGTAGATATGGTGTTGTTCATATTGATCCTTAGAGATGGGCATGCATTGTCAATAAATCTAGTTTTTGGTAGCAATCTAAAAACTTATATTATTAACTGACTGGGATATCTAAAACGGATATATAAACATGAACCTATAAAGAATGTCTTGACATGACAAAATCATTGATAAATATGAAGAGAGCGAAAATACATGACATTCGTCAAATGTTAAGCGAATTGGTCTATTGTTAAGCCCCGTTTTTGTTATGTTTATTATTACTCTTTTAATTTTAATCATTTTCTTTAGGGACAACGCAAAAGGTAGGTCCACACACTGGATCGCGAAACATGAGTTTGTTTTGGAGGACTTGGTTTAGACTACATCATTAGAAGGTTCAAGCAACCAAGCATGGTTTCTAACTATAACAACTATGTTTTCGGTTAAGCCTAAATACCACTAGTCTGATCACACAATCTAAACAAGTTTAATAACCTAATAATCTCATCTCCGAATAATACTACTTATATAAAAGTTTTCAACCCTAATTTCGTTAACCTTCATCGGTCTCTAAAACACAAAACAAAATGATACTACGAATTAATATTGTCAAAATATGCTTCAAATTGAATCAATAAATATGGTTCAATTTCTTTGGAAAAACTTAAAACAAAGTTATTGAATATAAAGACAACCCATTATGCATGCATACACATCCAATAAGGCAATAATGCATTATGTTTGTGATCAAGACAACTCATGTTGTAAGTAGGGTATCCAATGTGCATTATGACATACCCTTGGACCTTGATGGCATCTAATATTTTTTAGGTTTTCAATAGAAATATTCATTCATAGTCTAAAATTTGTCTTAATTGTAAATCTACTATATAAACATGTATCGAAAGACCTTTATGTTTTTTTTCACAAGAGAGACCGAAAACTAATGACTAAGAATGAGATCGAGACATATGACAAAATCAAATACTCCGTAGAAGATAAGAAGGAAAATGGCTAGGTCATGCTAGACATACTTTTAGTAAACGTGGAAAACGAAACGGATGATCCTACATCATAGTTGGAATAATTATATTTTTCCTGTATGTGAAATAACTTTTCCTAATCCGTACAATAATTTCTTAAGAACTTGAAAACGTAACCTGAAAATTATTAATCCTAAAGACTAACGAATCATTTTCTCATAAAGTTAAGGATTTAAAAGATCCTCAAATCTTCAATTTAAAGACTTTTTTGCTCTTAAAGTTACATAGTCAATCCCCAAAACGAGAAAAACGAGAAAGTAAAACAATATGAAATTGGTGGGAAAATAAAAGTGATACTATACTTTCTATCGCAATCTAAATTACAAAAAGTGTTGATTGTGTCAACTAGATTTAATAATCATGTTTTAAAGGAATCAAGTTTTAGATATTTCATTACACTAAGAAATATAGTTTTTATGTTTTAATAATTACAAAGATCATTAACGTGGTTTCACTTTCACTTAAATAACATGTTTCATCAGTTAAGTTTAAAAAAATGTAAAGTTTTCGTCGTTTATTTAGATGTTTGTTAGAATCTCCGTTAACTCATGTGCAAAGTATTTAGACATTCAAATAAATGACAAACATTGTTACACATTTGGAAATAAGTATCGACCAGTGTAATTTTTTATTATAAAACAAAACATCTATGTTTGAGTGAAACCACAAGAACGGTGTATATATTTCTCTCCTCTTTAATTTTGAATAAACTATGTGTGATATCCGATCTTTTCTGTTTCAAATACGATTATAACACACCACCTATACAAATGTATAATATTTTTGGTTACTTTTTAGTGGCCTAATCACTTTTTTGTGTCGATTTATTTATTACTCAAATATGATTAGTGCCAAAAGTTTATAGTAAATAACATATCATTTTTACCTTTTTATTTTTCTTTTTAGAAAAAGAGAGAATATTTCTTATGAAAGTTATATTTGGAAAATAACATGAGGCCTAATTCTGAGCAAAGTGGTCCATCTAGTAGTTTCAAGGGCCTTTGTTTGTAACATGTACTTTATATTTTTTGGACCATTTTTTTTGTCTTTCTTTTATATATATATATATATATATATATATATATATATATATATATATATACTAGATTATTTTACCGCAATAGCGCGGATATATATAAAAGTTGAATTGTAAATATTATTTTTATGTAGATTTTAAATTATTATGAAAAAACAATGTTATACGTATAACAACATATGTACCTTTACATTTATACGCATATCGTTTATAATTATAATAACATATACACCTTTTCGTTTATACACATGTTTTGATATTTTTTATCAGGAATTTTAAAATAACAATAAAGTAAATTGTAGTCCAAATAGAATGATTTTATAAGTCAATTAGAATTTTGTTTTATTTTAGTTGAGATGAGAATTATAGAGAGAATGTTATTATGTATTGTAATATAGTGTAAAATGAAAGTATTATTTGATGACATCATCAATTTGATCTAACGATTGAAATCAAAAAAGTTAACCCATCCAAAGGCTCTTACTTCGTCATGTGGCATTTAAGGCCCCTCTTTTATTATATATTATATATATATATATATATATATATATATATATATATATATATATATATATATATATATATATATATATATATATATATATATATATATATATATATATAGGAGTAGGATCAAATAAAAAGTGTTAAATTTGTAAAAAGTGTGAGAAGCATGTGGCAAGCTTGAAAAAAAAAACAATGTAATAAAAAGATATTTAAAAAAATAATATTTTTTTTTTTTTGAAAAAAACAAAATCGTAAAAAAAAAAAATGGAAAAAAAAATTTGAAATTCTTTTTGATAACGTCATATGATGCACACACAAAATATGATGCACATTAATAATGCACAAAAAATATGATTCATATAAATGATGCACACAAAAAACTATTATATTCAACTATGATGCACACATAAAATGTTCATCATAGATGTGCATCATAAATGTGTATCATAATTTTTTTCGTATATAACTTTTTTCGAGCAAAAAAAAAAGAAAAAAAAAGAAAAAATTCAAGTTTGCCACATGTCACTCCCACAATACTTTTCACACTTTTTACAAATTTAACACTTTTTAGAGGAACCCTCCCATATATATATATATATATATATATATATATATATATATATAGAGAGGTTGGTTTTTGTAAAACAAACTTTAAGGTAAAATAAGTAAAAAAAAATTAAAAAATAATTTATAACGTTAGATATTTTGGATTATCGTTCATTTTACCCATATATCAAACTTTAAAAAACGAAGTTTTTGTTGTACATCAAAAAATGGGTAGTTTTACCATTGTGCATCAAATTCCAATATTTACTACACAAAAACAATGAATTTGATACACAGCCCCTAAACGACATATATTTTGATGAATATCAAAACTTGTTTTTTTAAAGTTTGTTATAAATGAATAAATAAACATAATACAAAATTACACATATTATAATTTATTTTTTCATATTTTTTTACTTAATTTACTTTAAATATTGATTTATAAGAACCTCCTCCTATATATATATATATATATATATATATATATATATATATATATATATATATATATATATATATATATATATATATATATATATATATATATATATATAGGGGTGGGATCGTGTAAAAAATGCAAAAATCGTAAAAAGTGTGAGAAGCGATTAGAACCAATCATTAATACTTAAGTGGGTTTTTATAAAAATCAATAGAAAAGGGTATTCCCGTCATTTAACAATTACATAATACACTAATAGAAAACCAAAAATCAATCGTTCTTCACACACAAATCCCGCCCAATTCACAAACCCTCCCCAATTCACGAAATTAGGGTTTTCAGAAATCGATTTTTTACTACAAATCCGCCATTGTTGTACATCATAATCACTCAACACTCTCGATTCTTTGTTAGATGAAAGGAAAAATGAAGATAACGGATGAAGATTTAACTCGTAAGTGTAAAAAATTCTATATCGTGTATCATATCAGTTAATATTTTGAAGTTTTCTAATGAAATCCGCCATTGTTATACATCATCATCATCATAACGTTTTCGATTTCATTTTGTTATGATGCACAACAATGATGTATACTGTTATGATGCACAACAATGATGCACAACAATGATGCACAACAATGATGCACAACAATGATGTATATTGTTATGATGCACAAAAATGATGCACAACAATCAAGCACGTGATTCCTTTAATCTTCATCGCCTTTTTCTGTTTCTCTCTCACACACAACACCTTCACTGTGTGTTCCCAAATCAACAAAACTTGAACCCATTTCTTAATAAATCAAACCAACCCATTTTCAACTTTAACTGTGATTTGATTTGATCTGGAGGTTTTGAACAGGGGAAAGAGAAAGAAGAGAGTTAACGTGATTTGATTTGATCTGGAGGTTTTGATCTGGAGGTTTTGATTTGATCTGGATGTGTCGGAGAGAGGAAACGTGGAGGTTTTGAACAGGGGAAAGAGAAAGAAGAGAGTTAATTGAATTAAATATAGTGTAATGACGAAAATACCCTTATGTTAAAAAAAAAAAAGGAAAGGAAAAGACACATGGTAGTCTATGATTGGTTCCCCAACTTTTTACAATATTTGGACTTTGTATATGATCCTACATCTATATATATATATATATATATATATATATATATATATATATATATATATATATATATATATATATATATATATATATATATATATATTGGGGTTCAAAAGGGATCCCTAGTTTTCTAAAGATCTAGGGATCCACTTTTTAGCCACAAGATCAACTAAAATTCGTGGCTGAGATTAAAAGTAGGGTTAAATGAATATCAATTAAAAACACACGGAGGGGCATAATGGTCTTTTTATATTTTTCTTTTTCTGTACACGCGTTCCTTCTCTTCCACTGTCATCAAACTCTCCATCTCTCAGTTAGCTAAAATCCTCTAAATGAAACCCTAATTCTTTCGATTTCAATGAAATCAAAGCCTAATTGTTCATCTATTGCTAATAATGAGACTGGGATTGATGTTTTGGGGAATCGATCCTAATTCTGAATCACGCCATTTCGATATGTAAGGTTTCGTTTTTGATTTAAATGGATGCGTAATCTTCCATTTCTGTTTTCTAATCTTCGATTTAGTTTAATTTGTGTTAATGATTTTTTAAGCTTTTTATTTTCTTCAGTTTTCAGTTTTTTAAGCTTTGTTTTATGTTTAATTTGTTACTTGTTTCACTCCAATCGACAATGAAGAACTAATTTAATCTGTTAGTGATTCAGATAAAAATCACAAGTGATTTCATCCGACAATGACGAACTAACTTATATATTTGTAAAAGTGTTAAACGACGTTCACATATACTTTTGTATATTATTTATATAAAAATCACAAGTGATTTCTAATACAGTTTCTGAATTGTTATATTGTATAGTCGTAATATGAATTTGACATGTTTATGTTTATTTTTCTAGTACGAAAAATACATTAGTAAGGACAATAGAGCTCTTGGTAAGCTAAGAAGGGAAGATGAGCATGCCAACATAAAGTTTTTGGGAGAAATCTGCTATATTTACAGGATCGAGAACGCTTGACCAAATAATCAAATTAGTGTGATTTTTGTGGTAAAGGAGTTACGTGAAGTCAAGTGTTCAAGATTTTTCATTTCAGCTCAAATATAGATGTGAAAGTGTTTAACGTGGTTCGGGTATTATTTATATGAAAATCAGATGTGTTTGTTTGTGTCTGATATGCTATGATTCAAATTTTTTAGTTTTTTTATTAAAGATATGATCTTTAGGTTCTTGTATATATGACCGGTTTGAGACAAAGCACAACCCAAATGGACCCAATTATAGGTAAAAGGATCCAAATTGCCACATTTAATAAGTGTCATAGGCTCTTTGTTTCTTTATGCTGGCTCTCTATGTGGTGTTTTCTTAGTGTCATGACATCTCTATAAGACGCTGATTTGTCTCTTAGTAACTCATGATTCTAGAGCCTTTATTTGAATTCAAACAATCGCCCCGATAAAGAAAGAACTCACAAGATTGATCTTGTCATCAGATTGAGCGGTATCTTATCTTTGATACAAGACGTAAGAGATTGCTTTTTAATGTCTAAAATAGAGACTTCTACTCTTTATAGTTTCCTGTTTTGTCTGTAGCATTATCGTAAGTTCTTTGGCAGAAGTGTAAACATTTTGGCTGAAGACTAAAGCTGTTTATAGGTATATCTCATATTTAAGAGTTATTTTGCAGTACGTGTCTTCAAGCATACAATATCTAACACCATTGTGCTCAGCGGGCTTAGTGGAGGTGGAAAAACTGTTCTTTTCTACCAGGTAAATCTTACAGTAATCTTCGAGATTATTTTCTGCCAACATTTATATCTGTCAATCTAAGCTTCATATGATCTGTTGCTTTTGCCAGCTTCGAGATGGATCTTCTCATCAAGGTACTGTTACGTCAATGGAACCCAATGAAGGCCTTTTTGTGCTCAACTCAGAAACCTCCAAGGTGAACTATCATGCCCTAGCTAGCTGATCAATTGATGCATTCATGGGAGTCGAAAGAATAAAAAAGTTCAAATCAGTTTGTTAATTCATAGTTTGTTTTAAATGTCGTGTTACAGAAAGGCAAGATAAAGGCAGTTCACCTTGTTGATGTTCCTGGTCACTCACGGCTTCGCCCTAAATTGGATGAGTACTTGCCTCGAGCAGCTGGCATCGTATTTGTTGTGGATGCTGTGGAATTCTTGCCTAACTGTCGTGCTGCTTCAGAGTCAGTTATTTTTTATTTATATTTTTTCGTGTGGAATAAAAATTAGACCAAGTGGATTTAACATTTGTTGTTTTGTTGGTGTTAAAGGTATCTGTATGACATTTTGACAAAGGCGAGCGTTGTGAAGAGAAAAATCCCACTTCTTATCCTTTGTAACAAGGTCGATAAAGTTACCGCTCATACAAAAGACTTCATCAGAAAACAACTTGAGAAGGAAATGTATGTTACTGCTTCCTTATACTTTTTCCTGTTTGAAGTCCAGTTTTACGTCTTACTCATTTTTATTCTCTAGCGCTTTACTTTTTGAATCCTCGTTTTTTGGTATTTTGTTGTTAACTAATCATCGTTTCACATTATATAATTGTGAGTTTGAGCTATTTTTCCACAACTAAACGCACCTGAAAACATTCATTTTTTTTCAAGTAGTGTGTTTCATGCGTTTTTGCCAGAACTAATATTTTAGACGAAAAACTAGATTTCAGTATTAACTTTCTTTCAAGTGTGTTTAATTTGTTGATGTTTTTTTTGGTCGTAATTGATACATTAACAGTGACAAACTTCGGACATCAAGAAAAACTGTATCAGATGCGGATATTTCAAATGAGTTCACACTGGGAGTTGCTGGAGAAGTATTTTCATTTTCTCAGTGCATTAACAAAGTGACTGTTGCAGAGGCTTCTGCATTAACCGGTGAGATACTACCTTTGGAGCAATTCATCAGGGAGCGTGTCAAGCCTTGATGTCAGTTAAATTCAATAAGCTGCATTGTAACCAGCCGGAGTTGAGAAATAGTAACGGAATTGAGATTTGGAGAGAGGTTGGAGTATCTAATTTCTTTTTTTCTTTCTATGCCAGTGGCTACACCTTTTTTAGGGAAACATGTTCATATGTTAAAAATGTTTTAACACTCCAACGTTGCATATCTTGGGGGTGAGAATGGGTGTTTTTCTTTTAGCGAATGTGTTTGAAACTTAATCGTTGCGACTATAGGCTACAGTTATTAAACTGCGGCTTTTGCCAAATCTGAAAGTTGATTTTCTAGCTTTTTGATGACCTAAATAATCCAATTTGATAGGATTCTTTGAGGAAATTTCGGAGTTATATTAATCATCCCATACATTTTTTGGATTTTCAACCAACAAAAAAATGATTTTTTGGCACTAAATTAAGAACCTTAAATGTATTAAGGTATTAAGGCACTAAATCACAAGTGATTTTCCTTTACAATTTGTTGACTACAAAATTACATTTAAGATATTTAGTGACTTAATTTAATAAAATCACATGTGACATAGTTATTGTTCAAAGAAAATACACCAAACCGAAAGTATTCTCAAACAAAATATTTGTCTACTCATTTCAAATAAAATTCAACTAGTAAAGTAACATATTAAATTATTGTTGGTTGTTGAATCCCCTCTTTCTTCAATAGCTTCTTTTGAAATTAGCGTCATCATCTGCAATTAAAAAAAAAATCGGATCTAAGAATCGATTGCTAAAATATCCTTCAATCGATTGTTAATATTTGTGTCAAACCTTCAATTGATTGTTAATATTACAATCTAAGGCACATTATTAATAAAATCACAAGTGATTACTAAACATTTTGTGACATTTTACATCAACATACTAAGGAACATTATTAATAAAATCACAGGTGATTACTAAACATTTTTGTGACATTTTACATCAACATACTAAGGCACATTATTAATAAAATCACAGGTGATTACTAAACATTTTTGTGACATTTTACATCAACATACTAAGGCACATTATTAATAAAATCACAGGTGATTACTAGGTGATTACTAAACATTTTGGTGACATTTTACATCAAGGTACTAAGCCACTAAATTATAAACAGTTCTTAATGTAAAAACTTTAGAATCACAAGTGATTACTAAACATTTTTTATGACATTTAAGGCACTAAATTAATACAATCACAGGTGATTACTATAGATTTTGAGACAATTTACATCAAGGTACTAAGACACTAAATTATAAACAGTTCTTAATGTAAAAACTATATAATCACAGGTGATTACTAAATATTTTGGCGACATTTTACATCAACATACTAAGGCACTAAATTAATAAAATCACAGGTGATTACTAAAGATTTTGTGACAATTTACATCAAGGTATTAAGGCACATTATTAATACAATCACAGGTGATCAATTGAAGGTTTGACAATCGATTCTTAGATCCGATTTTGTTTGCTCAGTTTAATCGATTATTAACATGTATGGTACACTATTAAATATAAATAAAATCGAAAACGAAAATATAAACTTACTGCTGGAGGATAAGTAAACAAAATCGCATTCTTTTCCTTGGTGTAAATGATCAGCTGCAAAATTCCGTTAAACACTACATACGTGCACAACAGTCAAGGATCACACAAGCTCAAATTCAAAACAATAACAAACTAGTTAAACCGGGTTAGAAGGATTTGAAAATAGGATTCCTCTGACTTTTTGACCCCGTTTTCTTGCCTGATTAAAAGCTTGATCGAGAGCCGGAATGCTTAATGTGAAGTTGTCAGAGCTACGGCAATGGACTGGTATCAAGTCCACTCCTGTTCGCCATTTCATATCCCTGTCAAACCTGTAAATTTGTTTTTTGACTACTATAAGATAAAAGATTCTAGCGCATTACATCAGATATTAAAATGGGTGACGCTTTGTGATGTAGAGGTGGCAAGACGTGCAGGGCAGGCTGGTATGGCAACGGGTCACATTCGCTCAGGTTAAAATGGGTCAATTTTAGTTCATTATAGTTACAATAGTAATCTAGATTCTTAAACTATTCAGGAGGTTGAATTCACTAGAAGAGGATTTTAGGCAACTTTCGACCCGTGTGACTCGCTCCCTTGTTAGTTAAATTTCTTGATTTGAGCCGTTTTAGATAAAAACCAAAATCCGATTTGACCCATTCATAACTAAATGGGTCGAAACTTCCACCACTGTGATGATTAATGTATTAAACAAAATGCATTAAATTACCCAGGGTAGTATGGAGCAGGTATAAGAAACGCATTCCCTTGGTCCGCCAAAGCAAAACAAAGAATCTCAATAGCAGAAGTTGCACCAGATGTTAACACTATTTGTGACGGGTCAAATGACACAGTTTTTCCCACAACTTGTGACATAAAACCAGCCATGGCCTGCCAAAAAGTAAAAGAAAAAAAAGCAATAAATCAAACATCTAACTATCATATGCACATAAACCATTTTCAATAAAAAAAAAAACATGAAAAGGAATAGAATCCATAAAACGACTTTTCAAGTTATTGCAGATTTGCAGTAAGTAAAGAACAGACGCTTGTAATTTTTAAAGTTATTACAACAAAATAATGGTAGCCTATCACAAATTCCATGATCGAAAAGTACACAATACTAACCAACCCATCAAAATCAGCACTAAATTAGAGTTCTACATATAACGACTTTTACAATCTAACATAAGGTCCTAGTCCAAATCTCATCCCATCCCATGTTTCACAACCAAAAGAAAAACAAGTCACATGGTATACTTCAAAACCAGCCAAATTTCTCAGGATTATAACTACATGATGATATTAGTATCTATCAACAAACCACGTTTTATAAGATACTTAAATAACTAAACATTATTTCAAATTCAAAAACAAATTATTACCACTTTTAAATCTGTCATTCCATCGAAAGGTTGGTAAGTAGCCATCCGCTAACACTTAAACCGCCAAGTGACAAATCATTTAACTTCTCAGTAATCCAATTTTCAATCAAATCAAGGGTCAACTGCAATCACAATTCAAAAACCAAATAGGAAATTACTTAAACTTATGGAGTTTGCTAACCAAAGCCCGCGGGGCTATAGATAAGATATTCAGACGCGTATAATTTTAGGATTTTGCTAAACATATCCATGAGGCTATACACGAATAATTATATTGTATATTAATAATAACCAACCTTGCATTTAAGGATAACTGCTACTAGGTACAACACTATTATGCGCGTCTAAATATCTTATCTATAGCCCCGAGGGCTATGGTTAGCAAACTCCGTAAGGGAGTTTGCTAACCAAATAAGATATTCAGACACGTATAAGATTTTGTGACAATTTACATCAAGGTATTAAGGCACATTATTAATACAATCACAGGTGATCAATTGAAGTGATTACTAAACATTTTTTTATGACATTTAAGGCACTAAATTAATACAATCACAGGTGATTACTATAGATTTTGTGACAATTTACATCAAGGTATTAAGGCACATTATTAATACAATCACAGGTGATCAATTGAAGGTTTGACAATCGATTCTTAGATCCGATTTTGTTTGCTCAGTTTAATCGATTATTAACATGTATGGTACACTATTAAATATAAATAAAATCGAAAACGAAAACATAAACTTACTGTTGGAGGATAAGTAAACAAAATCGCATTCTTTTCCTTGGTGTAAATGATCAGCTGCAAAATTCCGTTAAACACTACATACGTGCACAACAGTCAAGGATCACACAAGCTCAAATTCAAAACAATAACAGAACTAAATTAATACAATCACATGTGATTAATAGACATTTACATCAAAGTACTAAGGCACTAAATTAAGAACCTTAAATGTATTAAGGTATTAAGGCACTAAATCACAGGTGATTTTCCTTTACAATTTGTTGACTACAAAATTACATTTAAGATATTTAGTGACTTAATTTAATAAAATCACATGTGATTACTAAACATTTTGTGACATTTTATATCAACATACTAAGGAACATTATTAATAAAATCACAGGTGATTACTAAACATTTTTGTGACATTTTACATCAACATACTAAGGCACATTATTAATAAAATCACAGGTGATTACTAAACATTTTTGTGACATTTTACATCAACATACTAAGGCACATTATTAATAAAATCACAGGTGATTACTAGGTGATTACTAAACATTTTGGTGACATTTTACATCAAGGTACTAAGCCACTAAATTATAAACAGTTCTTAATGTAAAAACTTTAGAATCACAAGTGATTACTAAACATTTTTTTATGACATTTAAGGCACTAAATTAATACAATCACAGGTGATTACTATAGATTTTGTGACAATTTACATCAAGGTACTAAGGCACTAAATTATAAAACAGTTCTTAATGTAAAAACTATAGAATCACAGGTGATTACTAAACATTTTGACGACATTTTACATCAATATTTGTTTGAAATTATTATTGCGAGCTTATCTAGCTTCAACTTATGTTCCATATTTTCCGGGCTTATTCGCAGCTTCTAAACTTGAAATCCATACTTAAGTCAAAATAATCTTAAAAAAATGCACCCCGAGCCCCCATGACTCTATTAATGACTCTATTATAATGATAAAATCTTGAAAAAAACGTACTAATGTAAATACAAACCTTAAGGTTTTATCCAAGCTTCCTGAAACCAAAAGATTCATTTCTGGAATCCAAGCAACTTGAGTCACGGGGGCATCATGCATTGCCACAGTCGTCGGTTGAGCACCAGACAGTAAAGGCCACATCTTCACCTGCTTGTCACAGCCACCAGAAAAGACGGTTGTTCCATCGTCCTTCCATGCCGAGCATAAAACCTTGAAGAAACAAACAGTTTATTAAAATCACAAAGATTTAAAAAATTCAGTTCCCAATTAATTAAAAAGGGATTGGTGTTACTGGATTATCATGAGCCATTGATGTCTTTGCCACAGTGGTAACTGAAGTTCCGTTTTTCGTTACCTCCCAACATCTGACCTGCAACCGTTATATATCGTTACAACCGAGAAGCGTAATGATAAAAGTAGGGTGGGAAATGGAGATGGAAGGAGGTAGAGGACGGAGGAGGAGATGATGATGAGAGTATGGTGGTGGTGGTTGGTGGAGGAGTGAGAGGTCGATGAAGCTAATTTTATTTCAGTCCGTTGAAGTGTGAGATCAGCTAATTTTATTTTCTTTTTAGGGGCGCGTGACCTTTTTAAATATTTTTTCAATATGACTAAAATACCCCTCCGTGGGTTTGATCTATTAATGAAATTGCGTGGCTAAAAGGGTGATCTCTGGATCTCTAGCAAAAAAGGGATCCCTATTGAACCTCACCCTATCTTTAATATAATATAAAAGAGAGGCCTTAAATGCCACATGGCGAAGTAAGGACCCTTAGATGGGTTAACTTATTTGATTTCAACCGTTAGATCAAATTGATGATGTCATCAAACACTATTTTCATTTTAGTTGTCCCACATCGCTTCAGGTATGAAACTTTTTCATACTTCTAGCATATATATATCATATGTCTTTAGTTTTTCCTACTTTGTCCCACATCGCTTCATGTATGAAACTCTTTCACACTTCTAGCTTATATATATCATATGCCTTTGGATTAAAATATAGTTCGACGGTAATTTTCGGGTCAATCGGGTCAAACCCGAAACCCGACAAACTGGAACTATTCTATCCGAAACCCGACCCTATTTATGAATCGGGTGTTGCCTTAAATGCCACATGGCGAAGCAAAGACCCTTAGATGGGTTAAATTATTTGATTTCAACCGTTAGATCAAATTGATGATGTCATCAAACACTATTTTCATTTTACACCCTTTTACAAAACATAATTACATTATCTCTTTAATTTCAATCTCTACTTAAATAAAAACAAAATTCAAATTTACTTAAAAAAATTTCACTCAATTTGAACTATGATTTACATTATTTTTATTTAAAATCTCCTAATAAAAAATATTTAAACATGTATATAAACGTAAAAGTGTTTATGTTATTATAACTATAAACAACATGTGTATAAACGTAAAGGTATATATATGTTATTATACGTATAACATTGTCTTTTTATAATAACCTAAAATCTACATAAACATAAAGTTTACAATTCAATTTTTATTTTTTTCCGCGCTATCGCGGGACAATAATCTAGTATATATATATATATATATATATATATATATATATATATATATATATATATATATATATATATATATATATATATATATATATATATATATATATATATTTGAGAGTCAAACATTCATGCAAGAACATAATATTCCAAAACCCTACTTTTTATAGAAATAAATTTGGAATAAATATGGTGAAATATTCTAAAGTCGATTATACCGATTAAATAGAATGCTTACGATACACGACAAACCGTGTTAGAATCATCTATCGGATGAGGAAGACTATAAAATACTAGTTGCAAAATGGATCGTATTCTATTATTTGATAAAACGTTACAACTTTGAAACTTTAACCTATAAAGGTGGTATGCGGAAAAGTTCTTTTAAACACGTATCCAGTCGTAGGCACGTGAGGATTTGAAAGACTTTAGTGGATAAATTTGACAAGTTGGATAATATGTCAAAACATATGACGTTTTAATACACCTCGTCTAAAGAGGTTAATTCGGGTAAACTAACGAACATGTTATTGTCTACTTTTTGTACGATTTACTAAAGGTTGTATTACTCTTCTTATTAAATTTGTAAGAAACTTATGGTTTCGTGCCAAGAATTATTTTTAATTCGATTTGGGCTTTTGAGCTTCTAACAATGCAGACGAACTGATCCAGTCCACAAACCTATTCGATCCACTATAGGAAGGTTTTGTTAAACAGTCTCATATGCTGCCACCTATTCTTTTGTTTTGCCTCGCTGTGCTTTCTTCTCACTCTATCTTTCATCGACTTTGATTTGAATTTTAAGGTTTGTTGTTGTTCTTTAGCTGCTGCATGTGCTATTTTCCGGGGTATTCGTTGTTGTATTAGGCTAAAGTAGTCCCCGCGAACGCAAACCCGCAATCAGGTACAGTTTCTTAGTCAATCGATCCAATTTGTTAACTTTCTGATTCCGATTACAATTTGTAAAATTAATCTCTTTAGGGTTTCGATTACTGATTTGATTTCGATTTCTGTTACTGATTACAGACAGATTTGAATTTGAATTGAAAAAAGATGAAGGTGACTCACTTTGAAATCCAAGTTAAACCTGAAGACACGGTTTGTTTTCTTTTTTTTTTAAATTGATTGGAGAAGTTAGGGTTTTTTTATGTTGAATTTGATCTGAATTTACTTGATTTTGATTGAGGTTTGGATTTTTGTTTTGGAATTGGGGATTGTGTTTTATTAGGGTTTAATATACATTTTTTTTGTTTTGTATAAGATGATATATATGTGTGTATATTAATCGATTATGATTTGTTATTTGTAGGAAACGTTGAGAAAGGAATGTGAATCATTATTACACTGCGAGGAAATGATAAGTAAATTAGGGTTATTCTCTACCAGGTTAAATTCAGTTTCTTTTTATTTGAATTTTTTGTTAATTTTGTTGATAATTGGTTAAATTAGGGTTTATGCTAATTAAATATGTATTTGGATCATATTATTTGGTTAATTTTTTGATTTTTGGGTGAGGTTCTTTGGTTGGATGATCAGTTGGAAGCATCGGTCAAACTTGACTCCATTATTACTGTGAGTGTTTGTAATTTTTTTTTCAGTGCATGTTTAATTGTATAAGTTTGTATGTTTGAAATTTATTTATGAGCAGGTTGTAGATACCAAAAATCTTCGTTTTAAGCTCAAAAAGCATTAACATTTGTCCACATTTCCGGAAGCCTTCTTACGAATTCGACAGAGCTGTTTCATGTTAGAATTCGACAGAGTTGTGTGTATCTATGCTTCTCCTTGATGATAATACTTTTCTATTTTCGTCTAATATCTTTGATGATAATACAGTTTATGGCAACTGTAATTTGGTGTTTCTTTGAATGTAGGCCGATATTGGTCTTGCCATGGGTATCCAAGAAACTGAGGTCGCAAAAGAGAGTAGTGATATTATAATACTAGACGATAATTTTGCCTCGGTTGTCAAGGTATTGTTTTTATTTTTTTAAGCTCGGTCAGTGTTTGAAAATGTTTAACGTTTTAATAGTTACACAAGTAGTTGTTTGCGTGTTTTAAAAAATTCTGATTTTTAAGAAATTAATATAGGGATTCACTATTAATGACAATTTAATGAGAAGACGAGAGATTATTTGTGTAATGGGAGGCAAAAGGAAATAAGGCAAAAGGAACGGGTAAATAGGTACATTTGGTTTACCTATTATTATAATTAGTTTCTATAATGAAACTGAATATTTGACCCTAAATGGTTAGATAATTAAATGAAATATTGTTTTTCTAAGTCGCAGTAATCAGATTCAAGACACATATACATGCAGGCCACCATTGAAATATTGTTTTTCTAAGTCGCAGTAATCGAAATATTGTTTTTAGTCTAATCTGTTGATTTGAATATATGAAGGGCTCCGGTTGCATGGGGTGCTATGAAGCATTTAAATAACAAAATTCTTGAAACCGCAGCCAAAAAGACGCAGATGTACGCATACATTTTAGAGCAAGAAAAGTAAGCAAATTAATTCATTTTGTTTGGTATCAATGTATATAGAGGTGGGGAAGATAGACAGGTCGGGCGGGTTGGGTAATGGGTCAAACGGGTCAGGTTGACTTACTATTTTTAACTTTCACAAAAAAATAATTATTCTAATAAACGTCTAAATCCTAGGATAAACCTTTTGGCCCTTTAGTATATTTTGTACTACTATCATAATAAATAATATAGAAAAACATCTGTCATTTATCAAATGGAAGTACCTTGAAGCAAAGGTTTGCTGTTCTAAACTTGAACGGATTCATAAAAGCACAAATTGCATGTAAAATGAAAGGACATATAGCCTAAACCGTTTTAACATTGATTTTTAAGGTGTGTATCCTAAAATAGAGAATGCCAAAAGGTCTGTTCCTTTTAAGTGGAAAGTGCCCTTCACAAAACCTTTTCGCGTTTGGACGTGTTTGAAATAAGATTTTGATGTTTGATATTTGTAATCAGGTTGCAGCGTGCTACTACCACGGTTTGATCCCATCAGTTAAATATGAGGAACCCTAATTTTATAAGGAAATTAGTTATACTACCTGACGTTATTTTATCTACTGATATACTGACGATGCATCCAAATCCCGCAGCATAAATAATCAGAGTTTGTCCAGACTATCATCTGATGATCATTCTGGTATGCATTCAAAAAAATAAAAACTTTACAATTATGCATATGTACCTGCTGACTTTCTTTAACGTAACATTTTTAAAAACTTTACAATTATGCATATGTACCTGTTGACTTTCTTTAACGTAACATTTTTTATATTTCGTAATGTATTCCACCTTCTTTGGTGAATGAAATCTCTAGAGTCGAGTTCGCTATGTAGACTGCATATGTATCTGATATTTCCCTCTCTTTTTGTCTCCGAGACTTACTTGCATTCTTTTTTATGGCATATACTTATTTCATGATGCGTTTCGCAGCCTAAACAACAAGTATTGGAGTCAGTTGAACCTGAGAATCCCACTGTTAGTTGTCTTGGTGACTTCGTCGTTACTGCCTTTAATGAGGCCTGCAAGATGGTATTGACCCTTTTCGATCTACCGACTGTGAACGATATCGTTTTCAGCCCATTGTACGTCTTTCTTCGACTGCTCTTTAATCATGAAACTCATAAAAATTTACACCAACAATCTATATGTAATTAGGATTTGTGGTGCTTTTGTTACCGGGGACAATGATGGTTATGTCAATATATGGAATGCTCAAAGCAAAAAAAGAATATTTGAGGTAATTTTCATAATCCAGTGATGATCTCTTTGTACGAAATAAAGCTAATTTATTTGGTGGCATTTTGTCATAATTTCAGATGCCGAAGTTTGACAATAGTATCGCCTCATTATCTTACAACCGTGAAGGACAATTTCTGGCTGTTGTTTCAAGCTACACATACCAAGAGGCAAATGAATTGTTACTATATCTTTTGGTATTTTTGTCAACTAAGTTTACATTTTAATGCATTTATTAAAATACTTACCTTACGTATTGCTATCATATTTTGTTGAACTTTTATACAGGGAAATACCTGGAAGTTCAAAATAGTCTTTTTTTTTTTTTACATTACCGTTCAGGTTAGTATTTCTTTGAACAAAAGCTGTACTTTTTTTTTCTGAAAACTAATTATTGATATTCTGTTAAATTTGACAGGTAAATCTGGACTTCTCTTCTGAGGCTGACATGATCAGAAAATTCCGCGCTGGTCTTGCGTTACAACCTGTAAGCATAGTTATTTTACATTTTCCCTTATGGCTGTGAACTTATGTTGATATGTGGATCTAACGAGTTTAACATGAATCAGATTGGAACGACACTATTTGCTAATTCACCGTTTACAGAAGGAAAACCGAATCAGCAAACTTCATAGCACGCAAACAGTGGGTTGAAAGCTATGGCTGCTGAAATTGAAGTAGTTGATGGTCCTAACGATGAGTGTGAGATATTTACCCGCCCTGGCAAGCTCAGTGATCGATACAGGACGGCGAACCCGTGCAACGCACGGGTATCTTCTAGTTGTAACATTAATAATCTAAATCTTTATAAAGCAATTTAGGAGGTTTTATGCATTTGAAAACACTTCGGGTACTATACAATATCTATTTTGGCTAAGAATTCATATTTTATCAGCTTCGTTCCTTAGACATAGTTACAGCTCTAATCAATTCTATTTTAAGGAAAATCGGTCGAAATTGCCATCTATGAAGAACATATACAAGATCCAAAAACTCGGGTTTGTAGCTTAGAAGATTAGGGGGTCCTTTTCGCCCACAATTGACCGAAAAGCGGTAGGAAGTTACGAACATACAATAACACCACTAAATCAATCTAACCAGTCACCAAATTGATAACTACACGGAACTAAACCAGATCAAGCGTACAAATTTGAAACATAAAGCCGGAAATAGATGGGTTTTTTTCATATACATTCCCCAAAACAGAATCACAACGGCATCCTCCTTCCCAAAACCCTAAAAAAAGTGCCAATTTCGGACCTCAAAGTTTTCTAATTCCACATATATTTGTTTTAGGACGTAATGTCCTGTAAACAAATACGAAAGAAATACCTACAGAAATTTAAAAAAAAAATAAAAACAAAGAAAAAACAAAGAAACTAGCATACCCATACGGATTTGTGTCGTGTTGGTTTTAAAATTTGGTATTTTCCTACCGAGTTATCTAACCTACATTTCAAGATGCTTACACATCAAGTCGAAATTGTGTCTTGGTTTACTAGATGAACTCCTTGCCTTCTTTGGTGACGGGTTCCAATCCTCTGGACCTGGTAATGACAATGGTTCAGCTGCAAACAGACAGAAAACGAGAATTCGTTATCAAAGACTAAAACGTTGTCATGAAATCATCAAAACCCACCTACCAATCATGTTAAAGTACTGAAAATAATGAAAAAGGTTGTAGCTTTACAAGTATAACAGGTGACAAAACGGGGAGGGTCAAGCAGGTTGGGTAACAGGCCAAACTATGCGTTTTTAACTACAGAGGTTGAGTTGACACGATTACAAATATTATATTTATTGATATAATAACTCTTTAGTACCTGGGGAAGGTTCAGAAGATCCAGGTAGGCCCGTAGAATTACGATCTGGCAATGCATGATAAACACGTTTTCTAACATAGTTCTCCTGTAACGGTTTTGGAATCTGAAACGAAAACTGTGATAGTGTCACCCCTTGTACTACATATTCTGGATGTTTAAACAGGTACCTGTTTAATAGAGATAATTAGGAACCTGTAAAACTATTAACATGAGACGCAACATAAAATTCTAAGTAGAACATACTTTTCAACATCAGGTATTGACCGGAGTGTAGAGCCTGTCGGGGAAGTATAATATCTGATTACCACAAAAAGTACCAAACAAAGTTGAATTAATAATAAAATTTTAGTTAGCTAAAAAAGATATTTCGACGGGAAAATACAAGAGCTGGGAAAATATTTCGACGGGCCAACTTCTGCACAAAAAGTGTTTTTAGGTTACCCAAACGTGAACCGACCCATGCAAAAATTACCCGTTTTGACCGCCCATTTTACCACCTATAAAAAATTCTGAAAGGATTCATACATATCAGCAAATCTCGTGCCTCCTTCACCCCTGATTCTCAAATCCCTCTGCCACCCGGGCGGGGGTTGGGCTATATTGGGCTTATCAATAGCCCACAGTCTGCTCCCATCTTGTTCAATATCGGGAGGATCATCACACGAAACACCCAAACGCCATTCTTGAGCCATTTCACACACAAACGGCCTTTCTGTAATACGTTCCCGTATTTGCTCGTATTTCTCTTGGGTAGGTATAAGTCTCCATTTAAAACAGATGGCGCATTGACACGTGTAAGTACCAATAGATGGCAACACTCTTTGAAAAGATGAAATCGGTTCTGCAAAAGGTTCAAAGGGAACAGGAGGTTCGTAAACTACTAATTGTTTATGAGAATCGTCACAAGATGGAGAGTTTTCGTCTTCTGAGTCAGAGGACGATAATTCGATGATTTCATTGTGATATATTCTTTTCCCACTGTTAAGTGGAGCATTGAAACCGTTTACGTCAGTTGGTTCTTCTTTTATGTTATCTTGATGACTTCCAGTAATCCTAATATTGAATTTTGTAGTACAAGGCTGCATCGGAGTCGATCTCAAATTCCCTGATGCATAAAGAACAATGATCAGAGAATTCACACAATACCGGTGGGTTGGACAACGAGTAATAAATGAAAGGTTCGTTGGGCAACGAGTAATCTATTTAGTATCTAGAAAAGTAGCAAAATCGTATATGAAACTCAATAGTGTAAGACACTAAAAATTCGTTTATGCCTAAATTCTAAACTCGGTATTTTCCAAAGGTATACAAGCTTAAAGAACGACACTGAACATGTAATCAAAATGCGACTACAGAAAAATTACCCATGCGAGGCGTTTGATACTTTGATAGAATTGTTCAATCGTCAAAGGTACACATGTGCAAAGAAACACGGAACATGTATATAAAATGTGACTATAGAAACATTACCCATATGAGGCGTGTGATAGAATTGTCGAAGGTTTTGCTCAGTTGGGAGTTGTTCATCGAGTCTATCAGTTTTTAAGCAAATAAGAATTGAAATTCATGAAACAACATCTTCTAAATATAATAAATCCAACTCCTCTTTCGACTGTAAACCTAACCCATCTAGAACTTCATATATAACCGTTCCTTCAGAATGACACCGATCTTCAACTGTAAACTTATAACTCTTCCCACTTACTTGAACAATACTTTCTCCAGGAAACTTAATTACATTATTGCGTTTCATAAGTTTTCTAACCCTTTTAACTTCTTCCCAACGTCCCACCGATGCATAGATATTAGCCATTTCTACATAAGGAGCCGCAACTTGTGGGTCCATTTCAAAAAGTCGACTAGCCGCAAACTCACCAATTTCCAAATTACAATAAATTTTACAAGCACTTAATAACGAAGACCATATGCCAAAATCCGGTTTCACGGGCATTTTTTGAATAAAATTCAAAGCTTCGTTTATCTTTCCGCCACGTGCAAGAAGATCGGCTATTGAAGCAAAATGGTCAAGTCCTGGATTAATATCATAAACTTTAGTCATAAGACCGTAAATCTCCCATCCTTTTTCTATAAAACCGCCATGATTACAAGCTTGAAAAACAGCAAGAAACGTTATGTGGTTTGGTTTTATTCCAAATTCCAACATCCGGAAAAATAAAGTCAAAGATTCTTCAAATTCTCCGTTTAAAGCACACCCGGAAATCATAGAAGTCCATGAAACAACGGTTCTTTCACGCATTTTATAAAATATATCCCGAGCTTCATTTAAACTTCCACATTTTGCATACATGTCTATCAAAGCATTCAATACCATTAAATTATTTCTAAATCCGTTTAAAACCGCATAGTTTTCAACCCATCTTCCTATTTCAAGTGCTCCTGTTTCTCCACAACCAGAAATAAGATTAAGTATCGTAACTAAATCAGGTTTTACTCCATTAGCTTCCATGGAGTCAAACAAAGTCAACGCTTCATCTATGTCGCCTTTTTCAGCGTACCCGCCAATCATAGCAGTCCACGAAACACAAGTTTTTTCCATCATCTTATCAAATATTTGTCTTGCAGCATTAAGGTCGTTACACTTGGAGTACATCGAAATTAGCGTATTAAGTATAGTTATATCCAAATCACAACCCCTTTTCATTCCATGACAACGAATCAACTTACCGTAAAAAAGTGCTTCTTGTTGGCTAACTGAAGAAAGTAAGTTTAAAATGGTACTTACGTCCGGTTTAAATCCCTCATAAAGCATCTTTTTGAAGAAACTAACGGCTTTTAAATATTTATGGAAGTAAGCATATCCTGCTATCATAGAATTCCATGAAACAACCGTTACAAAGATAGGACTAATTCCGTGAAAGACCTTTTCAGCTGAGTCTAAATCTCTAACTTTGGCGTAAGAAGAAACCCATGTGTTGGATACGGAAACATCCACTCCTACTCCAATACGAATCCCGAAAGAATGTATAGCTTTCACAAGCCAAACGCATTCCTTACTCGTAACCACCTGTGACAACCCAATCACTGTGACTGAATCGGGCTGAATTCGTTCAATTCTCATTTGCTTAAAAACTGACAAAACTTGATTAACATCACCTGATTGAATGAACCCTAAAAGCATTGCATTCCAAGACGCAATGTCTCTTTGAGGCATTCTATCAAACACTTTATACGCAACGTTTATATGGTTGCATTTTACATACATGTCCACCATTGACGTTTGCACGAATATATCTGAACTAAAATGTGATCTAACTATTTGTGCATGAATGACTTTCGAGTAACGTATATTATTAAGTTTTCCGCATGCTTTTGCAATGACCGGGAAGGTTAAATGGTTGGGTTGTATGCTATTTTTCATCATTTCGCGAAATAGAATAAGGGCTTTTTGATATTGAGATTGGTTTACGGCTTCTCGGATGGTGTAGTTCCATTGGCTAACTGTTGAGAAGTTTAAAAATTGTGTCGAAATCGACGACATTGTCCCCTTTATCATGGTATCAAAATTCAAATTTTCTGCAAATTCAAATTTAGAAAAATAAAACTAACATTCCATTCCACTTCTACAATTTATATTCCTCAGTCTCACTATGATCTTATAATTCTAATCAAATTCTATAGAAAGCTTCTACATCGATCAAAAGTCTTGCGTAGTGTTTGTTTTAGCTTATATTCCGACTTACTCAAAACTGGAAAATAAGCTCATAAGCCACAAAAATGGGCTTACCAACAATCATAGGCGGAGCCATAATTTTGTATTGAGGGGGTTCGTAGTAAGTGACGAAACTATAAATTTACATTGGAGGTGTTATAGGGGGCGCGTAGTGTATTATTATGTGCTTATATCGAACAATAAACTCGTAAACCCCAAAATAGGCGAAAAACGACCACCCTCTTAATCACTAGACCCTACCTAAAAAAGTCCAAAAACCCTAAATCAAGCATATACTATTTAATGATCAAAAACCCCAAAATAGGATAAAGAAACAACAACTATGTAATAATAGATGGTTCGCTCCTAGGAGTCTCAGGTTCGAGTTTTCCAATTAGATGTTGGTACCGAATCACTAACATAGTCGTTCAAAAAAAAAAAACAATATAATAATAATAATAACACCAACATTTAAACATAACCCAAGAATCACATAAAACAACAACATCTAATTTTCATATAATTTAATAAAAAAGAAAATGATTGATAAACATAAAATGATTACTTACAAAGAAGGATCTCTGAAGATTTAAATGAGTTTTTTTTTCTTCTTTTTTTTCTGGTAAAATTAAATAAAAAGAGATTAATAAAATATATGAAACTGTATTCCAGGAAAATAGTTTGAAGTTTTGTTTTATTGTTGAAAAAGGAAGTTTGTTTTGACTAAAAGAATGTTTGTTTAACGGGTTCAGTCTCTGGGTCAAAAATTCTTCGAATTCAGTCACTGGGTCATCAATTTGGCTTCAAAGATAGTCCTTCCGTCACTTAAAATGACAAAATTACCCTTAATCACAACTAAACAATTAATAAAAATACCCATAATATTATTATTAATATTTATTTTTCCTTTTAATTTTCTCCTACCAACCTTTTTCTTTCCTAAATTTTTTAACCACAATTCTTCCCTAAATTTTCATTAATCAAAATTAAATTAAACAACTCAAATTTGCACCACCTCCGCCACCCACCTCCACCGCTGCAACTCCAGCCACCGCTGATGCATCGCCGCCCACAACTGCTGTTGCACCACCGCCCACCGCCGCCATCTGTATTGTTAGCCAGATCTAGCACCCGTGGCAAATTACTACACTCAGCTCTCGTTCCAAAAGAAACAACACCAGAAATATTATAGTTTCTAGCTACAAAAGTTTCCAGATTCTGAAAATGCAACAAACTAGATGAAATCAAACTGAAATCACAACTCAAATCATTACCACTCATATCTATAGCTGAAACCCTAGCGTTTTTACAGTAAACACCAGTACAGTTACACGGATTGTTTCCGGATAACCAATTAGGTAACAAGGTAGGGTTTCTAAGCTCATATTTGAATAATAAAAGCTGTTAGCTTCAATTACATCACCATAAATACAACTAGAAAATTCAACTACAAAAACAAAAAGAAGAATAATATATGATTTCATCATGCGGATATAGGATAAGATAATATGATGGTGATGATATTATAGGATTTAGTAGCAGTGAGTAGCCTTTTGTTTTTCGGGAGATTATGAATTAAGTGTGTGATTAGCTGTTTTCATGATTCCACGAATGTAAAGATTGAGGAATTCATAATTTTTCATTTTTAATTTAATTTAATTTTGTTTTTTAAAATTAGTTTTTTAAAATTGATTTGGGATTGAAATAATTAGTTTTTTTATTTTTTATTTATTTTTTAAATTGATTGATAAATTAATATTTATTTATTAAGGGTAATTTAGTCATTTTAAGTGACAAATGGACTATTCTTGTAGCCAAATTGATGACTCAGGGACTGAACCCGAAGGATTTTCGATCCAGGGACTGAACCCGTTAAATTGGAACAAGCTCAGGGACCAATTATGTAATTAACTCTTCAAATAATTTATTGACTATGTTTTATCTTTTTTTCTTTTAATTAGATTTAATATTGTGAGTTGTTGTTCCTATAATTTATCATGTAACGCTTGATTCTCGAACCAAATTGTTAGACTGACAATATAACTTTTAATTGTACGTGCTTTCATCTTCGGCTTAAACACTTCTATTGATCGATTATGATTCAAGATTTGAAACTAAGAGTGGTGCCCAATGTATCTTTAAATAATATAGTAATACATTAGGGTATTAAATTGCTTAACGGGGAATTTATAAACTTATAAATAAGAGAAAGTACGAGTAGAACGTGTTAAAAATAATCACTTTATGTAAACTTGAACTCCATTCCAAAGAAATTATCTATAAACTTTATATTTCATAATACTCTTGTCTAGATATTTTTGTTATTGGTTCCATAATTTTCTTGAAGGTTCTTTGTTCTTTGAAGTTCATCAACTATTATTGGCGGAGAGAAGAGGGATTGAAGGGTGCTCGTCCCTCTTTGACGAGCCTAATTTATATAAAAGTTTTTACTTTCAACTAAATTATAATACAGATGATACATAACGAGACCCACTAATCAATATTTATTTTATGTAATACACAATGTTCTTCTATAATATAAAAATTTAACTTCACCTCCATCAACTTTTGTATAAGTTTATGAATTCCCAACTTAACATTTGTAAACGTCCTGTAACACTTCACATGTCATGGCATTAAAACGTATAAATGACAAAAGGATGTTTGTGTTTTTTATAAGTTTGAATGAAAAATAATTAAGTTTATCTTTTGGAAATTCATAACATCTATATTGGATGTGTGTCAAAGATTGAAATATATATTAACAAATAATCGGGCACTGCATGTTTGAAATCATAGCTATCTTAATTTTTTTTTTAGGGAAGCAATTTTAAAATGTACTCAACTATACCCAACTTTATCGTATATATATATATCGTATTTTGAAAGTTTCTATTGTATGTATCTGACCTACTATAACACATAAAATTGTACCAGTTTATAATACTTAGTAAATGACGTGACAACTTATATGGTTAAAAAAAACTTGTTTACGTAATGAAAATGTTACCCTAAACCCGATACATACATTATAGCAACAATGGTTTTTCGATACATATAATAATACTTTGGGTAAAGCCGAATACATTTTAAAATAGTTTTCTTCCTTTTTATTAATGGCGAAACTCCACCTATACCTATAAATGCACTAAAAAACCTAATAAACAATATAAAAAACAATAACAATTAATAGCTAAAGGGATGTTTGTTTTAGCTTCTTTGCTTTCGTTTTATGTTTAGTAAGCCCGATTTGGAGGCTTAATTTATTGCTTATTAGCTTACTATCCATTATTATGACTTAAAGTTGGATAATAAGCTCATAAATCATACAAAAAAAAGTCCAAAAAATTATATTTATTCAACATAAGTTGAAAACACATAAACTAGTAAGTCCAAAAATAAGTTAAAACAAACATTCTTAAGTATATAGTCTAGACTATCTTTGAACAATACACAAATAAGCTAAGTGTATAATCCAAATTAAACAGAAAAATATATTCAGTATATTAATTTTATTGAATACAAATTACTTACAAAGAAATATGCGAAGTGAGAATTGAAGGCTGAGATTTATTAGGGAAAAAAAAAGGATTTATGTTTAAAGATTTGAAGTTTTTAATGGGGTTTAGTTGTTTACAACCAAGTCAACCACCTCTCGAATCGAGAAAACATTAAATCCATAAACTGAACCAAATACTTTTCTTTACCTAAGGTAAAAAATAATTTTTGTATGATTCAATATGAATATTCTTTTAGCTTATGTAAAAGGATTATGAGCTTATAACTTCGTGTTAAAAAGATAAACTTATTTAAAGTGTTTGTTTGAGCTTATAAAATTAGACCTATTTTGGAAGTTTTTTGTTTTGTTATAATCTAATAGTCAATAAGCTAATCGGAATTCCAAACACTTAACCTATACATTATAAGTCCATAAGATATTTGTTTCGGCTTATACAATATACGAATTATGTAACTTTTGAAAAGTTGGTAAAAATATGTAAAACACGCCTTATTGTTTATTGTTACAGTTAACAGAAATGGAATCATTATCTTCCACCATGGTGAAAGTGACTGCTATGTAAAAAGATATGAGAACTGGTTCCGTTTTCTCAACAACTCTTCATTCGCCGCTAAATCTCACTACTCTCCGATCATCCACCGTCGCAGCTCCGTCGCTCGTCCACCGTCTACCATCGCTACGCCACTTCCAAATTCCGTTAACTAACAGTAAAATCAGTACTCGTTACAATCAATTCAACGTTACTAGTACAATCACTCGTGCCATGGCGTCTTCGTTTAGTCCCGAGAAAGCTAGGGTTCCACCTGCTGTTGATTTGCCACTTCCTCCTATCTCTAAGGTTTTATAAGTATCCGGAAATGTATATAGTAACGAGTCTATTATATGTATCTAACTAAATATTGATATCGTATGTATCTGGAAGTTTTTAATACAATAACAATATTTGAAAGTCAAATAGACACAATAGACTGTTTATATGATAGCATATGTGAAAGTTAGATGCATACGATAAACGTTTTTATACCATAACAATATTTAAAAGTTAGGTACATTTTTTAAGTTGGATTCATACAATAGGAATATTTTTAACTCCTCTTTTGTGTTTATCTAACTTACAATCCGGATATATGTGGCGGTATCAATGTAAGTTGCATGAGCAGTGCCAGGTCACTTGTTTAAAAGTTTTTGTTTAGTTGGATACGTACGATAGCAATTAGATGCGTTTTAAGTTTGATACATATAATAGACTTGGGAGTTAAATTCGATATATATATGAGGTTTTGTATGTATGATTTATTACATTTTTTTTCCTACTCGTGTTTGCAGTTCAAGATTGGATTATGTCAGTTGTCTGTGACGGCCGATAAGGAGAGGAATATTGCTCATGCTCGTGTAGCAATTGTGGATGCAGCTGAAAAGGGTGCCAAGCTTGTTCTTCTGCCTGTAATATTTATTCTCTTATGAACTCTGTGTACTAATATTCAGTTTAAAAATATTCAAAGGTACCGTAATTTTGTGATTTCCTGTTTTAGGAAATATGGAACAGTCCGTATGCAAATGAGAGTTTCCCTGTGTATGCTGAGGACATTGATGCAGGGAAAGAGTCGTCTCCTTCAACAGCTATGTTGTCTGAAGTTGCTCGAACTTTAAAGATCACGATTGTCGGTGGGTCTATACCAGAAAGATGTGGGGACAAGCTGTATAATACTTGTTGCGTTTTTGGTGCTGATGGAGAGCTGAAAGCTAAACACAGAAAGGTAATGCTCTAACGAGTGTTTAGATTTAAGATTCAATATTGATTACAAACAAACTCTCTTAAATACTGTGATATGACTGCATGACAGATACACCTTTTTGATATCAATATTCCTGGAAAGATTACGTTTGAGGAATCAAAGGTTCTTACTGCTGGTGAAACTCCTACTATAGTGGATACAGGTTTGTTTGTAATTTGATCATCATAACACGATTATATTTATTTATGTGGGCATATGGAAACCTCATTTTATGTTACTAACATAAGTTAACGTATTATTGCATGCATTACTGAAATTCTTAATTTATGCAGATGTGGGACGCATCGGAATAGGTATCTGCTATGACATTCGATTTCAGGAACTGGCCATGCTCTATGCAGCTAGAGGTTTGTTAAATCTCGCTAGTTTCTGATTTTATATATCAATATCCCAATGAAAATGAACTTACTTAATGTGTATCTGTAGTTCGGTTATATTTTATAGAACAGGTACTTTAGTGTTTTTGCCTATCAGGTGCTCATCTACTTTGCTATCCTGGAGCCTTCAACATGACTACGGGTCCATTGCATTGGGAGTTACTGCAAAGGGCAAGGTAAGTAGAGAATTTTGAACACTCGATATCTATGTTCTGACTTTTGACAATTTTCTTACAGTTCCTTTTTACCGTTATAGTTTCAAGTTTCTTCTCAATGCTGAAACACTTCTTTTCATTTTAAAGTTTAATGATGACTCGTTTGACATTTAAAATCCGTGGAATAAGTTTTGATGGAAGGAGTTTTGGTTCCCAATAACATATAATTAATATTTGTAACTTGCAAAATTCGAACTAAGATTAGTATTATGTGCCCAATACTTGCAAAGTCATAAGTTCTTGGGTTGCAATCTTAATTGAAAAAGAAAAGACATAGGATGCAAACATGTTTAGCAGATTTTGTGATACTGAAAGCACGACTGAGATTTCAAGTACTAAACAGCGAAAGAGTAACTACAAAAATTCGGTAATTTATCTCCAAAAAGGAGAATGTAAGAGGAAGGTTGAAATGAGCCCTTTTGTATGCAACTTACGTACACAATAGCACAAAACTACGCTATATTGGTGATAATTTGGCAATGAAATTGATTATACAAATAAACCCTAAAGTGTGTGTGTGCGTGTGTGTGTTATAGTAAAAAAGGTTACGATTTTTTCTCCCTATGATGTTATTCCCACTTTAACCAATGTTTTTTTCTATCCCTTCTATTCTAATTATTATTTTTTGTTTTTATATACAGGGCTGTAGATAATCAGGTATGCTACTAACTCCCTTTCTTTCTATTGGGTGTTCATATGTTCTGATATCAAATTCCATGTCTGTTTGATGGAAACCGAATGAATAGGAGGTCTACTGATTAGAGGTCCTGTCTGACGTTGCTAAATATTAATCAAAATTGACCGATGATAAATTTTCTGAATGAATAATCTGACTGACTATGAATTACCATTGTAGTATCCTAACATTTTTAACTAACACTAATATCTTACAAAAGGCAAACGGCGCAATTTGAGTAATATAAGAGTTATTTTTACTAAAGACGGGAATTTGGACCCATTTACTTATGAATGGGTCGGAGAATATAATAAGCTTGAAATGACGGGTCGAATGGGTTAAAAATGTCGAAGTCTACTTAATCAGTTTTTTTCAAATAATTAGATTATTATTGAAAATTTTGACACTAATTATCTGATTAAAAATGTAACAGTTCTGAACAAAAGGTATTTCGGGTCATTCTGCCCTGCCCCGTCTACCCCTTTTGACCTGTTACCCAACCCGCCCAACCCACCTTTTTGTCATCTTTAATGGCTGTTAGACTGACCTAATTTCTCATAAGAATGTTTAATCGCTATAATTTTGTGGCAGTTATACGTAGCAACTTGCTCTCCTGCTCGAGATGCTGGGTCTGGGTATGTGGCATGGGGTCATTCGACCCTTATTGGACCAGTAAGTTTTGTAAATTTCAGTAATAAAGTTTTACAAACATAATGCATGCGAGAAGGGTTTCTTTATTTATCATTTACGGAAGCAAATTATATCATACGCAACAGTTTGGAGAGGTATTGGCTACTACAGAACACGGTGAGGCTACCATCATATCAGAGATTGATTATTCACTAATCGAGCTACGGAGGTGAGACTTAACTACAACCCATTTTGGAAGTTTTTTTAAACTATTATTGCATTATCTGTTACTTACACCATGTTTTAAACTGTTCAGGACAAATCTCCCTCTTCTGAAGCAACGTCGCGGTGACCTGTACAATTTGGTTGACGTTCAAAGGTTAAATTCTCAATGAGTCCATAATTTGTCATTCAAATCTGTTGACTAAGTATTATATGTTCGGTTTACCATTTTCTCGCTGAATAAAAATCGTGGGACTTTTTTTAATTTTCAATAAACGATTTGTTTGACACAATAAATATGAAAACAAACGTCTATGTACTCTGTTTTTCTCAAGTTAGAGTAATGAACTACTATCTCTACTCATGAACATTAAACACATTTTCCTTTCTTAGCGCCGTAACTCATGTCTCACACAGTTTTAATGACCACTTTCCTGTTTCATTTATTTACCCTTTTAAATACCCGAAAACATTCAAACTCTTTTCCTTTAACAAAAATGAAAGTCACCGCCTACCCATCTTCTATGGTCAAACCAGCCGAAGCAACATGGTCTGGTAGACTCGCGCTATCCGAACTAGACCTGACCGGAATGACAACACATGTCCCAACTGTCTACTTCTACACCGAACCCTCTGACAACTGGAATACTGTTTTACAAGCCCTAAAAACTTCACTCACCGCGACACTTGTTCATTTTTACCCTTTAGCCGGTCGCCTAGTTTCTATATCCGGTGGCCGTTTGGAGCTCGACTGCAATGCTGCTGGTGTACAGTTCACCGAAGCCTATGCTGACGTAAAAATAGCTGACTTAGATGATTTCTTTCGGTATCCGATCTTTGACGAGCTTATTCCTTCTGTAGATTATAGAAACACACCTCTTGAAGAAACCCCTATGTTGCTTTTACAAGTTACAAGATTTATTTGTGGTGGTTGGTCTTTAGGTTTCTGTATATCACATGTTGCCGTTGATGGGCAAAGTGCGCTTCATTTTTTGTCGGAATGGGCTAGGGCTTGTCGCGGTGAACCCTTTGGTTCATCACCTTATTTAGACAGAAAAGTTTTGCGCGCTGGTTACCCTGCCACGACAACATGTTATAACATAAATATCGAACAACATGCCCAATCTAGTCCTCCTCCGATTCTTATAGGTCAATCAAGCAATGAAAATGAACGTAAAAAGGAAACCAATGTAACAATGTTGAAAGTAACGAAAACCCTAGTCGGGGAACTACGAAACAAAGCAAACGATAATCGGAAAACAAAAAATGACCGTCGTTTTACTCGGTACGAAGTTGTTACGGCACATGCGTGGCGGACCGCGTGTAAAGTTCGTCACCTTGAACCGGATCAAGAAACATCAATTGGCGTTTGTATCGACGTTCGTGCCCGAATGAATCCGCCGTTACCGGAAAAATACTTCGGAAACGCCATAATCGATGTGATAGCCACCGGGACATCCGGTGAGATAGTTTCGGAGACACTAGGATACGTTTCAAGTAAGATACGAGACGTAATCGAGAAAGTAAACGACGAATTTGTGAACTCAGTGGTTGATTTCTTGAAGAATCAGGAAGATTTATCAACATTTCAAGATTTGCAATTAGTTAAAGAAGGTGAAGGCGAAGGCGCGTTTTATGGGAACCCGAACCTCGGTGTGATCAGTTGGTTAACATTGCCAATGTATAATGTCGATTTCGGGTGGGGAAAGGAGATATTTACAGGTCCGGGAACTAATGATGCCGAAGATGGTGATTTCTTGATTCTTCCGGGGGAAGAAGGAGATGGATCGTTGATTGTAGCTTTGTGTTTGCAGGTTAGACATATGGAGGATTTCAAAAGAGTCTTCTATCAAAGTATTGAAGAAGATTGATTTATTTCATTTCATTATAATTTGATTTGGAATTGAGTTTAAGAAAAGAAATTAAATATATAATTGTAGATTAACCAAGTTACTAATCAAAGTAGGGTTTAGTCGTTATTTATAATTCATCGAAACAGGACATCAAATGATCATTTAGCCACACAAATAAAACGATCTTTGAAACGGAGCATCATAAACAAAACAACTTGAAGACTCACGAGTCACGATTCCATGCAGTGTGTATACGAATTTCCTTTCATCTGGACCTTTTTCGAGCACTTTTAGATACTACCTACAGTGTCACAATTAACGTCATTTTATGAGATCAAACTTAGTCGAGGGTTTTTTGAGTAAACTCTTTTACCATTAACTTCATATCTTGTTTGGCAACACTTGTTCTCTAAGAAGTCGGAAGGCTATGCTACAAATGTAGGCTAGTTGCTCCTTCAGACCCTTTACCTCTCGGTGATGGTCATGGACAACATGAGTTAGCCAACCAGGTCACAATGGCTAGCAGGATCATCAAGATTTTCGAACTTCTGAGGTCTAACATTTCATATGATTTGTGGGACGATTAAGTCTTAAAAACCCATTTAGTAAAAGTCCTCACAGGAGCAAATCCCGTTTTTAAAATGGTGAAAGCGGTTTGGATCCTTTAATATAATCTCCCGGCCAACTTCTTTCGAGATATATTTGGCAGCCTCGTGACAACTATGACAAACACGTAGATTCTTTGTCACACGTATAGTAGTTCCACTTCTGGTGCTGATTAACCCGAATGAAATTGCCAATAACTCACTATGACCAATTGGAACACATTCTCGTTCTTCATCGACATCATGAAAACTAAAATCCGGGACCCACTTAAACCCTTTGCTCTCAAAATTCTTCATCAAACACTCCAACTCCCAATAGATACCCTCTGATCTCGGATGTGATACATCCCCTGTTTTAAAAGCGTGAACTTTATTTCTAAATTCTATCCAACTATACGCAATTTTCGGTCTCAAATCCATGTCTTTTATCGTCTCTTTCCATTTATCAACCATGTCTCGTTTCCCATTTTGTGCGAAATAATTTGACATCATTACATAATTTTCTGCATTAAGGGGATCCAAATCACATAAATGCTCGATTAACCTTTTTCCTGAAGCTAAATTCCTATGAATCCTACATCCATCTATTAACGCTTTTAACACTTCCGTGTGTCTTGACATATTATGTTCGTTAATAAAAGCTCTTGCATGACAAAATTTTCCAGCACGAGATAAAAGTGCAACCATTAGAGCACAATGTTCTAACTTAGGTGACTTTATCGAGTTGAAATAAAACATACCTTCATTAACCATACGAGATGTGCAACAAGCGTAAAGAGCAGAAACGTAACTGATTTCGTCTAAGTCCATTAATGGAATTTTTTTGAATAAATCAACTCCAATATCACCTTGACCGTGTAAACTATAACCTAATATCATCACGGTCCATGAAATAATATCTTTAACTTTCATTCTTGAAAAAATCATTGAAGCATAATCCAAACATCCCGATTTTGCATACATGTCGATTAAAGCATTTTCGACTTTCAGGTTTATGGATATATTATTCCTAATAATATACCCATGAATTTCCTTTCCATTTTTATTCGCTGTCATTCTCGCACAAGCTGGAAGAACACTAGAAATCGCTATAACATCTGGTTTAATTTTATCTTCATTAATCATCTTTCTAAACAACTTCAACCCTTCGTTTATCTCTCCGTTTTTCACATACCCTTGAATTACAGAAGTCCACGAAATAGCATCTCGTGATTTCATCTGATCAAAAAGTTCACGAGCATCTTTAACACTACCACATTCGACATACATTTTCAAAAGGGAATTGCTAACCAACACATCAAACTCTAACCCATGTTTCTTAGCGATTTGATGAACATTTCTACCATCGTTCAAAGACTTCTCAAGAACACACGCAGTAATCGCTGTACTCAACGAAACAGCATCAATCTCAGCATCTAACTTCACCATATCATTAAACAACTTAATAGCCAATGCAGGCTTATTCCGTTTAATATACAACTTAGCCAACAACGTCCACGATATAGAACTAATCTTCTTTTCAAACTTATAAAGCACACATTTTGCACCTTCGACATCATCAAGATACCCATACAACTCAACCAACCCACCGTTAACATAAACATCGTTACAAAAACCAAACTTCAAAGCCTGCCCATGAACTTGCTTTCCAAGGAATAACCTCTCCGACAACCTACACACCGATAACATTCTAGGAACAGTATGTCTATCTGGACGGATCCCACGTGTTAACATTTCACGATACGTAATCACCGCTTTATCATACTCAGCATTGGTTAAATGGGTTTGAATGTAACTGTTCCAATGGAAAGATTCATTTGAGTGAGGCATTTCGTCGAACACTTTGTGGGTCAATGTGGGTTCACTAAGTTTCAATGCATATATTCTTGAATTTATTCTGGGTTTGTTTGAGATTTGTGGGATATTTAGAGCTTGCATTGATGAAGAAATCATGTCCATTTTTTTGCAGATTTTGTAATAATTTTAGTTATGATATATTGATGATCAAATGGCATCCATTTGTGTGATGAAATGATGATATGATAGAATTGGGTAAGTTTGCTAGTATTGCAAGTTTCGTCCCTAGAATTATGAAAGTGCATGTATCGTTTGGTTTATACAATTAACAAGTCTAAACCTTTTGTATAAACCAACTATGTTAAAGATGACATGTGCACTCAAAGTTTTACACAGGGACGATACATACACTTTTAAAACCCTAAAGTTAAAACCCGTTCAACGAAGAAATGAATATAAAAACAATAATTTCTAAAATTAATTACACTATACTACCAACGTAGTACGCGATAAGAAGGGATCGAACCCAAGAGACGTGTTTTTAAAGATTTTATGTTTGGACCTTCGAATACGAATTTCGGTCTCGATTTCCACTTGTTTGATAGTATCAACCAACCGAGAAGTGATGTTATTTAGCTATGTTCCGTTATTTTTAAGTTTGTACTGAAAGTTACTAATAAGCTCTAGTTACTATGGTTTACCAAGTTGTTTAAATCAAAATAAGCCCTTTGAAATAAACATAATCTTTTCAATTCATTTTAAACAAGTTGTTAGAATGGATTGAAAGATAGCATCCTTGTGTTATGTAAACGTTACAAACAAAGTTTGATACTTCTCAAAAAACTCGAAAGTTTGAAAACTTGTAACTCTGGTTTAATCATTGACAGACAATGAAATCCCCTAATACTGAATTGATAGAACAATTACAGATTCTATAATTCAATTTAGCAAGATGTCCACTCCACAAGATGTCCCATTTGTGATGACGGTCAAGAGATGAAATATCATATTTTTTGTCCTTGTCGGGTCGCTATTGAGGTTTGGGTAAATATTTTCAAACGATGGTCATTGGAAGAGGTTACATAATTATATATTGAAGACGTCGTCACATGCTCGGATATCATCCACCCTCTCACTAAAAGTCATTACTTGTTTGATGTAGTAGTCCAAGCGATTTTATGGGTTTTATGACGATATAGGAATGAAAACACTCTCTCTAAATCTAATCAATGAAAAAATATAGTAATTAAGTGGCTAGATTGGATTTATAATTTCTTTTCTTCTAGCATCTTCCTAGTTTTTATAAAGTTTGACGTCCAGAAAAGAAAAACGACTCTCGCTATCATTGTAAGGGTATCAAAGAACTATCGTTAACGTCCACGACTTGAGTGACAACGCATACCATAAAGCTCTAAGGCCAATAAACCAATATGGAATATAGTATTAGAAAAAGACGAAATAATTGACTAGGGAATAGGCGTTTACGACTGTATAGGCACATGGTACGGTTCCGTGATTTTAGTGACACTTTTTTTTTATAGTTTCAAAATCTTAACCACATGTGTCAGCTCACATTTTAGGTAATTCTGGTAGTTTTTTAAATTATATATAATTAGTATTATATGGGTGTGTTATTCGGATATATAATAATATTTATTTTAAAATAATATTAGGAAAATAGTATAAGAAAATTTAAAAAATAGTATACAAATATTACAAAATAAACAAATATCCTATATTAAATATGATAAAAAAAAATCAACATAATAATAGGTATCGTCTTTGTAGTTATTGTACAAATGTACTCTTAATCCTAAATATTATGAAAGTGCATTTACCATCATTGTGTAAACTTTCGAGTTCATTTTCGTCCTTATTCAAAGTAAAATTACAAAGGTACTCTTGAGTATCCATTGTCATTTTCGTTCCTACTAAAGTGTATCTCACTAATTTCACTTTCAAGTAGGGCGAAAGTAAACTTGAAAGTTTCTCACATAGATAATGAATGCACTTTGAAAATGGTGTAGACTGAGAGTATATTTTTATAATGATTGCATGAACGATATTGATAAACATAGCCCCTGTGAGTATGTTTAATAAGTAAAAACATGCATAAAAAGGATAATTTTCTAATATGCATGTGTAATTTATTAGCGTTTTCGCATTTTTTTCGAAAAATTGAAAAACATAAAAATCAAATTTCTATAAATTCGGATTATTGTTGTTGATACATAAATTATCTCATGTGTTTTTAATGATTAATAACCAAGTCAATGTTATGACAAGATTTGTGGGTGTAAAAAGACAAAGTTTAAATGATAATGATTAAATATTTGTATGATCTAATGGTTATAAACAAATGATTATTTCTCTTTGACACACTTATCAAGAGCGACAAAATATATGTAATTTACATAGCTATTGGTAATTAGGGATGGCAATGGGGGAGAAAAACCCGCAACCCGCATATATCCACACGTCGTGGGTAAAAAAACCCTTAAGTTTTTATCCATGGGTGCCATCGTGGGTTGAAAAACATACTTGTTGGCGAGTCGCGGGTGGGCGTGGGTTTTGTTGTAAATCAGCGGGTAAACCCGCCCGCGAACCCGTCAAAACCCGTATAAAATACTCGCCGGTATATACACTAATCCATTATAAAAATATATTATTAGATATATAACTTAAGTTTAAATTAAGTACCAAACTTACTAGTCATCGTTGTCATCTAGTTCAGTATACAACAATTATAATAAATTATAAAATAACAACACGATTTCATATTCTATTTCCATCTAAGGATGTTGTAACTATTTGTAATTTCTTTATTTCTTTGTTTATGTGTGACAGTCAAGTACGTCACTTTTTTAGTTCAAATTTAATTCGGTTTATGTTTGTAAATTGTTAAAAATATTACTAAATATTTAATAACGTCGTAATCTACATAACATAAGGTTAATTGTTTAACTAATAAATATGATTTTATTCAACCCGTGGGTACACCCGCGGGTTGACGGGTATTATAAAAATCCACAGGCACGGGTCGTAGGAAAGGGTATCCGCGCCCACGACCCGTGAATTACGGGTGTTCACTATTTGGATAAAACCGAATTGTCCAAAGGACTGCATGGTTTGGTTTTTTGGATCGGATTGGACCAAAACCGAATAAGTATTTTGGATTTTGGATTTGGTTTTTGGTTTTTGGTTCATATAGAAAAACCGAATTGTCCAAACAAACCGAATAAAAAATTATTTTACTCTTTATATTTCATAATACATCAATATTTTATTAGTTTGTTCAATTATAATGGTTTGATACCTATAAGATTATTATCTTTATTACGTATTAATGAATTAGTGACATTTGACAAAAAACATCAACTTTTCCTCCTATTTTACAAACACTTTCGTTCAACACATTTGCACATAAGTGTAGTTGAAATTATTGGGATATACATTTGGATATCACTAGAAAACCGAATTTTAAAAACCGATCCAACCGAATAGTAATTGGTTCGGTTCGGATCTTAAATTTGTTTGGATGGTTCGGATTCATATTTTAAGAACCGAAATCCAGTCGGATTCATCTATTTGAATCAAACTGATACATCCAAACAAACACCTTAGGTGCCATCCCAACTATTGGATTAATTAATATCTTAAAAATATTTAGTTTGAATATATTATACATTAATTAATTATATTATGATTCTGATTTAATGTAGAGTGATGTGTCTTTAATATATTAATATATTGAGTTATAAAATCTTAAAGTTTTTTTAATTTTTAATTTTAAATTCAACCCTGTATATAATATAACTACTGTTAAATGAAATAAGATAAAACAGTATGACCAATATTTAAAATGAAAATTCACTGATTTGGATAACAAGAGATAAATGATATAAAATAATTTGGTTATGGCCTTAGACTATCCGGTGTGAGGCGTGAAAACCTCCGATAACGCCGCCACCTAAGCTCTATAACGCCCGATAACGCCTTCCCCCACTCCGGTGGGGGCGTTATAGGCAAAAAACTCACCACGGCGTGAGCAGAATAACGCCGTGGTGAGGGTAAAAATTCTGAGGCAACGGTCGAAAAGAGAAGCAACGGTCGAGTAAATCAAAACCAACGGATACATTAAACCTAAACCTAAAAATCCTCTATAAAAACCAACTCATTTTTATAAAAAAAACCACAAACAATCTCTCTTTCTCTCTCAATTTTTATAACAATCTCTCCATTTTTATACATTCTTTCAATTATCTCAAATGGATCCCAACAACAACAACAATCAAACAACCCCAACCCCAACCAATGGAACCAATGGTTCAACCCTAACCAATATCAAAACCCAAACCAATATCAACACCCAAACCAATATCCACAATTTCAAAACCCTAACCAATATCAACACCCAAACCAATTTCAAAACTTTACCCAACTTCCAAACCCTAACCAATTTCCCCAATTTTACCAACAAACTCCACCACCACAACGACCATCCCAAGACCCGCTATACCAAGGCGGGTCGTTCCAACAATTGCTTAACCAAGACAATTTCCCCAATTTTCCGCAAGTGCCTCCATTTGACGTTGACCGTAACCAAGACGATTCTGAAGACGATGACGTTGTTCCGGAAACTCAACCGGAAAGTATGCCGGCCCGTGGGAAGAGGAAACATAAGAAGAAAGAAACCGAATCCCAAAGAGGCAAAACCGAAAAGAAGAGGTGGACCGAACAGGAGGAGGTCGCACTTGCTTCAGCGTGGTCGTCGACATCCGAGGACCCAATTTTGGGAAATGATCAACATTCACCACTTTACTGGGATAGTGTTCGTGAAAAATTCTTCGCCAAGATGCTTAAAGATGATCCCTCTTACTTTCGTACCAACGACATGATTTCGAGCAAGTGGACCGACTTACGAAGAAAGGTCAAAAAATTCAACGGGATAATGCGACAAGCCCAACAAACTAGACCAAGCGGTCATAGTGATCAACAAGTGGTCCAACATGCTATGGACATATACCGCACCAAAATGCAAGCGCGTTTCCAACATTACGCGTGTTGGGAAATATTGAGAAGAAGCCCGGTTTGTCAACATGTACCAACATCTGAAGGGTCCTCAAAAGCGCGCAAAACATCGGAGTCTAGTAACCCCTCCACTCCCGCCACTCCGGTATCGCCTTTTGCTGGAATCGATCTCAACGATGATGATGATGATCTTCACTTGGAGGAAGAGCTTCCAAGACCGATTGGTAGAGATCAAGCAAAGACAAAAGCGCGCAAAGGAAAGGGCAAAGTCGCTGCTTCTTCTTCGGAGGCCGAAGAATCACTCAAGTATATTGGGAAAAAGTTCGGGGAATTTACTGAAACTGCTCAAGAAAAAATGCGAGCAAAAGCGTTAAAGACGATCATGCAGGACACCAGTAATCTCGGGGAGCCTTACAAAACAATAGCGGAAGAAGAAAAGAAAAGGCTTATCGAGAAAAAATTTTCTCAATATATGTAGTATTTTTTTTATTGTAGTATGTTTTTTTTTTTTTTAATAAATTGTAGTATTTTTTTTTAAATAAATTGTAGTGTGTTTTTTTTTTTTTTAATAAAAATACAACTTTTTAAATAAAATTATATAATAAAATAACAAAATAAACTCAATCACTCCACATCATCATCACTTACACACAACCACACCACCCATTTTTATCACTCCACATCATCACACTCTCTTTCCTACAAATCACACTCTCTTTCCTACAAATCACCTCTATCACTCCACATCATCACTCCAAATCACTTACCACACCGCATAGTCTTATGGGTGGAGATGGGTAAAAGTATTATTAATATTTGTTTTGAAATATACTAAAAAATATTTGAACTTTCAACTAAAAGTTTTACTGTTAGTGAAAACCTTTTAACTTTTTGTTTTTTTATTAACGAGTTGAGTAGGAACCGGGACTTATATTTTGAGTTGGCTAAGGGTTATAACTTCCGTAAGGGCCATATGAATGGCTCAACGGAGGACACGTGTCTTGAAGTAATTAGCAGACTCATAACCGCTACGGGTATTGTTGGAGAAAATAAAATGTTGTGTGTCATTGTCTCAGCGGAGGACAGGGCACGTGTTATCCGCGTATTGGTTCAACTGTTTTCGATGTGAACTGATGCAGTAATGTTGTGAATGAATAGAAATCACACCAAAAAACAATATGGAATTTCGATAAACCCTAAAAGGGTGCCCAAACGGGACTTCAAGAGAAACTCTCCCTTTTCTTAATTCATTCTCAAAACTTATTAAAATCCTAAACCTAAACAACTATATATAACTATAAACCTAAAACATAACTTGAAGGAAAAGATAAATAATTAATATTAAAAGATAGATAATGACAATTAAAATTGTCATATTTAACCCGTCATCTTCTCGAACGATCAAAACGTGACGTCACATGTTAACCAAAGAACCGACGGCTAAGCCAGAGGAGTTGGAGGCTTAAAGGCATACCGCATCATTCTCCCCCTCTTGGAAAAAGACTCGTCCTCGAGTCTTGTTTTTCTCAAGTCTCTAACTCTGAAACTTTCTAACCCCTCTTCGTTTTCTTTAACTCGGCTCCTCAACAAAGACCATGTGACATCATGATCAACCATTCAATAAAAATATACGGGGACATCATCCTCAAATCATGCTACCGGAGTCAAAAGGATGCTCCTCTTCCTCCTCACCTTCGTCCCTGACGTTAGGATCAGATTCGGTTTCCTTTTTTTCAGCAACTCAACGGTTGGTTCATTCTTGGAATCTGTTTGAAGTTCCTTCAGTGTTTATGGAGGTCCTCATTCTCTACAACCTGTGTGAATCATTGGTTGATAGTATCGTTGCCTCGTCCGGCGAATCTACGATTACCAAAATCAAAAGCCTTGCGTTAGTTGATCCAAAATTTTGCCCAAAACTGCAGAAAATTCGGACAGTAATATCTCACGGTAGAAAAATCCAATCGAAAATCCCTCCGGTCAGAACGTGCATCAATGAGTCTTGAACCACATATCCAAAATTCAGAGCGATCCAACGGTGAACAAATCCGTGCCGCCATTTTTCCCGCAGCTGCGCAGATCTGGACGGACATGAACGAATTTGTGGGTATTTTTCGAATTGACTTCTTCAAGTTGTGTGATTTCTTACCTCTAACCTAAGCTCTGATACCAAATGATGCAGTAATGTTGTCAATGAATAGAAATCACACCAAAAAACAATATGGAATTTCGATAAACCCTAAAAGGGTGCCCAAACGGGACTTCAAGAGAAACTCTCCCTTTTCTTAATTCATTCTCAAAACTTATTAAAACCCTAAACCTAAACAACTATATATAACTATAAACCTAAAACATAACTTGAAGGAAAAGATAAATAATTAATATTAAAAGATAGATAATGACAATTAAAATTGTCATATTTAACCCGTCATCTTCTCGAACGATCAAAACGTGACGTCACATGTTAACCAAAGAACCGACGGCTAAGCCAGAGGAGTTGGAGGCTTAAAGGCATACCGCATCATGAACCCCTTGAAAATTCAATCAGCAACGGCGCATCAAATTAGGTAAGTATACATGTGTCGTCCGTCGAATGGGCTCTAAGCTTCAAAAGTGTCTAAATGACACATGTCTTCCGCTAAACCACTATTTGGGGCCCTCCGCGGTCGTCTTAAATGCCTGAAACGTATATCATCGGTATTTTGTTAAATTGAGTTTTCAACGATATATTGTGCATTGTTTTCTCTGATACGACATTTTTATAATTTTCTTGTTTATGTAATTTCACATGTCACATATTCAAACCTTTTTAAACGCTTCGTCAAGTAGTTTATCTTTTTCTAACTTACGAATACTTAATTAAAGTAAATCAATTTTTTTTAGGGTATTTTAGAGTGTTATAAAATTTATTTTTTAGGATTATAATATATAATATTAACAACCAAACAAGATTTTTATATATGAAAATATACCCCCAACTTAATAATCCCCGGATAAACTAGGGAATCCGAAAAAAAAATATACATTTTGAACTACACTAATAGTTAAATACAAAATTAGTTAAGTTTTCGGTCTTACTTTAATTTCATGCACAATTTCTGTAAAAAGTAGAAAACATCAATTAGTAATAATTATATTTTTTTTAAATTATATATATTTTTTATCTCTAGACTATTATTTTGATACGGAGGAAATAATAAATTCGAATTATGTAAATCATAAAACATATATAATATTATATTAGAAAAAGAAACCCAATAGAAATACAATTTAGATGTAATCAGGAGCCTCCATTCATTCCATCTTTTTAAATACTTCCAATTTCCACTTCACAAACACTCATTTTTTTCAAATTTTTTTTTAATTTTATTTTCACAATGAAATCCGTCAACAAAATAAACCAAATCGTCCGGCTAAAACAGCTAGTCCAACGGTGGCGCCGCCGCATCACTCCGGCCAGTTCCTTCGCCGTCCACGTCGGTACCGAACGGCGTCGTTTCATTATCCCTACTCGTTTCCTAAACCTCCACATCTTCGTCTCCTTACTCCACAAATCCGAAGAAGAATTCGGCTATCCAATCGCCGGCGCCGCCATCGTCCTCCCGTGCGACGTCGTTTTGTTCGAGAAATTAGTTTTTGTTTTGGAGAAAGATGAGTCCGGATTTTTCGGAGAGATGGATTTCGATGATTTCGAAGACAGATTTTCAAATTTGAGTGTGGATGAGCATTTGTTTTGTAGAAAAAAGGTAACAAGTTTTACTCCGTTGTTGTCGAAAACTAGGGTTTGATTAACCAAGTCGAGTTATATTAGATGTAGCCTAAGTCCGACCTGTTATTCGTTCTCGTTTAGAATTTAGTTTTTGGAATTTGTGTATACTTAATTTGAAATTTGAAATTTGAAAATCACATCCTTGAGCCTCATTTTTTTGGGTTTCAATGTGATGATGATGATAATGATAATGTTTGGAATTTGCAATTTTAATCCAAATTTTGATTTTGCTTTATTTTGTGTTTTTTTTATTAATTAAGCATTTGTTTTTGGATGATTTTACAAGTTGGTTGATAGTTTTTGAACGTCTTTTGCATACTGTTTGTAATACAACAACGAAAATTAGGATTTTTATAACAACGCGACCTAAAATTTAAGAGCAAATTATCAAAATAATCGCCTATCACTTACACTTTACAAAAATAATCATCTAATTCGCGACGGATTTCTCGTGACATTTTTTTACTCGCGAAAGTACAAATATTTTATTCAGACTAACAAAAATTCGAAACGTTGTCGCGACGACGTGTCTGATTTTTATTGGTCTGATTTTGTTTTATGTATTTCTCGCAACGATAAAGTGTCGCGAGAAATTCGTTACGAATCAAGTGATTATTTTTATAAAGTGTAAGTGATAGGAGATTATTCTGGTGATTAATTCAAAATTTAATATAGTCAAGATTGTATGGCAAAGTGCCTAAGAAAGTAGTCATAGCGGGTGTTTGGGTTGTATATTTAAAAATATGTTATGAAGTAAGTTCTATAAAATAAATTAAAATATAGTTTATCGAACACTTAAAATTGCATTCTAGGTTTCTATTTTATACTCAAAGCCATTTTAAATGTAGTTAGTGTTGGACATTAAAATTCTATATTAAAGTTTACCAATATATTATTGCTCTTTGATGTAATATGATATGTTATTTTTACTATAGGGTTTTTATCAATCATTAAATTTGAATTATTTTTTGCTTACAAGATTTTATTCCGTCATTATGTTAATATATCGATTTAAATATATATAAAAAAAGTAATAGGCAGAGTCGTGTAGGGCTTTTATTAGTATATTTTCTTCATTAATTAAATAACATGCACATAAAATATAGAGATAGTAACATTTGTAAATGTCTAGATGAATCTAATTTTCTTTAATATTGACGTTGCCATTTCTTTTTTGTTTGTTTTTGTTTTGACATTATCAGTAAATGTTAATTATGAAAGGGATCTTGACAAATGGAAATAGAATAGAATTTGCTATACTATGCTACTTGTGTTTCTAACTATATAAAATGAATATGATATATTTAATCAATCCCTTTTTTATTTTTAAGAGTTATCATAATTGTTATTATAAAAGTCTTGTAACAACAATGGATGTGTTCAGTAAAAGTAGCTGGAGCTTAAGTTTGAGTGTGAGTTGGAGCTGGAGCTTAAGCTTATAGTCGGGACTTGAGATTAAATATAAAAATAAGAAACTTGTTTAGTAAGTAGTTGGAGCTGAAACTTATATATGTAAAACGACATAAAAGGATATGAAAAAAAATATATTCTAATAATTATTAAGGGTATTAAGGTATATTATATTTATCAAAAGCTCAAGCCCTTTGAAAAGCCTCTTCAATGAACCTATGATATTGGGCTTATTTTTCTAATAAGTCGTTCAAAAAAGTTGTATCAAACAAATCTTATAATAGATACCATAAGTCTAAGTACTTAAAAGCCTCCGTAAGCTCCTTACCAAATATACCTAATGTTTGGGTATGTGGTAAATAGATTATTACATCATTAGAAACTTGTATATTTATAAATGACCTAGTCATTCCAAAAATACATTTATTTTATTGATTACTATATAAAAGATAAAACATGTCTTAATATTTTAAACTAGGTGTGAGCAGAAATACTGAAATACCGGTTTTGAAATTTTTATGATACTCAGTATCATATTTTTCCAAAACTTTGGTATTCTTTATCAATGGTACCGATATTTTATCTGTTTTCTTCAGTATTTTTTGTAACGACCGATACCGAACCGGTTTATTTCGGTTTCATTACTCAATAAAAAAAAAATGACCAAAATAAAACCGGTACCAACCGATACGGTACGAGACTAATATCATGTTCACCTCTATTTCAAACACATAATTTTTCTTATTAATTATTTCTTTTAGATTTTGCAAATTGTCACTTCTTTGTTATCAGAAAAGAACGAGTCTTGACGTCTTTTTTCTATTTAAATTAAAATTTCGTACATTAAAATTTATACAATACGAATACCATACACATATCACCCTCTTGTATCTATTGTCCATCATATCGGCCGGTGAAGTCACTAAACCGTAGATTACCCGTTCAATACATCTTTTTAGCACAGCGAAAACTGCCCCAAATAATATCTTTTCGTTTGATTAGAATCTTCATCTCTCTATATATGTTTATTGGGTTTGTATGTATTGTTATATTTTGTGTAACATATGATAATGACATCCACTGTTTTAATTTAAAGTATGTTACAAATTATAAAAGTAGCATGATATGATGGATACATGACCTTAACTATACAAGTGTCCAATTTAATTTGTTATGTTAATCCCATCAAAATTGTTATGTTGCCCAAGGTTTTGAATCATAAATACATGGAAGGTCTTGAGTTCGATGCTCTCTCAAGATGGATAATTTATCGGTATATGTTCCTTGCAAGATGGAATTGGTAGATATATAAAAGTGTACTAAGCACTAAGAGCCTCCTTCCAATTAAGCTTTTTAATGAGACTTGAATTTACGACTTATAAATCGCTAAATCAAAAATCTCTTGGTAGAGACCCTAGAGAGTGTTTGACACATATTTAATTTGTGGGGTGAATTGAATTATTTTTCTTTCCTTTTTATAAGATTCTCTCATGTATTCTACTTTTTGGATGCACCTTTCATTTCTTTTCATTACATTCTTACAATTAGGTCGGTTTCCAACACTATCTATATCTTTCAACATAATTATATTTCCACTAAATATTCTTTCTATCATACAAGTCATAGACATTTCTGATCGTATAGAAGACATATAAGATATTTTTGTTATGGTAGATTGTCGATACGTCTACTTTCTATAGTCGATAGTGATTTCCATTAACAATCAGACCTCAAAACGTTCATATTCTGACTTTTTCCGACTAGAACATCCTACGAACTTACATTATATATTCATTCACAACCTTAGGTTAATCGACACAATTGCTATTTGTTTTTTTGTTTTTTTTTTTAGTAACATTATATGTTGTGCTTTTTTTTCTGACTTTAATGTATGATAGTGTACGATCTTTAAAAGCTTGCCCACTCGTAAAATCAATAAGTTGAAAGTAAAACCACGATAGTATTATTAGTAAGGTTTTGATAATAACAATCTTATCAGTTAAATATTAGAGTAAATTACACCGTTCGTCCCTAAGGTTTATATGAAATTACGGTTATTGTCCCTAAGTTTAAAAAGTTGCATGGTATGTCCCAAAGTTTAGAGTAATTACGGATTTCGTCCCTAATTTGGACGTCCGTTAATTACTGCCGTTAGAGTTCCCTCACGTGTTAAACACGTGAGGGTATTTTGGTCTTTTCGCCATATTCTTCTCTCTCATATTATATGTCTTTTAAAACAAACAAAATTCCAAAAGTCAAAAATCAGATTCCAAAATCAAAATAAAAAAAATCACCATTCCATAACCCCAAAATCAGATTCCCATTCTTTCACATTACGTTTCATCTTTTCTTCTTTCTTCAATATCAATGTCAGACCGAAAATGGGTTTCGAAACCACTCAGACTGAAAATGGGTTTCGAAACCACGCCGTTAACAATGTCACAAGATATTTAGATATCAAGTTAGTATCAAACTCAGAATTGAAAAAAATCAAATCGGGATTGCGAGAATTGCGAGATTTAGTTCAAACTCAGAATTGCGAGATTTAGTTCTGTAGTACAGTTGCGAGATTTAGATATCAAACTCAGAATTGAAAAAAATCGCTGCATATAAAGCTGTAGAATTCATCGAATCGGGGATGGTTGTCGGGTTAGGAATCGGGTCAACCGCGAATCGGGGATGGTTGTCGCTGCATACCGTTAACCCCACGCCTTTAACATTGTCACAAGACGAATTCATTCTACATCACTCGCCGCCACCACCGGCGCCGCCGTCGCCACACACAGATCCGAGTGATGTTTAGGTTTTAGGTTTTAGCAGATCTTCATGATTCATCCTCCATCGTTTCATCCTCCATTGTTTCTTCATGATTGTGGTGTTTGATGTTTAGGTTTTAGCAGATTAAAAAAAGAAAACAAGAGGAAAGGCTGTAGGTGAAAGATTGAAATGATGGAAAAATGAAATCAATTAGAAAGGGGGTAAGGTAGGTGAAAGATTGGGAAATGACTAAAATACCCTCACGTATTTAACACGTGAGGGAACTCTAACGGCAGTAATTAACGGACGTCCAAATTAGGGACGAAATCCGTAATTACTCTAAACTTTGGGACATACCATGCAACTTTTTAAACTTAGGGACAATAACCGTAATTTCATATAAACCTTAGGGACGAACGGTGTAATTTACTCTAAATATTATTAAATGTTTTGGTTTTCTTGTATATTAATAAAACAACACCTTATGTATTTTAGAAATTATAAATAAATTGCAAATGTACATATGAATGTATGTATATTTAAAAAGTCATCCATAAGACTATATTTATCAAAACTTTATTGATATTATGTAAACGAAAATCGTGAAAAATCGCCATAGTTACTCATAGATTTATTTTAAGATTAAATGCATGAAAAATTAAGACAAAATTTGTTTATTTCTTATTATCGTATGTATTAATCATTCAAACTCTAAGAACCTCTATTATATATATTTAAACTTTCATTTTTTTATAAAGAGTAAATTACACCGTTTGTCCCTAAGGTTTATATGCAATTACGGATTTCGTCCCTAACTTTGAAAAGTTGCATAGATCGTCCCATTGTTCAAACTAATTACTCATTTCGTCCCTAATTTGGACGTCCGTTAATTTCTACCGTTAGCCTTCCCTCACGTGTAAAACACGTGAGGGTATTTTAGTAATTTCATATTCTAAAAATAATAATAATAATACTAGTGTCACCATCCAATCAACTCTGTAATCCTTTCCTTATACGCTTTCTTAATCTCCTTCTGCAACGATCGTTCCTCAAACGTCGATTTCTTCAAACTAACCCTGACCGTCGACGACCGTTGCGTTCGCGGCTGCTTCCATTTCCTACCAGATACTTTTCCGGCGATTATTCCGTCGTAAGTTGGTTTACCGAAGATCGGACGTTTGGATCGAGAGATGAAGCGATGGCTTGGCGTTTTGTTGATGGTTGGATTGGTTGTTGTACTTCAAGTGTGTCGAGTTCCATGGAGGCTTCGAGCTCTTGTTGTTGCTCGGCGCGTTTGCGTTTGTAGGTTTTGCCGCCGAAGCCTTCGTCTAGGTTACAGGAAATCAATGGTGCACGCCATTGATGAGGAAAAAATTAATCACAAATTTCAATTCAATTCTACTAGTTTGATTGATTAAAACTCAACCCCCCAACCCCAATTCAGATCTGTGACCACCCCATTCTGATTTTGATTTTTTTGATTTTGACTTTTAGAATCTGATTTTGATTTTGACTTTTGGGGTTATGGAATGGAGGTAGATGAAGACTGGCGAAAAGACTAAAATACCCCTCACGTGTTTAACACGTGGGACAGACTAACGGTGGAAATTAACAGACGTTGAAATTAGGGACGAAATGAGTAATTTGTTTGAACATCGGGACGATCCATGCAACTTTTCAAAGTTAGGGACGAAATCCATAATTACATATAAACCTTAGGGACGATCTATGTAATTTACTCTTTTATAAATGATGTATGAATCAAATTATACTGAATTAAATGTTCAAACTAAACAGATTACATGTAAGCAAATTCATTTTGTGACATTCATTTAAAATAAAAAAAGAGTTCTATATATACCACAATAGAAAAAAGGGACAACATTTTTTACGCTTATATTCACTTAACCCCTATTCCTAGGTGATCCTATTTTTCGGTCGCATATATTGTTTGACAATATGACTCAAGTTGTATATCTATAGTTATATATTGCGTGTGTTTGGCGTAAATAGTTGGAGCTGGAGCTTAGGCTGGAGATGGAGCTTGAGTTTATGGTCGAGGCTTGAGCTTAAATGTAAAAATGAAAAACATGTTTGATAAAGTAGGTGAAACTTAAGCTTATTAGAGTAAAACGACATAAAAAGTTATATAAGAATACATGTTTTAATTAAAATGAAGGGTATTTATGTCATTTGGTTTATCATAAGCTCAAACCCTTTTCATATGCTACTTCAAATAACTTATGGTTTTGGGGCTTATATTTTTCATAATTCCATCAAACCAAACAAATCTTATAGAATGACTTATCAAAAATGATAAGCTTAAGCCCCTATAAGCCCCTAAAAACCTTTCCGCCAAACGTACCCATTGGGTTATGTCACATGTTTACGAGGCTTTTATTGATCGGATATATATACATATAATACAAAATTAAATATATAGTATAGAAACGTTTTAACAAACAATTCAATGGTTTATGACCATGTTTTATTGTTGCGCCTTTCGTTAAGAACGGGGCCATCAGGGAAACATTTTTCTTGAATCCAAATGATCAAACTTTGCGGGTTTAATTTATTGACATTATCTCTTGAATCAAAAAGAGAACAGACCACAATTGGTAAATAACTAAATATGATGTTAAACCGTGACAAGAAAAAATATGATGTTAAGTTGAGACGTAGATGTAAATTTTTCGGTTTTGAGTTATGTTATAACCGGGTTAAACTTGATTTCAACAATATTTTTTCATAATTAAAGACATATGGTTTGAAGATATCAATGTGTTAAAATATTAATGTTGAAGGTTTGAGTGTTGTAGGACACCAATATAAATAAATTGGTTTGTTATTAATCTCCTTTCTGAAAATTGTATCTAACATGTAAATTTTTGTCTTAAAAATTAGGGATGATAATTTTTGACACGATCCGTAAACACGACACAATATAATTGGGTTTGAGTCGAAGTTAACGGGTTTTGGTTGTAAATGAGTTGACCCATCTAACACATTTATTAAATGGGCCGTGTTTGGGTTGGATATATGTTAAGTGAGTTATGACTCGTGAACCCGTTTAACTAAATATAGTTTAAAATTTATTTTAAATACATAAATATATATATATATATATATATATATATATATATATATATAACTCAAATCCCTGATTTCTAGGTCTACAACTGTTTAATTCCGAACGATTCATTTTCCATAACGATTTCATTTCCTATTTCTTCTAAGGTTTTGTGTTGCTTTTCATTTTAAAATATTACTCGTTGGTTTTACAATGTCGAAATGTTTGTTGTGATATTATATTATCATAAAAGGTTTCAAACTAATGACTTAAATAGCAGTTTAAGACCCATGAAACGTTTGTCACGCTAACCCAATTACTTAAACGGGTTACAACGATCATTTTTGGGTTGAATGGGGTAAGTGGATTTGAGTTTGTTCAATTTTTCGACACGATTAATTAAATGGGTTGGACCAACACAGCAACCCATGATACCATAACCCAAATACGACACGATTATCACCCATATTAAAAATAACTCAAAATGCATTAAACAAAAGTTTATGATTACTTCTCTTGTTTCAAATATGTAATTAGAAAGATACAAGTACTATACTTAAATATACAACATTCTCTAGGGATAGAAAATGTAAATCCAAAATACAATCTTCAACAGATTTCTGGATACTTCCAGACAAGATCACACCAACACTATTTATAACTAAAAAAATATCAATCCAAAATCAAATTATCTCAGTGTTATATAATCAATCTCCGTTTTAACATAATTATCCATTGTTCGTTGAATTTCTGGTAAAAAATAATGAAGAGGAATTACGTCGATGAAGTTAACGATTTCTTCGATTACTCCATTGCTTCTCCTGCTCTCAAAATTCGCCGTCTGGTACGTAATTTGTATCGTATTAAGCTCCTATAGTATATTTATGCTGAATTTGACCTGTTTTGGAAACAATTGCAGCTCGATTTTTGTTGAATTTGTGTAAAATTGAGATTATAATGCATTTTGAATCATATAGTTGAATTTGTTGAGAAATTGAGATTATGATGATTTTTGGATCATATTAAGCTCGTATGTTAGATTTTCTGTTGAATTTGTACTGTTTAGTTAAAGTTACAGCTCGATTTCGGTTAAATTTGCTGAGGAACTGAGATAATTATGAAATTTGGATCGTATTAAGTTCGTATGCTAGATTTTCTGTTGCATTTGATCTGTTTAGTTACAGTTACGGCTCGATTTCGGTTGAATGTGTTGAGAAAAGGAGATTATTATGAAATATAAATCATATTAAGTTCTTATGATAGATTTCTGTTGAATTTTGATCTATCTGTTGAGAGTTAGAGTTCGATTTTTTTTTACACGAAACCTAATTGTTAGTTTTGATACATCATACAGGTTAGTATGTTAGAAAATCCTTATGAAGATTTAGAAGCTTTACTGTTAGATTTTACGTAAACTCGAGTGGTTTCAGAATGCAAAACTGTTATTTACTTTGAAACCGTTGATGTAGAATGTGTAGATTGCTTACAGAGTAATTGAGATGAATAATTGTTACTGATATACTGATAATTTGATATAATGAATTTAGGATGCTGAGTTAACTCCGATAATTGAAGAAGAGAGTGTGAATCGAGTGCCTGAGAATGAAGAAAGAGCTATTGTTCTGTTCAACAATGAGAATAATGTATTGCAGTCTTCACGGCCGTTGTCTATATCAGCGGATTCAGACTTCCTTTCAGGTTTTAAAAGTAAGTTTCTTCTAGTACGAAAATGAATTTATTAGAACATTCATATATTATGCGAGTATGCTGCAGTGGAGTACTTTTATATATATATATCTCTTAATCTCTGTTTACATTTTGCAGATCCTGTTATCTGGGCAAACCGGTTGAACACACATGAACGATTATTGGATGAAACATCAGATCAGGAAAATGGATGCTTGGCAATAGTACCTTGGGTGCCTGGCCATTCCGAACACGCTTCAACACCGGACATGGAGAATCCTGGTGTACAAGTATCTGAATCTGACACGATGGATGTGGATGCCATGGATATCGAAGATGATTACAACACTCGACAGATCCCAAAAGACGAATGTTCTGCAAACGCAACAAGTGTATTTGGAAGTTTCAATCAGTGGCCGCAACACTGCATGATTCAACAGCCTCCCAGCAACTTTTCGACCCCAATCACTTGGTTTGGCAGAGCTACTTAGGACTTAGGTTAGTTTTCAGAACGACTATTTCTAATGTACTACGGCAATCAGATGCTTGCAATTTTGTCTGTTAGAAGCGGTGTTGGTGATAACCTTCAATGTATTACTAAACGTTTTAATGAAATGACTGTTTACAAAAATAGAAAGATGAAACTTCATGTGCTCATATGTTCACAAATATCAGGATGATACATCAAACGGGTTAGCATTTTAGTATCTAAAATCTCTTACGGAGATGTCAATACCTAAAGCTGCACCAGAAACTTTTAACTAATTCTATATTCCTTCTATCACTCATAAGTTTAGTAGAACAATGTCCACATATATTGAACATAACAAACAAAAGAATCGATTAATCCCCTGATATATACTTCCTCTCTTCATAGTATTTCTTCTCACTAGCTTCCTTCTTCGCGTTCCGTTTCTGCAAAGTGAAGGTACATCAGTCGAAAATTCTTGGTATTAGTTTTATGCGGCAATAGAGTAGCAATATTAATATAACATACCTGGTATATCTCGTGATTGGCTTTAATTCTTTGAGCTACAGAAGTGGTGGTGATATTTTTCGGGCTTTCTAATGACTTGAAAATGCCCATGCTTTTAGGAATCTTGTAAGGATCTACCATGCCCTGCAGAAACAAGTACAAGGGTAGATTAGTCATTAATAGTAGTAGCTTCAAGAAAACTTTAACAAGACCAAATGGTTTTATCTTACGTTGAGAGAATAGTCGCTCTCAGAAACAGTTCCGTGCACAACCAAGGAGATGTTAAAGGTTGTAATCTGGCCACGTAATTGAAATAGCAAATACTTAGGTACCATTAAGAATTTAAAGTCAAATCCAAGCATAAGTAGATAATAAATGTGAAACACAATACCATGTCTTTTGAGATTTCCAACGGAGCACCAATGATGACTTCATCGACATAGTCACAAGCCAAAACACTGAGACTGCGTTCGTGCAGATGCATTAGTGGGAAATGAGTCCCTCTTTGTTGGCTGCATGAAATGCAACAAAGTTGTTACTGCACGTGTTATGTGGAAACACGATAATAAGATATAATCAGATAGCACATAGTTACCTAACAGTTTCATCAGTATAGATTCCCACTAGTAGAAAATCTCCAAGTTGTCTCGCTTTCTTCAGAATCTAGGAATACAAAACCCATGTCTCGTTAGTATTTATAGTCAACGAGCCTACATAATTGGTCATAAAGGTAAACAAAGCAAGAGGTAAACATACTTCAACATGTCCAGCATGAAAAAGATCAAAAGCTCCATCAATGTACACAACACGAGCATTTGGTCGAGGCCCCTGAACCCACACGCAGAAAACAACACTTCTTTAAGATAAAGACCACATACATCTTTGTATAACAAGATAATGAAGATAAAACACATTGAATATAGATACATTAACATACCTTGCCATTTGAAAATTGCACGATTCTTCTTGAAGTAGGCAAAAAGTTAGATGCGTGTTTAGATTTCGAATGGCTATCCAGACTTTTACTCATTTCATTACATTCTCCATTGACCTCACCTTCTTCTTTATCCTCCATAGAAGCGAGTATCCTTCCTACATTATAACGATCGACACATAAAAAAGCAAGCAGATCAGACTCCCGCGATTCCTGCCATTTTTAGGATTTCAGAAACACTTGTTTATATGATAAGTTGGTTACAGTACCTACAATGTCTGTACTGGATACTCCTTCTGTACGTTTAATCTGCTTGAAACGACCAACTTTCTTTGCCAAAGCATATGCATCACTTCCATCGGGAAGTAGGCAAGGATCATCCCCATGAATAATATAATCAATCTTATGCTCATTAAACAGACTTTTCATAAAGTCTTCCGTAATAGCATAAGGTGCATCAGCAATAACTTCATCCACCCACTTTAATCCGCTAACAAGTGCTAGCCTTCAAAATAATAAACACAACATCAGTACAAGAATTATCCCCATAAGACGATAACGATATTCTTGTAAGAATTTGTGATTAAACATACCTTTCTTCCATAGATAAAACAGGAGGCCCTTTATTCTTAATAATTTCCTCGTCACTAACAATTCCAACAACCAACTCATCTCCCAAAGCCTTAGCTTGCCTTAACGCATTCGCGTGCCCATAATGCATTAGATCAAAACATCCATCCATGTACACACGAATCCGTTTCTTGTCAACTTTTTTCTTCTGAAGATTTCCTAAGTAAGGTAACAGGTAGGGTAAAGCAGGAATACCACTGAAGTAGCTAGTCGAAACACCAAGTAATGCAGCTGTAAGCATAATCCCACCGAATAGATGTGGGTGGTAGTATACCCCGTCCCAAATCGAATAAGTAGCCTGGTATTCCATATTCTGTAAAAACATATTAACAATCAATTAATTTAGAAACACAAAGTTTAAATTTGCCCCGGAGACACGGGGGACGGGGGACTGAAGGGTGCCCGGCCCTTCTTATATAGAAATTGTTGGCTACAACCCAACTCTAACGCAAAAAATACATAACGAGCCCCACTAATCGGCATGTATACTGCTAGACTAAAGGCATGTTTGTATACGTACAAAATAACATCGATTTCGTATCGAATTGAACTAGAAAAACCTTAAATTCAATTAGTAAAACAAAGGAACTATATCAGATTCTTAAGTAACATGCAAAATGTGATTAAAATTCATAGAATTAAATTAAAAAAAAAAAAAAAATGTTAAAAAAAAAGAATACCTGATTGTGATATGGAGATTCAAAATATGGTTTGATTATGAATCTGGATATTCTAATATAGGTGGAAAGATATTTGTGTGTGTGTTTCTCGTAGGTGTAAAGGTGTGTTTTTTAGGCTTAAAATGAATTTGAAAAAAAAAATTGAAAAATTCACATGGGGCAGCGAGGTTTGTCTTGCTGGCCTCACACCTCAGTTGACCCATTTTTAGAATATTATTCAATTTTTATTTTATTTTATTTGTTATTATTTGGCGAATGAGGTGTTTCTTAAGTCGGCTCTATCATTTTAGTCCAAAGGTTCAGTGTTTCTTTGGGCTTACATAAGACTTATAACTTATTGATATTTTGACTGATATTTATAAATCTGAACGGTTATATAAGCCGGAAAATTCGAGGTTATGAAACATAAGTCGAAATATCAATAAGCCATAAACCACTTATATAAGTCCAAACAGACACTCCCTTAACAATTTGAATTTATATGATATTTTATTCGAGTTCATGTCGGGTCTTAGGTGTGTACTATGGGCGTGTATTATGGATGACTGTACATGATTCAAGATTTTAGGGACCATCTTTTTTGTTACGAATATATATATATATATATATATATATATATATATATATATATATATATATATATATATATATAAAAGCTAAATCTTGGTTTTTTCTTATATGAATATTTGTCATAGTACTTAATAAATTTTATTCATAAACGTGTAAAATCGAGATATATTACAATTTGAACTAAATCACAAATAGATTTAGTGACTCTTTTAGTATACTATGGGGTCCAAATTTATTTTTGGCACAAACTCTTTAAAATCTCGAGACCGACCCTGTTTATAAGAGCGAATCTCTAACTCAAATTTACGAAAATTTAAGCAATCATTTCCTTTTTCTTCTTACCAATCCAATATATTTCCTTTAATATAACGTTGTCGACACAATATGTTGTGATCACTATTTTATTTATTATCTCGTTTTCATTGTTTGACTTGTCTATAAGATCTTTCCATCCAAGATGAATATCTTAACTAATTGTCTAACATTCATTTTTGTTTTTATCAATCTAAATCAAATCTTAATCTTTGTGTTAAGAATGGCTATCTGTCTTTAGTACGTTCTTATTAGTATCTAACGTTAAGTTCTTAATTATCGCTAAAATAGTCTAATCAATCTTATAGGAGTTCCAGATTGAACCTTTTTAGATAAATATATTGGGATCGATTGGGAAAAGTTAATATAATGCTATGGAAATACTATCTAGGCCATGTCCATTATTATACAAAATATTCGTTCTCATTGAGTAGCATCAACATACATTTTTCTTCGTTTATTCGTTTTTATGCTAAATTCTTCTCACTCAATTTACACGTTATTAAAATTTTATAAAACCCAACTTTTGCATAGCTAAATGATGTTTCAAAAAAATTTGGATACACCAAAATTCGTAAACCCATTTAAACTCTTGTACTTTGTTGATTCAAGCGATAACTATACGTTAATGATGAACATAAACAGCAATACCTAATTTATGTAACACCGTATAAAAGAAACATATAGTAGTTATACCAAATTTGTCGAAAACAACCTTCACCGAGAAATGTATACACCTACTATGACATAAGATTACAAGTAATTATAAAACTTTAATAAGAAAACGATAACTTGTCAAACTCAACAAAGAACGAGAATTTCATGAAAACAAACTAATCCTAAAATAGAAATAAAAACAAAATGACAACTATGGCATTTGTCATGCAAGTTTTGGTCTAGTTCATTTTTGTTTAAATCAACCAATTTCAATGAAAATTGCATCATCTCGGCGTTTGGATAACGATAAAAGTGTCACAAAAACGTTTTAACAAATCAAATGATTTTTCTGAAACATGTTGTATCATATGATTAAATAGTAATTTCCTTTTTATTATTTGAGTTAATTACATAAATCGTTTTTATGGTTTATCAAAAATTATGGACTTCGTCCATAAATTTAAAAAGTTGCGTAAATCGTCAAAGTTTAGAAATTAATTACGCTTTCGTCCCTAATTTCCAAAATGCACCCGTAATTGGGGCAAACCTTAGGGACCAAATTCGTAATTGAGAACAAACTTTGGGGACCAAATCCGTAATTGAGGCAAATCTTAGAGACGAAAAAGATAATTAGTTTCTAAAAGTGGATGATTTATGTAACTTTTTAAACCTATGAACAAAATTCGTAATTTGAGATAAACCGTAAGGACGATTTTCGTAGTTAACTCTTATTATTTTAATCTTTTTTTTTGGCTATAGACTCTATGAGTCGGTAAATGTCATCAACAGGATTCGAACTTGGTACCTCCCACCTTTGGTGTAAGTTTTATCCAACTTCAATTTGTCACTTTGACAATTTATGTAGGACGTTATTATTTTAATCTTTTAAAGTTTATAAGACGTATTTTACTCGTAACTAAGAACACATAAACTAAAAAACACACAATTTAGAAAAAGAAAACAACTTCGTTACAGAAAACACATGTATGATTTAGCGGATAACACTCTAATTTTTTTAATAAATAACATGACATATAAGCAAATATAATATTTATTATCTAATTATTTATTCAAATGTCACCTAATTAAGCTCTTTATCTTAGCAACGAAGTAAGATTAAAAGAAAAACCATTTGATCAAAGTTTTGAAGTTGGAGTCAATCTTAAATACGTAAATTAGAATAAGTCAAATATGGTTCAACTACTTTTTGTTTTACCGTATACTCAACGTTTTTTTTATTTTATTTTATTTACAACTACTACATATAAGTTCAATATTAGGATCCGGCTTTTAGGGTCATATGGATCAAATTTTTGGAGTTGTAATTGGGTCAATATGCGGGGGTTTCGGGTTATTCGGATCGATTTGAATGATGTTGTTTTCAGTAACAAGTTAATCTGTAACTTGACCCTAATAAGTGTTTGGGTTTTCGGGTACAGGTAAAAAAAGTGGTCGGTTGTTAGGGCCGGGTAAATATGAAGTCTCGGGTTATACAAGACAAAAGGCCCAAAAGATTGATACTTTCTCGGGCCAAAAGATTGTATACTTCTAAACCCAATAAGCAAAATACTTGTGAAGTCGATTAGATCTTAATAGCTCTATTTACACATAATATAAACTTTATTATGGTTCCCTTGGAGGTTTAAACCTACACCCGAGATCAGCACAACCTCGACACACAAATTGAATGGCGATGGCACCGTGCATGTTTAGAGTGAGACATGGAATGATGGCAAGAGAACATCCATTGAAGAGGTCGTATGGAAAACAAATTCCAATAATGACAAAGGCAAATTTAAGGTCCGATCTACGTGCCACATTTTTGTTCCAAGTCTCATTCTATCCTATAATCACCTTGAACTAACATGAATTTAGACATTTTGTTCGCGTAAACCACTTTTCATTCGGTTTTAATGAATAATTATTGAACTAAGACATTAACTAACTAAAACATTTTTATAAATGAGAACGAGATAAGAATAGTTCTAAAATAAAAGCTGGACCTTATAACGGATATGGGCTCCGAAAAATAGCTTAAGTCCAGCTGGACCTTATAATGGGCTAGACAAAATAGTTAGATACTGGGTCACCGTTGATCGCCACACTTAAGCCTTCCACGACATTCGGGCTACTACATATATCAGTTGATATGACCGTTTATTCCAACAACATACTCAACATCATAAGACCAATGCTGTTTTTTTCCTCTAAAACCAATTGACAATAAATAAAAAAATAACTCGTTATCTTATATGTTAGCATTTAATTTTACTTAACCGATATGAAACATCCATTTTTTTTATGTGTTCCTATATGTTTACCTCATGTTGTTTATCACACCAAAATGACCCGGGATACAAACCAGAAACCACAATAAAACCCAAAGTCTATATTGTAGCCGCGAGCAAAGATAGATTTGACTTGGGAGATTTCCTAAATAAATGTGTTTTCGTCGGTTGAATTAGTCATAGCAAATTGAAGTGTTTGGGATGCGTTTTTTGCTTGTAGGTTGGAGTAGATCAAGACTAATATCAAAGTGGTTGTTGAAGGTGCTCTGCGAATTTCCAAACCACTGTTATGCAACCCGAACTTGTTTTGTATAAGACAAAACGAGGTTGCAACAACTATTCTAGGTTTGGGTATTGTGTACCCTATGAACCAGATTGTCGCGGCTTTTCCTAAAAGTGCATATCATGTTGCTACGTAACAATCCATGCTCTTCGAATTTAGCCAATGTGATTGTAGAATGTTAGATGAGTCAATAGAATGTTGTTAGGTAAATCATGGAAATAACTTCGGTTGTCTCCATGTATGTAGGGCCGACCCTGAAATTCAAATTCAAAGGTCCGAAGCGAAAATTAAATAATTATAAAAATGTATAACATTATTTATTATAGAAATATATCGATTTAGAAAAATGGGTATGTCGCACATCTTGCATTTGCTTCAGGTCGGCTACGCTTGTACAAACAATTTGATGTATACGCTACATGGGCTCACCCATGGTTCGCACACGATGTCTAGTGTTAGGTATGACTCGCAACCGATGGGGATAGTCCTCGTTGCTGTCCGTCAAACCTTTATCTATTAATGATAATTTTATTCGCGTACTGCCCTTTGAGTGTGTTAATGTTCCACCTTATTATATTTCTAACATAGAAAACTTACTTTTAGTAACCGAAAATTTGTTGGTTTTTGGTAATTCATAGGTATGTAAAGTGACACCGACAGAAGACGTGTGACATTATTAATATACAGATGGCACATATAATTGTACATGAATTATGTACTTGAAGACTTTATTGCAAACTTGTACTTGAAAAATCTACATCATGTATCTATATAAATTGTTAGTTATAATAATAAACCTAAATATTTTATAAATCAAATCTTGATATTAACCGTAGTTGTCAACTCGAAAGTGTTGATATGAATCGATTTTTCAAATTTTGTACGTGACTCGAATCGTAAGAGTCACGGTTTTAAAAAATATATAAAATAAATATATAATACATATAATTTAATGTAATATTAATTTTTTATATTTAATATATTAATAATTTAAATGCATTTCCGAGTCATAATACGAATCACGGTACGAGTCGAACGAGTTATGATACGAGTCTTACGAGTCACGGTACAAGTTCTCCGAGTCATTATACGAGTCAGATACATTTCCGAATCAAGATCCAAATCGATATTTTTTAATGTAGAACGAGTCGACTCATACGAGTCTAACAACTATTATTAACATTCTATTAACAAGCAAATACATTAGTTATTTCATTCGTGGTTACCACAATATTCATTAGGATACAGCATACATTTTTAGCTTTTTTTTATATATATTTTTTATAGTTATATATAGCTTTTGAATGACATAAAGAAAAAAGCCTTTTGAATAATATGAAGGGGAAAGAAAGCTGGCCAAATAAATTTAGACGATTTAGTCAACTTGAGAGTCAGATTAGGTTTTCATTTTTCAAACTTAATAATACATTTTCACATGTTCTATTGCATCATCATTTGTATGCCAATCACACTTGCTATTTTTCAATTTTTCATTATTGTACTTTTAAAACACCCTTAATCATTGCACTAATTTTATACTATATTTTTAGTCTCAATGGTTAAGTGTGTGACCCTCGTTGGGATAATCTCCATCTTTTACCGAGACTAACACTCTGTTTTTGAGTTTAGTGAGTGGAGAATAGAAGTTATAATAAAATAATTTAATAGAAAAGGAGATTATTTTAAAAAAAAATAAGTTCATGAGTTGAAAGTATTTAGAGAAAAAAGAAAGAAAAAAAACTCATATCAAAGTTTAATTTACTTTTAAAGATACAATAGATGAACTTTATAAATACAAATAAAAAAATAAACTTAACAAGAACAAACGAGAATTACACAATATATAGTTAAGAGAAAACAAGTATATGATAAATTATTTAAAAAAAATCACGATTCGATTTGGTTGTAATTTCGAGTAAAAATGAAAAAAATAAAAATAGACATATATGTAAGAGATCTATATTTGGTTAAAGATAATTTAAGGATTAAGTTTTTTAAAAATGTTCAAAACATATTTTCTTTCCAAATTTTTTCATTTTTTGAAGGAATGTTTGGAGAGAAAAATGGAACATATTTTCTTTCCAGTTCTTTTCTCTTCTCTCCACTTAAACACTCAGGAACACGTTTTTATTTTTATTTTCTTCATACTTCTTTTCCTTTCTTTCAATTTCTTCAGACAAAAAATATCTGAAACACGGTGTAAGTATATCTCTATAATTCATCCAATTGTCTTAATTCAGGGACAATCTTCCTCTTCTGACGTGAAATCAAGTCGTATTCATTTATAGTTTGAGGTCATTAAACAATTGGCTATGATTATTTTCTTTTGAAAAACTTCCTATTAAAGCTTATACCCCAATATAATTAATACCTAGTCATATTTTGTTGAAAAATATATAAACTATAACAAGAAATATAAACCGTGCTTTTATAAACATGTATAATTTTTTCTAAACATAATTTATAATTTATTATATTTCTCGGCAAAGTATGTCTCAAACAAATATAAACACATCGTCGTATGTTAAATAAGTACGGATACTTTTTCTAAATGTTATAACAAAAATAATTACACTCAACCTTTTAATGATCTCAAAGTACAAATCAAAGCAAGTTACATATATTAGAAGAAATGAAAAAGTTGATTGAAGTTTTAGTTAATCTATAAACAAAACATTACCTTGTGCTAACTTAGGGTGTGCTTGGTTTCACTTAATAGGTGTTAATCAATAGCAATGATAACCATTGATAGTGGTTGGTTTGTCATTAGGTAATCAATCATTGTCCACTATATCCATTAATAGACAATAAATCATTACTCAACAAAACGAGGGTAATGAAAGTGGGTAATCATTAACCCCTCTTTCATTGTTTTTCCTATTCCCTTTCTCATTCCTTACTTTGATACAACCGCCCCCTTAATAAACGACTTGAAGTCACATGGCTCAAATTCCAAGAATTAAAATAAATATATTAATTTTTAATGAGTGTTAACCGTATTGACTTAATTAAACACCCTTTATTAGGCGTTGACAAAACTTGTTCAATTATTTCGCCATTTGGAAGGTTTAATATGTCTTATTTAGACATGAGAGTAACATAAAGTTATGAAAATATTAAGTTATTCATCGAAAATTTTGAAAAAATTATTATAACTGTGACATCACACGGATATATTAGTAGTACTCATAAAATATAAAATATAAAATATAAAATATTATTGTACTTTAGATACTGTCTTAACCTAGGTATAGGGTGATAACCATGAGTGAATAGATAGTTAACTTTTAACCATTACAAAACTTTTAACTAAAATACCATATTCATAAAAGAAAAATATATATAACTATTTAGCCTTTATTAATTTATTCTATATTTTTGGCAAAATTGAAAATATATTGATCATAGATCTCATAAGATATCTAAGTCGAGTGACACAATATGCCTCTAAGTTGACTTGAAATCGAAATAAAAATGGTCAATATCCTCTTCGATTTCTTATGAAAAATACCTAATTTATAAATCTACAAAATCAACTGAAAAATTATATGATTTGTTATATGTTATACCTCGAAATCATATACGACCGATATTTAAGATATTTAGTTTTTAACATCCAAAATTCGTGATATTATATTTATCCATATACATGTTGTTTACATGTTCTATTTTCTTAAGCAATCAAAACCGGCATTAAACTTTTTTTTCTTTTTTTTCTTTTCTCTTTTTAGAACTACAATGTTAATGATTCGGAGCCACAGTGACATCCAATTGCGCAGTATGCGACCTACGAATCTTACACAAAAGTTAGTTACATATCTCCTAATATTCAGCTAAGGAGGAAACCACAGATTAAGACGGAGCACAACCTCCTACCAATGGGACAAACCCCAAAACCAGCATTAAATTAATCAAGAATTATTAGTTATCCACTTGCCTGTCTGCTACTCTACTGGCTCTCTTTCTCTCACCCTAAATAATACCTTAAAAAACTCACATTTTGACATTTTTATTCTATAAATATCACCTTAAAAAATCTCTCTCCCATATCTCTCTATATACATTTTTCTCTCTTTACACATCTCTCTCTAAGTAATTTCTTTGAGAGAGATATATAGAAAAATGACTATCTATGGGAAATCATCATATGCATACTCAAAGATGGAAATGGAAGATCCCGAAGATATAAGAAGCCGAAAAGCGCAATTTTTGATCTATAAATCATTGGAGAAAGCCGATGAATCAAACCGAAAAAGCCGAAAACCGTCTTGGTTAAAAGTAAGGATGTTTAAACTCAAGATCAAGTTTGGAAAGAATATGAAGAAGTTGAAGAAAAACATGTTGGTAAAGGTTGGTGTTTTACAACAATGGAAACGTTTGTTTACTATTAGACAAGCAATGCTCAAGATCCCAAGTGTTTTTTCTTCCATTCAATAAGCATGTTACACTTTCTTTAAAGTTGACTTTTTTTGTTTTATATCTTTTTTTAAAAGTTTGAGAATATATATATTTGCAATCAAAAGGTAATGATTAATGATTGGTGTTCACTATTACTATTATATCATATGATGAAATTTAGATGTTAGAATAAAAAAATATAAAAACCGTTACAAGGATATGTTATGGTCTAATTATATTAACTTTTAAACACCAAGTTGTAGCTACTAGTGGTAGTGGCTAAAGGTGGGCTTTGGATCTTGGGTAAAAACCGAGGTCCAAGCCCTATGTTCGTGATTGTAGTGTCATCCGTCATATAGATAATTGACAAACTTGATTGCTAGTTGGAGTGTGTGAGCTATTGAGCTCTTTGTTTTCACTAATTAGCAAGGTTAAGGGGATGATCTACGTCGGAGACAAGGGGAGCGACAACGTCCACTAGTTGGGCCCTCATACGAAATGGTACGTTTGGTACATTTTATGTACTTGGTTTATCTTCAAAAAAACTCGTTTGTTACGTGTAACAAATTTTTCTATCAAAATGAAAGGAGACATCTATTAGATGGTACTCTTTCGTTATAGTTACATATTATCGACATAAATGTCAATATAGTTATACTTGGAACTTTGTCTCATTTTGAGCATACGAAAATATCTCTCTTGGTTAGGCTACCTTAAACAATAGTTTTTATTTCCTGAATTATCCAATTTAACGATTATCTATTAACCCAAAGACAAGATAATTTGGTCGAAATACTTTATTAAGAAAGTAAACATATACGATTCAGATAATATTTAAGATAAAGAAGTAAAAAAAGAAAAAAACAATTCTATAACACGTTACATGCTATAACTTTAGGATCGATCTTTAGACGCGTTGTTCAGTTGATTTAAAAAAGAAGAACTTGTGAATATAACAATGTTTCGATATGGGCATTGACTCTTCTAAGTAGGCCGATGAGTAAGTTTGGAGCACAATTCAACATTGTCTTAAGTTTTCATATATTGTTTTTGGAAAAATTACACAGAAAAACAACCAACTTTGACTCAATTGTTATTGTGTGTAACCAACTTTGTTTTTTATCAAAAAAAAAAAACCCCCATCAACTTTAGATACGTTGTCATTGAAGAAAACTTAACTTGAAATCTCGTTAGTTTTTTTTTATTTAACTTATTTGTTTTTTTTATATATAGTTAGGTGTCACATATGTTACATTATCATCATATACATTGACATAAGGAGAAAAAAATTAATAATTCTTTCACATTTAATAAATTTTAAATGACAAATACGTTTTAGTATCATCAACTACTGAGATCAAATGTCAAAAAAATTCAAAAATAACACAATAAACATATGTTATATCACATATATGACACTTATCTTTGAAAGAATTTACATAATTATTATATTTCAATATTTAACGAGATTGCAAGTTAACTTTTACAAACAATAACAACGTATTTAAAATTGATGTTTTTTACAGAAAAAATAAAGTTATTTACATACAATGACAATTTAATAAAAGTTCACCCTATTGTTTTAAGTACGAGACATGTGGGACAATAGCTAGCGATGCCGGTTATCACGTCTTGCGAACTATAATAACTTTCATTCAATGAATGGAAAACGATAACTTTAATGGGTTGCATCATTTTCTTTTAATTTTAATTTTAATTTAAATATTCTTGTTCAATAGCTGGAAGCATAGGAAAAGTCAAACCAATTAAAATGAGAAATAGAAACGCCTAAACAAATAAATAAATACATATTTGTTATACATTTACTTATAATGGCCATAACTTAGAGACAATTCACCTCATCTACTTATAAATGAGTAGATTTGGGTTTTGTTCTATTTCAAACGGGTCAAACGTATGAAATAAAAAAAAAGCTAAAAGAGTACTAGTCAAAACGCTAAAAGGGGACTAGTCAAAACGGTTTACAATCGTTTATTCAAAAAATATAGATTATTATTCCGTCTTGCATATAAATTATCATGTGAAACGTCGGTCTGGATTTAAAGATGATCAAACCTCATCACTTAGAATGGTTTAAAAGATTACTTTAATTAGCTTGCTTCTTCAAATTTGTTCATTGAAATTAATGTATTTACATAACTGATTCGTTTCATCATGCATTCGTTCATACACATCTCCGTAAATTGTATGTTCATCTAAGCGGTGTACACGTAAGGACCTTTCTATATTATGCAGATCGAGCATCATTAAAGAATAAAAAGATATGAAGTATTATAACAACTTACACTGTTGTTGCTGCTGTCACTGCTAGCAGCGTCGTCGTAATTTTGTCTGTTATTTTCTTGACTCGATTCAGTTTGACTTTCGCATCATATGTCACTTAACTTTCTCTTAACAAAGCTGTGTTCTTGAGATTCTAGAACATTGCTTTCTCGTTTTAGTGTATCCCGCCCTCTAGGCCCCTCCACCAACTGGTTACTTTCTCGTTTTAATGTACATGCGGAAGAGGATACACAATCGTTATCCACCAATAATTTTCGTCTTTCTTCCAATGCTTTTTCAGGTAGTTGTAATAATATGTTTCCTTGAAGAATCTCTAAAAATCCAATTCCACTTCCTGTAGAGTTTTCAACATCTATAACACGTAATTCATCACCAAGTAGTGCACCAGAAGCAAATTTGAAACTTGGCAAAAAATTCTTTAGTGTTAATAACAACGACTCCAACAAGGTTAGATAGTTTCGACTTTTGGGCCATAAGAATTCAAATGCATAATCAACATCTCCGGTGTCAATGCTCCTTAAGCATATTACAAGACAACTGCATTCAGTAAGGGAGTGCCGCAAACAGCCCATTATCAGTCAGCTCGTTTATATTTATGCAGAATTGTGGTTCATAAGTTTGGAGAGCCTTTCCGGGGAGTCCCTCTCCAACTTTCAAAGGAAACATATCACAAGTACTAGTATTATAATAATGCTTAAGATAATTATTCGAACCAGCACAATGACCAATCAACTTGGCCGCAAACATTCGTTTTGTCTGTATGTCCTCATTCTCATAAGCGATCCAAACTTGAGCAAGACTTAAGTCGTGTGACTCACAAACAATCTTTAATGCCTCTTCGATTTCATTTGTATCATGTTTGAGGCCGCATATGCTCTTGTATGACAAACATTCTTGTGCATGAAAAGTACTTAGACCGACTCTCTTTAGTTCCCTTTTCAACACTCCAAAAATAATAAAGAGACTCGACCTCCAAAGAGAACACTCAATGACACCAATACAAGAGCCAGAGCCTTGAGAAGATGTATAAAAAACAGGCATCAATAAAGAAGTCGTCAATTGATCATTCAACACAGAACGCACCAAAGGACTCCATTGGTGAACCCTCAGATTTACAACTCTTGGCGAATGGTTCTCGAATGCATTTATGACCATTAAAGGGTCATCCCCCTCAACTTCGGTCTTATTCTTTACATCAATATCATACTGATACTTAATACAACGTAACCTATACTTATCGAAAGGAAAATCGACAAGAAGCTCATGATCAAGAGAAAAAGGTTGTCCAGAAGTCGTAAGTACACGTCTACCATTGGTTTTTACAGGAGCCCAACAGAATTAACCCATTAAGATGAGGCAAATAAATATTTGAAAATGCAGATTTGATCTTCTCATGAATCATCCAAGAATCAGGAAAATCTGCCTAATTTTAGATAAATGAATACTAAATAGGGATAAGTATCTAAAAATATATCAAACTTTACTACGAAACTTATTGTATGCATGTATACAACTTAAAACGTCGGTCTGCCTATACTATGTGTATCGTACTTTGCAAGTTCGCTATTATAAAGATGTAAAGTATATCCAGACATTCAATACGAATTCTTGAAAGTTAGATACACAAAATAAACAAGTTTTAAGCTGGATACATACAATAAATTTCGTAGTAAAAGTTGAATACACACTTATCTCTACTAACATATAACATGAAACCGTATGTAATGAAACTCACCGGAAGATCGATGTCACTACAACAAAAAGATTAATTTTTCGCACTTTTTAGGACATATTTTCGCACTTAAAAGCATAGAAATTTAAAAAGTTCGCACTTGACTTGTGTGCGAGGAATATTGGCGTAACAAAATTCTTCACTCTATTAAATGTGAACATATGAGGTTTTTATTCACACTTGCAATTGTGAAGACTTTTGAATAATTTAAACCCTTTTAAGTGTGAAGATTTTGCGATAATTGTTCACACTTATAGGTGTGAGGGTAATTTATCACACTTCCAAGTGTGAAGATTTTCTAGTAATTCTTCACACTTCTATGTGTGAGCATTATGATTTGTCACCCTCAAAAGTGTTGGGAATTTAACATCATTCCTCACGCTTTTATATGTGAGAATTTCACTATAAAATTTATATTTATAATATATATACTACAACAATATCGAAAAACGATAACAAAACAAAACATATGTAAAAGATTGATGCTTTAATAGATCTTTAAAAAAATTAATTGTCATACATGAATTAAGTAAACATTAAAATTCCAGGATCTAAATACAAATATGGTAATATGTTAAACTCCGAGAGTGAAACTGTAATACGGAGTAGCAATTTCCAGATATCATATTTACCATTTTCGATCCCCTGCAACCAACTTTTCCACGTTAATTCTAATTAACAAAATCAACACACATAAAACTGGCTTATACATATCCAGCTCAAAATATATTTTCAATCATGCAAGAAACCAAGTAAAAAGAAGAGTAGGTTACTAGTTGACAAACTTCCAGATAAAAGTATGTCTTCTGTTATTAAAAGAGTATACAAATCAGTGACACGATCGTACTTGGTTTCTTAGCTAAAATATGTGTAACTTTCATCAAATTTCCGTTTCTAAACATGCTCAAAAGGCCAAACTAAATGGTTAAACCCAATTTTCTGCTCAGATTTCATTTTCAATTATACAAAAAACCAAGTAAAGCGCAGGGTAGATTAGTACTTTACAAACTAATTCGATGAACACCAAAATATTGTTATTTAGTTTAACGATGTTTTAATTGAGAGGCAAAGGATAAGAACTCAACTAACCAGCATGTATTTTAACTTTTCAACGATCAATTCCTCCTCAATCGAGATTGTTGATAACCGCTAGCTTGTATAAGAAAATAAAATACACAGATAATTAAGAGACTTTCGACATTGCAACATGAACCAGCAATAAAAACCAGATATATAACTGCTAGTTGAATCCAATCTCTTTTGGTATACCTGGAATGTAGTTCATACACATTAAAATAATTATATCATAACCAAAACCTAATACGAGTCATGCAAAGGCAGTTTTTTTGGGAAATTATCAACTCGTTCACTTGCCATATCAATGGAAGACTAAAATCGTTTAAAATAGCACCACCAATTATTACAATCCGATGTGTTTTAAAAAGCAACACTCTATAAACAAAAGATTATACTTATTTTACTTCCTCTACTCACTGTCTACTTAAAGTCACAAACAAAAAATATTGCAATAATCTAACGAATGCTATGCTACAAACTTATTTGGAGTTACATTAAACATATATGTGTATAAATAATACCTCTAATCAAAATAAATGGAGATTCTGCATTCCAATCAAATAAATAGAGAAAACATGGTGTATCTTCTGCTTGAAAATAGCTCTATAAAGAAAGATTATACTTATTTTACTCGAAATAATACCTGATGATTACGACTTGCTTGAAAATAACTTCTTACAAGATTCTGCATTCCAATTACATAAATGGAGAAAACCTCCAACTCCACCCTTTTAGCTATGTTTTTGAGCGCCCATATCTTTATGTAGGACGTCAAGACTACTGCAACTAAAGCTTTATACAAGAACCAAATTTTATCTGTAAATTTCAATAACACACTCCAATAAGTTAGCAGTTTGTGGTATCTTACATGAAGAATACAATTCAATATAACTAGCTCATAAGTTTCAGAAACCCCTAAATTCTACTAAGCTACAGCCAATAAATCACATTCAGATTAACAAAAACGTATCAAATGTTAGCATAGATAAGTGGTTAAATTTTCATAACTAAAACTCACAAAATTTGAAATTTTTTCCGTCCGTAGCTAACACCGCCAGTTGTGTGAGTATGAACTTGATCACCTCGCGCCTTTTTTGTGTGCTGAGAATATTCCCCTGCTCATTTGAGAAATATTATTCATTGTTAGCATTAAGGCCATCAGTTTAAGCACGAGAAATATATGCTCTTTTGATAAACGAAGGTTGGAATTTTGACTCTTTTATCTAAAATTAGGTTCATGAGATGTCTATAATTTATCCCCAACGAGTCAAATGGAAAATATAAAAGTAGAATTAAATTATTAATTTAATCCAAAGTTGCCGAACAAAGAGGTATTATAGAAATGGATCAAAAGTTGAATAAAAAAACACACACTGTAAACTTAAAACCTTCGAAAAGTTGCTCAAAAAAGGAACACTCTGCTCATAGACCTATCTCTACCCCGTGAGTGGATATATGCAAATATTCTTGAATTACCATTATTTCCTAATTCATAACGTTGTTTTAGAAAATGATAGTACCCTTATCTAATGACTCGTTTGGAATTTATAGCGTACTTTGCAGTGTCACTACATGGTTTACCATTATTTCGTGATACATAATGTAAGATATTGGGTCGCATGTTCAACTGATTGGAGCTAGGTTTATTAGGTTCCAACCTGTTTTGACACTATCAATGGGAAGGCTTGAAAAACAACTAAACTTATGATAGTGTACCTGAATATTTTCCAAGAACATAATAAAGTGATTTAAAAACAAGAACAAACAATTGACCCTCTTATAGCTTATTGGTTTTCCAAAGCAATATTCAAAAATTATAATCTAATATCTGAAAAAACCGTTGGAGGTTGTATGCATTATAAATAGATGTTAGGCGACTATATAAAACACAATACCTTAATGGAAGGATACGAGACGAGTTGAAGTGGACCAATAACCAAAACAAACATCCTCATTACATCAAAATAACAACTAAAATTATCAGCAAAGCTGAACTTGACTTTGGGTTGAATTTTATACCCGACAATATATTTATAAAACCCCAAGTCCATATCATCTTAAGACTATAAACTTCTATGCAGTAATAGTGAGGTGATTTCAACCATTATATACCATATGATTAATATCAATTTCCAAGTGGAATTCAAATAATTAAAATTTATAAATTGTGAAATGCAGAGAACACAAAATTCAACATCATGATGCACATAAACAAGTAAAAACCCTAAGTATAATTATCAATAGGACTATCAACATAACTAAAGTTACAGATAACTAAATTTAAGCAATATGAGCAAATATAGGCTTAATAAAACGAAAAAAATGATAATGTAGAAGTTGTACCTGAATATTTGAAGTCTAAATCAAAGATGCAAACGATAACATGTTAAAAAATATCCACGTTATTCATCTTACCTGTATCGAACATGATTATGCATCGAAATCAATTCAAATCAATTAACATAGAAAAATACTTCATTCACCTACAGATTTTGCGATAAAAATAGCATAATAAGGTATTGATCTATGAGATGATTAGCAGTCTAGCAGATTCTTCTTCTTCCGATGAAATTGCATCAATTTACAAACCTAGGGTTTTCGGAATATGAACGCAGGCACTCAAAGTCTCTTCAATTGAGGAGATATGACTATATGGAGAAAATTGAGCTACTTTGATTACCAGTCATCGCAATCCATCAGTTGAACAATTGAAATCAAAAATGGCTAATATGTACCTTTTATCGGTGGAGGAGCTATCACCGGAGGAGGTATCTTTGGCGGCAGAGAATCGCCGATGGTAGGTGTATCGCGGCGGAGGAATCGTCCGGATGGTAGGTGTATCGCGGCGGAGATCGCCGATGGTAGGTGTATCGCGGCGGAGGAATCGTCCGGATGGTAGGTGTATCGCGGCGGAGATTGCCATACATGTATTGTCTTCTGATGGTTCGGTTTGGCTCCAAAACACTCGTAAATTAGGAGAATTTTTGTTTTTGGTGAACTGAAGTTGGGTTGGAAAAGTTGCAAGGAACGTCGAGACATTTTTTGGAATACTAGGTAACTTGTTTTTTGCTGTCGAACTAACGATGAACCAAAATAAGAACACAAACAAAAGGGCAAAAGGTTACATGGTATAAAGTATAAAGGTCAAATCGAAATTTATCATAGTTTGTATGAATAATTAGCTAGGTTAAAATTTTAATTTAAAGTTTAAATATAATAATAATGGTATCGTAATTGCTTAAAATTATGGCGTACACATATACTAATGGTGAATAAAGTATCAACACTTTTTGGTATATACTTGGAAAATTTGATGAAAAAGTAAATTTTGCTAAAAAGAAATCGAGGACAATATTAGTCTCACCTCTTTATCTTTTATATAGGCGAGGGTGCATAAATTATAGGCTAATCGGTTGGAAATCCCTCCAATACCGACCCCTTACTTGTCTTGGAAGGCAAGTAATAACCATCTAAAATATCTCAGTAACAATCATAACCTAATTCAATTAGGTAATTAGGTTAGGATTGTTTCTTTGTAATTCAAAGCCCATAAGTTGATCAGTAACCCAAACTCGACTTGTGAGTTTTGGGTTACATCTAATAAAGTCTAAACGATAAGGTACATAATCTTAGGAAATTTTTTTTTTTTGTAACTATATGTTTAAAATAAAGAACTAAATTAAATGAGAACATAGAATGTCGAGTTTAGTGTTTGTCTCAAATCTAAAACGCCGAGAGAACTTGTGTTGTATGTAAGTAAATGTATTAAAGAAAGTCACAAAAACTTGTGTCTATTCACACACGCATGCCTTCGGGTGGTGGTGTACATGGTGACCCCATAGGTTCTAAGTTAGTGAACTCATGGAAGCCTACATAATAAGCGCACACGATTACCAACTTTAAAAATCCAAGCTCGTAGTGTCAAACTTTTGCACTAAAGCATTAAACCCATTGAATAAGGGAATACCTTCGTAAATAGTGAGTTAGCGTTTAGTCAATGACACGAGTCACATAATATTTGTTGTTTGATTCACATATCGGCGAATTTTTGACCGGAATGGTCATATTTCCACCGGAATTAGCCCCGGTGGATTTCAACCAAAAAAATTAACAAATCACGTACAACCGGACTTCCCAAGTCCGGTTCTTGCCAACTCTGCACGCCACGTAGGATTCCACTAACTCCTTGCCCAGTCAGCAGTCGCCTTTTAACCTACGTGTCATGTGCCGGCATTGGGAATGCCGGCTCTTGATTAAATTTTGGGCGGTTTTGTTAGGCGGTTTCCGGTATTGGTTTAGGTTTTAGTGGTTTTGTTTTATTTTTTTAGTTTTGAAAATGGTTAAGTGTTAGTGTTTAGGGTTAATTATATATGTAATTTGATGATTTTTATGAAAACTTTTAAATTGTATTTTGTTAATATGTTATTGTTTTAGAGTTTGTAAAAGTTAGATTTTTATTTCTTGTTTTTTTGGTATGTTTTATTCTATGTACAAAATGACAAAAAATCATTTTGGTTAGTTTTTTTGTTTTGAAAATGGTTATGTGTTAGTGTTTAGGGTTAATTATTTATGTAATGTGATGATTTTTATGGAAAATTCCAAATTGTGTTTTGTTAATATGTTATTGTTTTAGAGTTTGTAAAAGTTAGATTTTTATTTCTGGGTTTTTTTGTATGATTTATGCTATGTACAAAATGGACAGAAATGATTTTTTTTTCACAAAAAATAACAACTTAAAAGTAAGAAATGGCCCTCTTAATAACAACAAGTGATTACACAATAAGATAGAATGGAGAAATTACGATACAACACTAATTTCGGTTACGTGGGCAATTCTGGCTTCGGCTGTTGTGACCCGTTTGTCCACAACCAGTACAGTGTCGGACCCTACTTCCACTTGCACTTCCGCTTGGCTGGTCCATCTCGTTACGGATTCTTTTTTGTTTCTTTCTTCCCCGTTTTGTAATTATCATTCTTGAATCCGCCACGATGGTCCACTCCGGATTTTTCCAGTAGTCGATGTGTCGTAGTGGCCGAAACTGTGCGTTATATTGCTTTCTTCATTTATCAGTGCTATACCATTTTGCAGCCATTATAGGAGCAGCTTCATGGTTTCTTCGAGTAGGAGCGTTCACGTATCCATCAACAGCCATGGCATGGGAACAAGCAATCCTTTGTTGTTGCCACTTTCCACAAGTACAAGACATTTTTGGAAAATCGACTGTGTAAGTGTTTTCCCCACCCATGGTTGTCGGGTCATTTGTGCGACACTCATAAATACCCTTTGAGATATCGAAAGGTGTTACCCCCTGATGAGTGGCATATGATTAGTGTAGAGATTCCACATGGCTGTTGCAAGAGGTGAATTGCACCCTCTAGATTTCTCGAAGTTTTGGACAAAGTGTGCTCTAGATAGGTTGAACGTACCTTCTATACATGCCTTGATAGGCATCATGCGCACTGTGCGTATCACATTGTTGTACGATTCTGCAATGTTTGAGGTGGTGTTTCCCCAACGTACGTAGCCCTTATCGCGCATCAATGTCCACTTACTCAAACCAATTTGTTTCAACCAATTCCAAGCTCCTTCATTTATCGCTCTCACTTGACCAACAGCGTATATATACTTTCTCCGCTGAGTCGCAGTGCCGACCTGCCAACACCATCTCTTCAACTTCACGTCTTTAAACGTCGTCATAAGGTTACTCCTTATGTGTCTTAGACAGTAACGATGATGCCAGCCATCCATTGCAGCCATTGCGTTGATCAAACCCGCATGACGGTCTGAAATCACACACAAGCCTGCTTCCTCTTTATGAATTACGGCAACATGTTCACGGAAGTTGCTTAGAAACCATAGCCACCTGTCATTTGTCTCATTATCAACCATGGCGAAAGCAAGTGGAAGTATATTCCCGTTTGCGTTTTTCGTCACGGCTATGAGAAGCTTCCCTCGATAGTTTCCTTTCAAATGGGTGCCATCGACAACCACATAGGGAATACAATGCTTGAATGCTTGGATGTTTGGGCCAAAAGCCCAAAAAACATACCTAAAAAGAAAACTGTAATCGTTAATAGGAGTATTACAATTCACTATAATCATTAATATGAATATTAGAATTAAAGTACGCAACAAAATTGGGAGAGCCCTAAAGCAAATAGCCTCTATGGTCATCATTGTCCACATATTGAATAACTCCCGTTTCAAAAGGAAACGGACCACATGCATCCGTTCAAATAGGTCAAATATGGATTGCGTAAGTTATTCAATATGTGTTCAATACAGTTTACCACAAATAACAATTTATATCCAATATCATTAGTGTCTAACATATCAAATAACAATTATTATATGTCAATATATGTAGTTTACTTTTGGCTATATCATAATATCCTGTTGGAAATTGACAAAATACATACCTAAATGTTTCTGGACTGTCTTGGTTTTCCTTTTGGCCATGTAACCATCTAACGATTGTACCGGGGTTTTCCTGGACCAATTCATCAATGTACGCCGGAAGCTCAGCAAAATTGCTCTCCCATGTTCCGTAGAGCCTTTCAATGGCTATTCTACGGGCATTCCAAGCTTTACAGTAAGACACATCCACATTCCAATGATCCTTGGCAGTGGCAATGATGTGTTTTACCTTGTAGGTAAGGTCCAGCTTGATTTGGTTGCCGATTTTTGTTGCAATCATGCTGGCCGACAAAGAACGGTTGTTATTTCTTACGACCGATCCAGCACAAGTGTGCCTTGGGTTCCATTTTGCCAGCTTCCATAATCCCTTACTGTTTCTGTTTGAACCCCTAGCAGTCCACTCACATGGATACCAATTTCGGACTCGCTGTCATGCATATTGCTCTCCAAGCCTCTGGCCTCGAGTCCAGCAAGTACATCTCCCTGTTATTTTTTAGCAACCAACACATGAGCCGGTGTGCGTGTGTTACTAAAGGTACCAAACCGGCGATGCCACCTAATATACAAATTAATAATCGTAAAAATTTGATAAAAATAAAAAATATAATAATCAGTAATTAAAATTATATAATAAAAATAATAAATATATAAACATAAATAATAAATATATAAACATAATAGGACCCACTATATAAACATAAAATTATATAGTAATAAATAATAAATAATAAACCGTCCTACCCATTTCTAAGCCTACTTTTTTCATCCAATAATAATTCACTAATTATATTCATAAGAACTTAGGTTAAAAGTTAAAGTACTTAAATAGACATAATAAATAGAATAAAAATAATAAATTAATCTAAATTAATCTAAATTAATCATAATAACAAATATAATAAAAATGTAATGTAGAGATAAAAACATTACTTTTCACTAACGCAGTGTGTGTAAATATGCTGTACACCCTCCCGTATGATCCTACGGGGCGCAGTAAGGGGTATTCTCCCAGGCCCAAAGCTGAAGCAAGATCAACGGGCCCTGAATACCTTTGATATCCGGCTTCTCCGCAGCAGTACATAGTTGTCGGTACAAATAAGCCAACACTGCGGAGCCCCAGCTAATTCTACCACCCTCAGTTAGGTCGTCTATGTTTTCCAAAAAATTTAGCGACACATCATACGACCTTGAATCACTGAACAGGTGCCCACCCAAAAGAGCCATAATATAAAGTCTAGCTCTTTGCCTGCTGTCCCCGGTGGGATTTTTAATTTCATGAACTAGCTTATGGATTGTTATTCTACCACCTTCAACTTCGCTCTCATCTGCCTCAAACCCAAGATAGTCAAAACAATCAGTCACCCACACTTCCGCGCTTTTAGACTCAAAAACTCCGGAAACCACCGGTCCGTCTACAGGCAGCCCCCAAATAACTTGTACGTCTTGTAACGTAACGGTCGCTTCACCGGTGGGAAAATGGAAGGTGTGCGTCTCGGGACGCCACCTCTCGACCAAAGCCGTAATCAGAGCGTGGTCGATCTTATGGTAACCGGTGCGTAATACACCGTCGAACCCAGCGCTGACTATCCAGTTTCTCACTTCCTCCGGAATATTCTCGGTCTCGTCCCAAAATCCGGAATCACACCGTCTAGCTTTTATGGGAGTATTATGATCTTCCAAATTGTTAAATAGACGGGCAGCACGGTGGTGGTTTTCATTTTGTAAGTACAGCAACTCATTGTTTCGAGGGATTGCGGATGCTACAAAATGCGTCATTTTGTGTTTTGGTTTGATTTTGGTCGTGTTTTTGACAATTCTCGCCGGATTTTTATTTTTGAGATAAGAGTTTTGTGTGTGGTGTGTAGTTGAGTCGCTGCATGGAGTATATTTATGATTCTCAAGAACCGGACTTCGCAAAGCCGGTTCTTAAACGTGACAGATTTTGATTGGATATGGCTAAAAGGACTGTCGGTGGAATTAAAGTATGGCAGAAAAAGTTGCAAGAACCGGACTTGGGAAGTCCGGCACATGCATTGTGGATTTCCAACGTGTAAAAGTGACGCTTACTGGACGGTTTGTGTAGTGGAAATCCGACGTGGCCAGGTGATTAGGCAAGAACCGGACTTGGGAAGTCCGGTTGTACTAGTTTTGTTAATTTTTTCGTTTGAAATCCACCGGTGCTAAATCCGGTGGATTTTTATCTATTCCGGCCAAAAAATCCATATCGGCCATATAGTGAAGATTGGGATCTTGTTTTGTAAAAGTATAGCATAGAGATACTCAAAATTACTGTTTCAACCAAACTCTCATTACCAAATGTGTGTTCGTGATAAACACGTATTGCAACCATAATTTTTCGATTAACACTTCGGAATTCAATTAAATTTCAAGTTAGGTTTTAAGTCACATATGAAATTACATCTACTACTATCGTTGTTTTTTTAATTTCATTCACATTATAGTTTTAAGATAAATGGGTTGGATACGGGTAAATAGAAACTAAGCGGAAACGAATAACTACATTCTTAAAATTAATTTTGACCTTTTTTTAGTTTTTTTTGTTGCTATTTTACTGTTAGTTAAACAAGATATTTTGTGAAAAGAATTTTCCAAAACGTGTTCTAGTATATGTCAAGAAGTTACCAAACTTTATAAACAGAAAAGTGAAAGCTTAACTGTTTAGTAATTGCAAGCACGAGGGGAGTCAAATGGGTGTTCGGTCCCCGTCAACGAAATAAATTTATATATAAATTTTTGTTAAATATAATATAATCATACAAAAATACACTACAAGTATATCTCTATAATTCATCTAATGTGAATTATTTTCTTTGTTTTTGATATCGGCCTTCCTTACCTGAAAATTCTGGCACCATCTTTGATTGCAAGCACACATACCCGTTTATTTCAAGATGTAAAGTTGATAGAATATAGCGTAATTTCAAGTGTATTATGATCTATCTGTATAATGAATATATATCAATTTTGTTAGCTATAAAGACTTTATGAGAAAACAAACATGTTGGTCCGCGTTTCGTGGCGGAAATAGTTGCTAAAGTTGAAATACGTCGAATCTCCATAAAAAACAAAATATATGTAATATATCAAACTACTAAATAATCGAACGCATATATAAAATAGTTAAGACTAAATAAAAAAGAATGAGACTATTCATTCGATAGAAAATCAAACCAACCAAATGAAAAAAAAACCTGAAAATAAACAAAGTAATTGATAAATTATTAACACCTTCTTATTCTTTTGTTGCGGAGATACTATTCATTCGATAGTAACTCCCTTTCTACTAAATCTTTTAAGAAGAATATGTGATTATCAAAACAAAAGGTTAATAGAACATGTTCTACTCTAGATTTACTTTACTTTGTCATTTAAATATGTTTATATAAATTTTATAAAGTGCATTAACCATTTAACTATTTTACCCTTAATAACTTATGATATTTAAATTTATTACAAAATAAGTTTTTATTTTCAAAAGTCAATTAACCATTACCTTAGGGACGAAATCCGTAACTAGAGGCAAACATTAGGGACAAAATTCCTATAATAGGGACAAACTTTATATTCGAAAAGCGTAAGTAGTTAAAAAAGTGGACGATTTATTAAAGTTTTTAAATTTAAGGACGAAATATGTAACATCATTTTAGAGAATTTAAAGGGACGATTTATGTAAATAACTCATAAAATAATAATAATAATATAATATATCATATATCATAATATAATATAATAATATATTGTAAGATATAAATATAATAACATATTTATTTATATAATATAGTATAGTAATATAATGTTAATATATATATTAATATAATATTAGATGAATAAAATATAAGTTTATGATAATATACTATATATTAATATTGATAATATTAATATTAATTAATATTAATATTAATAATATTAATTAATATTAATATTAATGCCATAAAAATCAATTAATTTTCAGTAAAAAAAATATGGTAAATCCCAGAAATCAAAGGAAATTTGTGATTGGTGGAACAACTTTCTCTTTCTTTTAACTTTGATGTTTATCCAAACAAACCTGTCACTTTCATTTTCAGAATCCCTTTAATTATTTATTTTATTGTATTGTATATCCATTATTGTTTTTATCTTCATACAGACGTACATACTACATACATTAACATAAGGTGACCTTTTAGTATGGTGTTCTAATATTAAGTCGATCCAAAATACGTGTAGAATGTGTGATTGTATACGGTCTTTATGTCGGAAGAGGTTCATTTTTATCGAATAGGTGTATTTATTTTTGTAACAATTTAACAAAAAAATACATATAATGTATTTAGACGATCATTTTATTAAAAAAAATGTTGTCTAAATAAAAAAGTTGTTTCTATATATATATTTTCTGGGACCGACCTGCCTAATAACTTTATAGATACGTCAAAGATTTAGAGTTTGCTAAACAAATATTCCTGGATGGCCAATATAAGAGTTTGAAAACAATCACAAAATACATGATTAAACTGTATACATGTGATTAGGATAATTGTATATAAAAATATTCACCGTTTATATGAACATTTACATTTATTTATACCTATATTTATTGGTTTCTGTCGTGTTTATGTATGCTCACATGTGAAAAGGATCACGAACATTAATTCTTTTCTAACTAATTTTATCATCTTATTCTATAGCTATAAATATGTATAGTTGTCTTTTAAATTGCAATTTGTGTCCTGTTTTAGATTTATGATATATTTTAATTCATTATATTCTTTTGCACATGTAATTTTAAACTTTTAGTATCTACACTTTGCTTCAATTTCAGTGTACAGTAAAGTATTTATGTTTTTGCCTGTGTTAAACCTATAGTTTTCTAAGATGCCAACCAATAACTTTTTTTTTATAAATATAATTGAAAATTGTTAATAATATTTATTAATTTATTAATTTACATTATGAATATTATTAATATTAATCATTTTTCGTTTACCCGTTTAAATCAAGAAACAACCTTAATTAAGTATTGTGTATGAATTTTTATTATTGTACGAAACCTCCATTATAAAATAAGTTTAGTCTAACCGTACATCGTACGGGTATTAAAACTAGTATATATATATATATATATATATATATATATATATATATATATATATATATATATATATATATATATAGATTGGGGTTCAAAAGGATTCCTAATTCTCTATAGATCCAGAGATCCCTTCCTAACCACCCATTTTTTCTTATATCTTTGTTCTTTTTTTTTTTTACTTTTTTCTTTTACCTTTTTATTTACTTTTATTTTTTTTTTCTTTCGAAAATCACATTTGATTTTCAACCTTACTTTTTAAAAATCACATGTGATTTTCAATCTACAAATCTTTTATGGGTAAAATCATGTTTGATTTTAAAAAATTATTTATTATTTTTTACCAAAATCACATGTGATTTTTAACTTTTGCTTATAAAATCACATGTGATTTTCGAGAAACAAATTTTTCAAGTGTGACTTTAAAATTTATAAATTTTGGTTTTTGAAAATCACATGTTATTTTCGACAAAAAAAAAAATTCACTTGTGATTTTAAAATTTATAAATTTTGGTTTTTGAAAATCACATGTGATTTCAATTTTTTACAAAAAAATCACATGTGATTTTGAAAAAAAAAGAAGTTAAGAAAAAAAAAAAAAAAAAAAAAAACGAAAAAAAAAAATGAAAAAAAAATATATATATTAAGGAAAAAATTTATGGCTAGGAAGTGGATCCATGGATCTCTAGAGAATTGAAAATCCCTTTTGAATCTCACCCTATATATATATATATATATATATATATATATATATATATATATATATATATATATATATATATATATATATATATATATATATATATATATATATATATATATATATAGAGTTGGTTTCATTTAAGAACCATGTAATTATTTAGGAACAACCATTTTTAGGCAAGGTGACAATTTTGTAATTAAACTCAAGGTGGCAATTTTGTAATTAAGTCAAAATTGAGAGCCAAATTGGAAATCAATTAAAACCACTTTAAAATCCTAATTAACTTTAAATTAACATATCTAGATTATAACTAGGTTTTAGGAAAAACTAAATACACCATTAGAACAAGCATTTAATTATCTTTCCAACGAGCACCCACTTGATATACTTTTGACGACTTTTTTTTTTTTTTTTTTACAGTGAGTTTCGGTATATACACTAGTGTATATACTAAATATTCACCAGTGTATATACTAATTCACAAAAAACACATCTGAACCATATATACTATACACTAGTGTATACACTATATTCACTAATGTATAGTTATACACTAGTGTATTTATACACTACAGTAGTGTATTTATACACTAGTGTATACACTATATTCACTAATGTATAGTTATACACTAGTGTATTTATACAATATACACTAGTGTATACAACTAATGTATAAGATGTATTCTCTATTGAATACATGGTATTCACTGGTGTATATTGTATATTCACTTTGTGTATATTGCGTATTCACTGGTGTATATTGTATATTCACTTGTGTATATATATATTGTATATTCACTTTTGTATATTGCGTATTCACAATTAAAAGGAAATTAATATAAAGATTCGTATACATTAGTGAATATAGTGTATACACTAGTGTATAGTGTATATGGTTTAGATGTGTTTTTGGTGAATTAGTATATACACTGGTGAATATTTAGTATATACACTAGTGTATATACCGAAACTCACTAAAAAAAAAAAAAAAAAAAAAAAAGTCGTCAAAAGTATATCAAGTGGGTGCTCGTTGGAAACATAATTAAATGCTTGTTTTAATGGTGTATTTAGTTTTTCCTAAAACCTAGTTATACTCTAGATATGTTAATTTAAAGTTAATTAGTATTTTAAAGTGGGTTTTAATTGATTTCCAATTTGGGGATTTGACTTAATTACAAAATTGCCACCTTGCCTAAAAATGGTTCCTAATGGTTCCTAAATAATTGATGGTTCCTAAATGAACCCACCTCTATATATATATATATATATATATATATATATATATATATATATATATATATATATATATATATATAGGGGTGGGTTAATGTAAAATGTTTTTAAAATAAAAAGGATGGGAAGGATTTCTAGCAAAGGAGGTTTAAAAAAGTCAACCCGGTGACATTTTTGTAATATTTTCAAACTTTCATGCCCTTTTCGTAATTAGCATAAATATGTTTTTTTTTTTTTTTTTCATTTTACTAGATTACTCATTTTTTGAATCTCTGTGCATAACTTTTATCAATAACGTGTGCATCGATTTATTGTGCATCGATTTTATCAAAATAACGTGTGTATTGATTTTACGTAAGTTTTTTTATACAAAACATATCCGCCGCCGGAAAATCCACCGGAAATCAATCCACCAAAACAAAACATTTGCATAAAAAAAAACATGTGCATAAAAAAAATCAATGTGCATAAAAATCAATCCACCAAAACAAACATGTGCATAAAAAAAACACCGGAAAAACAAACATGTGCATAAAAAAAACACCGGAAATTGAAACATCCTAGTTACGAGAAAGAATAGTTTGTAAGTTTTTATTTATTTCTAATATAAGTAATTGTTAGAATATAAGTTTAAGAAAAGGACTAACTTGGTAAGAAATATAGTTAACTTGAGTTAAAAAGGATGAAGAATGATAATTATTTTGGTTAGATATTAAGTTAGTTAATTTTGAAAGATGGAGGACTAGAAGTGTAAATCTGAAAATTTACATATGGTTAGTCTAAGTTAGAAACCATTTTCCAGAATTTTGAGAAAGAGAGAGTCGGTTAGGGAAGAAGAAGGAGAAAGAGGGAAAAGCTTGATTAACCCGAATTGAAGCTTAAATTTCATAAAATTCATCAATTAGAACAAAGATAAGAAGATTAAGAACCTTTGTTTTTGGTTCTAGAAGGTATGATTTTATATTCAATTTAATTTGATGAAATTGAATGTATATTTGGTGTTATAACATCATTTAGATGTTTATTTGATAAGTAGAAGTGTTTAATTTGACTTATTTAGATAAATGATTATTTTGGGGATAATCATGAAGTTGGAAGAATTGATAGAATTAAGCTTGTTTATATGTTAATTTGATGTTAGTAATTTATAGAAAAGCTTAGAAGATTTAAAGATTAGTTATATGAATTTTGTAAAAAAATTCATATGTTGAAATTTTTTGGTGAAGAAGTGAAGAATTGGTTTAGATGAATTAATCATTGTAAGAATTATGTTAAAATGATTAGTTTGAAGTATATGAAAGGAAAGAATTGAAGAAAGTTACTTAATTTGTAGTTTGGATAAATTGGGGATAGTGTTATCCTAGTTGCCAAACGGGTCGTTTAGACCGTTGAAAATGGCGAATGGGTAGAAGGAAGAATTTATTACTTGCAATGTGTTACTTGTGAGTTATGTAATGTGTATAAAGGGTTCTAATGCATAATTAGACATTAGAATGGGTAATGGGTCAAAAGACCCAAAATAGTGGCAACTTGGGTAAAAGTTGCCAAACATGTCTAGAAAGAGTTAGAAAGGGTTAGAAAGAGTTGTAATGAAGTTAATACATGTATTTATATGTATGTAAGATATATTTAAAAGAAAATTTGTGTTTTGGTATAAAAACGCAGATTTGGAGAATAGAAGTGCAAGGAGAAAGAGTCGTGTATGTTGTAGTTTAATTCGACATCGAGGTGAGTATACTAGACTCATTTTCATATGGTTTTGGTGTTTAAAGTTTGTATTAATGTATTAAAGATTGCTAGGTAAGTTGTTCCAAGTTATAGTTAGTGTTGTTAGCGGAAATAAGGAGTTAAAGTGGCGTAAACTAACATATAAGTGCAGGAAACGTTTGAAAAACGAAAAATCAGCCAGAAAATTGCCCGAATGCGTCGCCTGTGGGTTGAATGGCGAGGCATTCGGCGAGGCATTCGCCCGAATGCGTCGCCTGTGGGTTGAATGGCGAGGCATTCGCCCGAATGCGTCGCCTGTGGGTTGAATGGCGAGGCATTCGGAGGTCAGTGGCTGATGTGGTGTCTTGTCATGTTGAATGCGTCGCCTATGGGTCCGAATGCGAGGCATTCGACCCCTAGACCAGTTTTTAGTGTATTTTAAGGTAGTTTAAGTAGAGAAATGATATATTAACTTATCATTATGATAGAGAAGAATGGAGAAGACGTTTATGTGTCAAGGAGAAGTAGAATCGACTTTCATTAGTCGGGAAAGAGTAGAGTTAGCTATAATTCTATACCGCGAGGGTATGTAGTAAGACTTTGACTAGTCTTGGAGATGTATCACTATGTTATTAAGTATACTCATTAGCTTAATGAGAATTAAATCATAGAAGCTTTATTATGATTGTTAGTTATATTACGGTGGTTAATTAAGTTATAGTGGTTGTTTATGTTATGTTATTTGTTATGTGTGTGAAGCATGTTATATATTGTTATAATGAAGAGAATGGTTAGACACGACAATTTGATTGTCGGGAAAGAAAAGAAGTTGACTTTCAGTAGTCGAGAAGAAGTAGCATTAACTCACATACCGCAAGGGTATGTATAAGTTGTAGATACGACATTTAGTTGTCGGGAAAGAGAAGAAAGGATAGATACGACATTTAGTTGTCGAGAAAGAGAACAAGTGTTAGATACGACAATATGATTGTCGTAAAGAGAAAAGAAGTAATCGTATAGAAAGAAAGAGATAATTGTACATATCGCGAGGGTATGTATAGTTATGAAAAATGAAAGAATACATATCGCGAGGCTATGTATACAACTTTAATTAGTTGTGTAAGAAAGAAAGAAAGAAAGAAAGAAAGAAAGAAAGAATAAGACTTTAATTAGTCTTGAAAGATTTAATTAACATAGTTATAAGATATACTCACTAGCTTTATGCTAATATACTATGTTTAATGTATGTTTTATAGGTAAGCAGGTTCCATAAGGCAAGGCAAGCTAAAGAAGAAGAGAAGGGGACCGGGAAGAGTAAAATGTAAAGATTTTGTTAAAGCTTCCGCTTAAAACTCTTAAACACATCTTTGTAAGAATAAAAAGATAAAGCATTTTATTGGTAACTTTAGTAAGAATAAAGAAATGTTAGGTAATACGCTACAAGGTAAATAGTAATGTAATAAAGTATTGTTTTTGAGAAAGTTATAAAAAAAAAAAAAAAAAATTTCTTGGTGTGTGTATCTTGGTTAAGGTTGTTTCAAGTTGGTATCAGAGCCTTGAATTGTGTGATTTGGGTATCGTGAGGATACCTGAACTCAAGTTGAGGCTTTGAAGAAGAAGAAAGATCAATGGGAAGAAAAGCTTGCCTTGCAGGAACAGAAAGAGAAAGAAAGAAATTTTGTAAGAATTGGTAGAACGCCTTAGTCTGAGATGTGCATTGATTTTTATTGAGTATACAGGAGTTAATATTGTTTGAAATTAACGTCTGGCCAACGGTAATTTCGAGCATATTATACGATAGTATATCCGATATGGTCAATGTATGTTAAGGACGAAGGGCAAATGGGTAAGAAAGAAAGTGTAAGAAGTATATGACTATAATTTATATGTTATAGTATTATGTGTTACTAACAGTATGTGATTTCAGTTAGTAGAAATGAAAAGAGAGAAAGTAGTCATCGGGTGGATGATGTAAAGAAAGATATGGATGTTCAGATGATAGAGGCTAAAGAGGTTAGCCAAACTTTTGAAAAAGAAATACTATTTATTATAAATCGGGTTAAAGAAGAAGTGGTAGAAATTGAAGATGAGAAGATTGATAGAATATTGGTAAAGAAAGAGTTTGAGAGTTGAAAGAAAAGGAAGATTCAAGGAATGAAGAAAATCATCCTGATCTGCAGGTAGAAGTGATGGAAATATATAAGACAGAAAGATTTCAAGAAGCAGTTATAGAGTATTTTGTCCACCTTCTGTAGTGAACAAAATTACTCGAGAATTTTAGCAATTGAACAGAAAAGTAAGATTATGAAAGAGATAACTAATGATTTGCTGAAAGAGCAGGGTTTTATTTAGAATATGTGGTAAGAGGGAAGATGCAGATGGATCGTTATATGTCGTGCTTAAATCAAGACATTTGCGATCATGTTTCTACTTTTAATCCTCTAATTTTTTTTGAGAATATGGTTGAGGTGGCAAGAAAAAGAGAGTTAAAAATTTTAAATTGCTTTAAAGAGGAGAAAAAGAAACGAAAGGTAGGGTATATGCAAGAATCATCGAAGAAAGGTAGGAGTATGAGAAGAAACTTTGATAGAAAGATTAAGAATTTTTAAAGAGAGTTTGAGAAGAATGGGTCATTGGTCATTTGTAGAAAGCGTGACAAAGAAATGTTTATAGTGAATGAAGATGTGCTGTAAACGGTTATTACTTATGTGGAAAGCTCGTTCATGTTAACATAGAATGTCCTAATCCGATCAAGAACGTGTTATTAGTAAAAGGAGATAGAGTATATTCAATGAAATTATTCGAAGTTGTCACAGAATTTGAAAGATTTTGATCGGACTGAGAAACTCCTTTGTTATTCAAAAGAGGAAACAGTAAAGGAGAACGATAAAGATTTGAAAGAGGTAAAAAAAAAAAAAAAAAAAATTGTAAGTGAATATGTAGATGTATTTCGGAAGACATTATGGAGTTACAACTAGAAAGAGAAGCAGAATTCAGAGTTGAGTTGATGAAGCAGTTGTAAGAATTGTTTAATAAAGATTTTATTCGCCATAGTTATTCTTCTTGGGGTGCACCAACTTTGTTTGAGAAGAAGAAGAGATGGCAGTATGTGTATAGATTTATGATAACTTAACAAGTTAACAGTGAAGAATAGGTACCCGTTATCCAATATAGATGATCTTTTTGATCAGTTGAAAGTGGAAGAAGAAGATGTACCGAAGGAAATTTTCGTATGAAGAGTAAAAAAGAGAATGATAAGTATTTGAGTCAGATTTTGGAGATTCTTAGACGAGAAGGATTGTGTGCAAAATTCTCTAAATGTGAATTTTGGCTAGAAGAAATCCAACTTTTGGGTTAGGAAGTTAATGTGGAAAGTATAAGGGTAGATCCGATGAAAGATTTGGAAGTTACATGATGCCTTTTATTTTGGATTAGATTGTGTTTTAATACAATATGGAAGAATTATTTGCTTATGCGTAGAAGCAAATGAAAGAATACGAAAAGAAGTATTTTGATACAAGATTTAAAATGGGAAGTTATTGTGTTGTCTTGAAGGTTTGAAGGCATTACCCTTGTAGAGAAAGATTTGAAGGTGAATGTTATTGTAGAGGTAATGAGTAGAAAGAATTTATAACGGAAAAATGAAACTTAAATTTTTGGCTTCAATTGTTAAAGCGGTTCAGTTAGAAGCAATTAAAGAAGAAGAATTGAAAAAGAGAAAGAATGTCAGGTCAAGTGCAGAATTTTGTAGAAGATAATTGAAGTTTAAAGACTTGATTTGGCAGAATTTAGATTTTTAATTCATCGAGGTGTAAGAAGATTTGGATAGACGAAGTTTATAAGTCTAAATATTGTATTTACTTCGGTAGAAGAACATATATAAGGATTTGGAAGAAGATTATTTGCGGCTAAGTATGAAAAGAGATATTGTGAAGTAAGTAGAAAGATGTTTAACATGTTTGAAGATCAAAGCAAAGCATCAAAAGCCTTATGGTAAGATGTAACCGTTAGAATTACCGGTTTGAAAGTTAGAAGAGAATGTGGTGCATTTGGTGACGAAGTTACCAAAGTATAGAAGAAAGAATGATACTATTTGGTGATCGTGGATAAGACTGACAAAGAATGTTCATTTTTTGCAAGATAAAGAAGCTAAATTTTAGAGAAAATGGCGGAAATGTTTGTAAAGAAAATTTTGGGAAGATATAGAGTTTTAGTATCGATAACATCGGATAGAAGAAAAAGAAGATCGGTAGAGTTTTTAATGTTGATGATCTGTTAATGTTGAAAGTTCTACCATGAAAAAGAGTGATGCGTTCGAAAAGAGAAGAAGGTTGAGTCAAGATTTGGAAAGAGTAATGGGGAAAAGCTATTTACCGGTTAGAATTTTCGAGAAGTTAAATAAGATATATCTTTATCTTCATTTATTTCATTTAAGGAAATGTGTAGTGGAAGAATCATTTTTGTTCCATTAAGATGAAGAAGAAATGGATTAAAAGTTGTGATATGTAGGAGAATCGATAGCTATTCATGACCGAAAAGTGAAATAGTTTTGATATAAGAAGATTGATATGTTTAAAATACATTGGAAACATAGAAGAAGATACAATTTTATTCGAAAGCCGGAGATAGAGATGAGGAAGTTTTGTCCTCAATCTTTTGAAGAATAGATTTCGGGGACGAAATCTTTAGAAGGAGGGAAGAGTTGTAACATCCTAGTTACGAGAAAGAATAGTTTGTAAGTTTTTATTTATTTCTAATATAAGTATTTGTTAGAATATAAGTTTAAGAAAAGGACTAACTTGGTAAGAAATATAGTTAACTTGAGTTAAAAAGGATGAAGAATGATAATTATTTTGGTTAGATATTAAGTTAGTTAATTTTGAAAGATGGAGGACTAGAAGTGTAAATCTGAAAATTTACATATGGTTAGTCTAAGTTAGAAACCATTTTCCAGAATTTTGAGAAAGAGAGAGTCGGTTAGGGAAGAAGAAGGAGAAAGAGGGAAAAGCTTGATTAACCCGAATTGAAGCTTAAATTTCATAAAATTCATCAATTAGAACAAAGATAAGAAGATTAAGAACCTTTGTTTTTGGTTCTAGAAGGTATGATTTTATATTCAATTTAATTTGATGAAATTGAGTGTATATTTGGTGTTATAACATCATTTAGATGTTTATTTGATAAGTAGAAGTGTTTAATTTGACTTATTTAGATAAATGATTATTTTGGGGATAATCATGAAGTTGGAAGAATTGATAGAATTAAGCTTGTTTATATGTTAATTTGATGTTAGTAATTTATAGAAAAGCTTAGAAGATTTAAAGATTAGTTATATGAATTTTGTAAAAAAATTCATATGTTGTAAGTTTTGGTGAAGAAGTGAAGAATTGGTTTAGATGAATTAATCATTGTAAGAATTATGTTAAAATGATTAGTTTGAAGTATATGAAAGGAAAGAATTGAAGAAAGTTACTTAATTTGTAGTTTGGATAAATTGGGGATAGTGTTATCCTAGTTGCCAAACGGGTCGTTTAGACCGTTGAAAATGGCGAATGGGTAGAAGGAAGAATTTATTACTTGCAATGTGTTACTTGTGAGTTATGTAATGTGTATAAAGGGTTCTAATGCATAATTAGACATTAGAATGGGTAATGGGTCAAAAGACCCAAAATAGTGGCAACTTGGGTAAAAGTTGCCAAACATGTCTAGAAAGAGTTAGAAAGGGTTAGAAAGAGTTGTAATGAAGTTAATACATGTATTTATATGTATGTAAGATATATTTAAAAGAAAATTTGTGTTTTGGTATAAAAACGCAGATTTGGAGAATAGAAGTGCAAGGAGAAAGAGTCGTGTATGTTGTAGTTTAATTCGACATCGAGGTGAGTATACTAGACTCATTTTCATATGGTTTTGGTGTTTAAAGTTTGTATTAATGTATTAAAGATTGCTAGGTAAGTTGTTCCAAGTTATAGTTAGTGTTGTTAGCGGAAATAAGGAGTTAAAGTGGCGTAAACTAACATGTAAGTGCAGGAAACGTTTGAAAAACGAAAAATCAGCCAGAAAATGCCCGAATGCGTCGCCTGTGGGTTGAATGGCGAGGCATTCGGCGAGGCATTCGCCCGAATGCGTCGCCTGTGGGTTGAATGGCGAGGCATTCGCCCGAATGCGTCGCCTGTGGGTTGAATGGCGAGGCATTCGGAGGTCAGTGGCTGATGTGGTGTCTTGTCATGTTGAATGCGTCGCCTATGGGTCCGAATGCGAGGCATTCGACCCCTAGACCAGTTTTTAGTGTATTTTAAGGTAGTTTAAGTAGAGAAATGATATATTAACTTATCATTATGATAGAGAAGAATGGAGAAGACGTTTATGTGTCAAGGAGAAGTAGAATCGACTTTCATTAGTCGGGAAAGAGTAGAGTTAGCTATAATTCTATACCGCGAGGGTATGTAGTAAGACTTTGACTAGTCTTGGAGATGTATCACTATGTTATTAAGTATACTCATTAGCTTAATGAGAATTAAATCATAGAAGCTTTATTATGATTGTTAGTTATATTACGGTGGTTAATTAAGTTATAGTGGTTGTTTATGTTATGTTATTTGTTATGTGTGTGAAGCATGTTATATATTGTTATAATGAAGAGAATGGTTAGACACGACAATTTGATTGTCGGGAAAGAAAAGAAGTTGACTTTCAGTAGTCGAGAAGAAGTAGCATTAACTCACATACCGCAAGGGTATGTATAAGTTGTAGATACGACATTTAGTTGTCGGGAAAGAGAAGAAAGGATAGATACGACATTTAGTTGTCGAGAAAGAGAACAAGTGTTAGATACGACAATATGATTGTCGTAAAGAGAAAAGAAGTAATCGTATAGAAAGAAAGAGATAATTGTACATATCGCGAGGGTATGTATAGTTATGAAAAATGAAAGAATACATATCGCGAGGCTATGTATACAACTTTAATTAGTTGTGTAAGAAAGAAAGAAAGAAAGAATAAGACTTTAATTAGTCTTGAAAGATTTAATTAACATAGTTATAAGATATACTCACTAGCTTTATGCTAATATACTATGTTTAATGTATGTTTTATAGGTAAGCAGGTTCCATAAGGCAAGGCAAGCTAAAGAAGAAGAGAAGGGGACCGGGAAGAGTAAAATGTAAAGATTTTGTTAAAGCTTCCGCTTAAAACTCTTAAACACATCTTTGTAAGAATAAAAAGATAAAGCATTTTATTGGTAACTTTAGTAAGAATAAAGAAATGTTAGGTAATACGCTACAAGGTAAATAGTAATGTAATAAAGTATTGTTTTTGAGAAAGTTATAAAAATAAAATAAAAAAATTTCTTGGTGTGTGTATCTTGGTTAAGGTTGTTTCAGAAATCCACCGAAAAATCCACCGTCACTGTCACCTTTTTTATAATTTCACCTTCATATCCACCGCCACTGTCGTCAGCCTGAAACACCGCCACTGTCGTCAGCCTGAAACACCGCCACTGTCAGCCTGAAACACCGCCACTGTCAGCCGGAAAAATCATCCGTCGTCAGCCTGTCACCGGAAACCGCCGGATGAAGCAG